>CM057342.1:189350366-189887672 GCA_030015575.1 Agapanthus africanus
ATGGAATTTTGGTATTGTGTAGCCCGGCGGATATTTGATTTGGTCGTACCAGCTTGGATACGGTCGCCCCGTTTTTACGACTTAACCAGCTGCCTCAGTCACCTGATGAACCCGAATCTGCTGGGCTATATAGTCATCCAAGTCAGCCTTGGAGATTGTCTCCTCCTTGGCCGTTGAAAGAGCCAATGGTGGATTCGATGTTTCTCCTTTATCATCTTCGAGGACGATCGGGGGATCTTCAGCAGGAGAATCTTGTTGAATCATCATCCCAACCATGTCTTGAAATAAGTGGGCTATCTGCTTTATATTGGCCGCTTGTTCCGCTGCCTCTTTATCTTTCTTTTCCAATATCCTCCGAAGGAACTCAGCGTCAGTTTCCTGTTCTTGTTGCTGATCCGAGGACGCCTCGGGGCTTTCTTTCGGCCCAGTAAGCGCGGCCATTGCGATCATCATTTCCTGGAGCTTTTGCTGTTGCTCCTGAGCTTTGGTCACTGACCGTGTATGCGGTCTATGACCTGTAGACGCACGGCTGTCTTCCTTCCCCGACACCATGTATACAGTGTGGACCATCTTGCCCCCAGCCTTAGGGTGTCTGGGTTCAGCGCTTTTAGCTCTCGTTGCAGGCCCGGGGATCTTCTCCGGCCTCCTCTTTTTATGAGCATTGGAAGTTGAGGGGGCCGTTGGGGCGGGCACCCAGACAGCTTTTCATGGCTTAGCGTGATGACTGACTTCCTGTTGGATTTTCAGCTTCTTGTGCTGGCGGGAGAAATTTGGATCGATCACCGAGTCTCGGGTCTGCCGCCAGACTTTATAGATTTTGGAAGACAGCCGTTGAGGAGATTGGGGCTGTTCTGGCTTTGTTTCTGCGGCCCTTTTCAACGGAGGGGGAGACCTCTTTAGCACTGCGGTAGGAGAATTCCTACGCACCTTATTCAGCATCTCAAAGCTGTTCTTAGTTGGAACAGCAGCATTAACTTCTGTCGTCGGGGTTGGAGGAGTTAGCCCAGAAGGGGAGTTGCCTCCGGCCTTCCTCACTCGGCGCCAGTAGCGACGTCGAGCGTGTCTTGCTGATGGAGTCGGCTCAGTGAGGGTGATAGCCTTGTCTTGCCCCTGTGTAGGTGGGGGGTCGCTGCTGGTGTCAGCCTGTTAAAGACCGATGTCCTTCGGGTAGCAGGAGTAGGAGCTGGAACAGCCAATCTTGTAAAGACCGACTCTTTGGTAGGAGAAGCCGCCTTGACGACTTCAGGAGCAGGGATGGTTATCCTCTTCGGAATAATCTTTTCTGGGATTGCAAGCTTCATTGTGGGCCCAGAGGAATTTTGGCCCAGTTTGGCGAAGACCGAGGAGCTGGACGACCCGCTGAGAGGGGCCATGGGAGTAGCAAGTCGATCAAAGACCGACTTCTTTGACGCTTCCGGTATGGGCATTGGGATGTTAATGTTTACCGGCAGGAGCATGGTCCCAAAGAATAGACCGGTGGTAGCTTGAGTCACTTGTTCCACAGGCATAGTGAATAGGGAAGCAGCCTGCGGTCCATATGCTACACCTCCAGGTGAGGTTTGAGCGTCGGTTGCATTTGCAGTTGGAGCAGTTCGACCAGTTGCCCGCCATTGATCCTTTTGCTTTCTGCAGCAAACTAAACGCCAAATCTTAGTACTTCGAAACCCAAGTGCAACCATTAGCGAGCCGCGATTGGTTCGCGAATCACGACATACGAAGTGTGGAGTGGAAAGAGGAAAAGATTCCACCGGGCGTGCCAGAATTTGTTCCCCTCCGAAAGACGGCGCGACTGGCGTCTCGCCTGAAATTCGGGGTAGATGCTAATTGGTGCTATCCGTCCACCTCTCCGAAGATGCCAAGTTGATTTATGGAACCATGTATCGAAGGTTTGAACAGATGCGTCCGATGTAGCAGACTTCGTCAGATTCCCCCTCGCTTGAGGGGTTTTTGATTGTGGGGACGCTCTTCCCTGCAGGCGCAAGCCCCTGCAGTTAATTACGCTACCGCATTGCGGTAACAACTTTCTCCTTCTCCAGATGGTCACTTCGTGTCGTGCATGTTTGTTTTGTATTTTGTTGCCCGTGGATTGTATACGGAGACTGAGTTATGTCGTCGCCCGTAGGGCGTGGACTAGTCCAAATCCGTATTATCATAGATTTGGGTTTGTGGGTTTGGGTTTAAGGATACGTTAGCCTCATTTGAGACTAAGATCGACTTAAACGTTTGTTAAGGATACGTTAGTCTAGCTTTTAGACTAAGATCAACTTAACGGGATCGTTTAGATCCAACAAGAGAGCAATAAAAGAGGGGCTCTGTTGTTTAGTTTAGTGACATTATGGTCGGTAGGTAGTTTAAGGACATTCTGGTCCATGGGTAGTTTAAGGACATTGCGGTCCATCGTTAGTTTTAAGACATTGCGGTCAAGGTTAAGGACCTCATAGTCCATGAGTTTAAGGATCCTACAGTCCGTTGTTAGTTTTAAGACATCTCGGTCAAGGTTAAGGACCTCATAGTCCACGAGTTTAAGGACCCCACAGTCCGTTGTTAGTTTTAAGACATCTCGGTCAAGGTTAAGGACCTCATAGTCCATGGGTTTAGGGACCCCACAGTCCTTGTCAATGTGTGGTCATCGGGACCCGTCACCTCTTTGAAGACGTTGAGGAATTACAACGCCAAGTATCAAAGGAGTGAAGAGATGTACCTTTGGACCGGGGTGGATTAAATAGTCTTTGGCCCAATTTGGGATCAAGACCAATTAATTATATTATGAGCCCATTAGCCCAGTTAAATCTAAATTGAGGACTTATGGCCATCTTGGGCTAAGTCCAATCATGTTTGGAATATTGGCTTCCTGTTGGTCCATTGAAGGAGAGGCTTTGCCTCTGGCCATTTAGCCAATTGGGCTAACGTTAATTCAGCAATGTTGAACACTGGGATCAAGTTAGTGTTTTAAAACTAAAAGACAGTTGGTGTTAAACACCAGCAACAGGGGGTTCAAATTAGTGTTAAACACTAGAGCAAATCGGTGTCAAACACTAGCAGCAGAGGCTTCAAATTAGTGTTAAACACTAAGAAATTCAGTGTTAAACACTGCAAATAAAGTTCTTTGATTAGTGTTGAACACTAAGGCCAAACAGTGTTTTAACATTGGATTCAGGGGTTCCAATTTAGTGTTAAACACTAAGGCAAGAGGGGTCACGTGGTAGCACGTGAGGGCGCCCTCCCTTCATTTGTTCTGCTGAGAACATTGCATCTTTTGGAGCATCACGTGCCATCACGTGACGGGCATTTAAATGCTTGCATGTTAAAGCTTCTGCTAAAGGTCACGTGAGGCACTGCCTCAAAGGGCCTTTTCTGTGGATCTTTTCGGGGGTCACCTGGTGGCACGTGACCCTGCCTCTATGTATGTTTTTTAGAAAATCTGTTAATCCCTTTCAAGAATTAAATTCTTAGTAGGGTTGAACCCTAACAATAATTTTAGAGGAATTAAATTCCTATTTCCTTTTGAAGATTTATATTCTGGGATAGAGTTGAACTCTGAATTTTCTGTAGGAATTAAATTCCTCATATATGAGAAGAACTGCATTCTATCATAGGGTTAAACCCTAATAACAGCTTTAAGGAATTAAATTCCCACTCTCTTTTAAAGAATTATGAGATTCTGTCATAGGGTGAAACCCTAGTTTCTTCCTTTTTCTTTTAAAGGAATTAAATTCCTGTTATTTTTCTAGGGTTGAACCCTGATTCTGTTCACTCTGAAGGAATTAAATTCCCATAACATAGGGTTAAACCCTAATTTTATTTTAAAGGAATTAAATTGCTATAGTTCTGTGAGAATTAAATTCTCAAGCTTCCATTCCCTCTCTATGCTTTGGATCTGCATGGCGGGATCTCAACCCAATGAGAATTAAATTCTCAATTCAAGGGGAGATGTGCACTTTACAGATCCTCCACCAAAGAGAGAACTATGTTCTTCTGTTTTATATCAGAGTTAAACTCTGTTGAGAATTAAATTCTCTTTTCTTTCAAAAAGCCTTCCTTTTCTTACCTAGGGTTTTCTTTTGCAGAAGATCCAAATTCCTCCAAAGTATCAAGGCTCTCTTTTTTTTTCTCTTTGTGTATCGATCCCTCTGCATATATATCTCTCTGTGTGTCTCTTGGCTCCTATTTATAGGAGAAGCAACCGAATCAATTAGTTTTTTGATGAATCTTTCATCGAGAGATTTGATTTGTATTCACCATTCGTTTGGACCTTTGGATTGTTTGGTGAATTTTATTCACTAGTGGATTTTAAATCCAGAGATTTTCCTTTGTTATTTCGGTTAGATTTTAAGGGGAAATCTTTCCAAATTCAAGATTTTTCCATAGATAGGTGATATTTAAGAATCTTTAAATTTTTAATTCAATCGGTTCCTTTGGAAAGATTTGAGAGGTCTTTTCTCAGAATTTAATTCTATTAACAGATAGGCTTTGAAAGCCGGTCAAGTGTGGGCACGTGACCCTTGGTCACGTGTGGGCACGTGACCCCCTTGGAACGAGCCCTCTTCTTCTTTTTGCGCTCAGCCTTCTGGCCGCTGCTTAGCCGTCACGTGCCACCACGTGGCCCCTGGTCATGTGTGAGCACGTGACCCTCATCTGGAGCCTTTTTCTTGATTTAACCGGGGAATGAGTCTGCTGCTTTTAAATGTCACGTGCCAACACGTGACCCCTGGTCACGTGTGAGCACGTGACCTCTTCTGAAGCCTTTTTGTTGATTTGATCAGGGAACCGATGTGCCTTTGAAGCCGCTTTTAAATGTCACGTGCCAACACGTGACCCTGGTCACGTGGGAGCACGTGACCCTTTCTGAAGCCATTTTCTTTGATGTAGTCGGGAAGCTGAATCTGCCTTGCCGATGCTTTTAGATGTCACGTGCCAACACGTGACTGCTGGTCACGTGTAAGCACGTGACCCTTTTCTGAAGCCCCTTCCGTAGGCTTTCCTGATTTTAAATCAGAAAACAACATCAATCTTTGCTTTGTCAACCTCGATACCATTTCACGAAATGACATGTCCTAGGACAATACTTTCGCACACAGTTCAGTCGAAAATACTGCATTTCTAACACGACAATTTCCTTACTTATCTTAATCAACTAATGATGTTTGCAATAATTATAACACATATTAGGAATTTCTCTGCAAAAGATCATTTAACATGTGTTGTACATTATAACCGGCATCATGAAGGAAATTGTGTGTAAATATTTCACGCATAATATTCTATGTCTCCAACATTCTTCATTGAGATTTTGTGCAGAAAATTATCTCAGGACAGATATCGGAATTACAAATTCGCCGACAAAATACAGCAAATTAAAGAGTTAAAATCTGGCAGAGATTCAGAAGAGATTAGATGATTCCAGATATCAAAAGAACACCCAAAGACCAACACCAGAAACCCCAAGAAAAATAGCATAGAGATCGCATTATATGGCCGCGGATCCGCGGCCGATCCAGCTCCGAGTTGGCTCGTCAGCGGTCTACACTTATACGTAGCACTCCTTATAACTTCATAACTTCCTTAAGATGCTTCGAACCACCTACATTTCTCCAGAAGTTTCTCGATAACAGCCAAGCTTCTCATTTAAGCTTCATAACTTCCTAGCTTCTCATGGAAGCCTCATCCTAGTTGTTGAAGAAGCTACCTCTTAGCTTGTGAAGGAAGCTACATCTTAGCTTGTTGAAGAAGCTACATCTTAGCATATTGAAGAAGCTTCATAACTACCTAGCTTCTAGTGGAAGCTTGATGAAAGGCTATAAATAAAGACCTAGGGTTATTGGTTATAGGTTGTTGAACATTGAGCCAAAATATTACACAAGTTGAGTGACACAACTTGTGATCTAAATCCAGCTCCAAATCCAATTCCAAATCAAGAATCGTGAGAGATACATCAAGCACTTCATTCAAGATCCTTTATCGCGAGGCCGATCGTCATCCGAGCACGTGATCCTCGACGGTCCAAGACTCACGGTGATCGAGCGGAGCGAAGATCGACGAAACATTTACATCTTCAAGGGAGCGATCGAGAGAAAATCTTCTTGTAACCTTGAATTGAAGAAATTGTAAATTGTGAAGAAGATTTAATAAAGGTGATCTTTCGTTTATAATTGCTTTCTTTAAATTCTCGCATTATGATTTCTAATTCTTGATTCTTCTGTTTTCAAGATGCGTAATTAAATATCCGCTTGCTAAGGATTCGAAGGAATTCGGTAGATCAAATGGTGATGAAATCCTATACTAATCTTAAATCTTATGAGAATTATGAACTTTAGGAAAAAGAATCGTTAACGACCAAATTTGGAGCGAGATCAATGATCTTGATTATTTCGTTGCAATTTGGGATTAAGTGATTGATGATTCTTTTTGCTAAAGGCTAGAATTGAATGATGGTTAATGAAAAGATAAGGAATAGTGAAGGAGAAACCCTAGTTTCTCCAAAAGATCCTTAATCTTCATTCATCGTCATTTTTCTAGCTATAATTCATTAATAGATAAGATAAGTCATTATTAGTATTCATCATTGCTACTAATTCCTATCGAATCCTACTTCTTCAATTATCTTGATAACTAAAATTGATTGTGGACATTTTCTTGATTTCTTAATTCTTGAACATTTTCTTGATTTTCTTGAAATGACAACTCAATTAAATCTTGAATTGTTTTCATGAATTTTTTCTTTACTATTTTCTTTCAACACAACTAAAGCAATGAATAAATACACGAATCTCTGTGGACGATCCGTTCTAATTAACGAAACTATATCGACACCGTTATTGATTGCGGTTATAAATTCATTGATTGTGGTGATTACACTTTTCTTTTCATTCGAATCAATCACACAAGGTTTCTCATATCAATCAAATGGCGCCGTTGCCGAGGATCCGTGTGTAATTTGTTCTTTCTTGCAATTTGAGTTGAAAATTTATTATTCCATCAAACTTTAATTCAAGAATCGCTTCAAGTGCTTAACGATTAGTGTTTGAATTTTTGCGAGGGAATCTGGAAGCATTGTAGCAGTGAGATCAAGATTCAGAGAAGATCTACAAATTCCAGAGGAGTACAGGAAGCTACTGGAAAATTTTGAAACCCTAATTCCTCCATTACACCGCGGATCCGCGGCTACTTGCTGGTTTTCACGGCGGTTCTGCCGCCGTTTAGGCATTTCAGTGTTCCAAACTTCTGTGCTATATTCTCTGTTCTCTCATCTTCTCTCTAATCTTATCCAATAACATTTTTCTGCAGGGTTCTTTGCAAAAATTCGCCGCACTAAAAAAATTAAAATTTGTTGCGTTTCTTGAAATTGGTTGTTTGCATTCTTTAATACGGAAATTAAGGGGCAAAGACCAAATTCAGATTATGTGGGGATTTCATTACCCTTCCTAAACCCCAACAATCACAAACCGAGCATCCGCATCACCCTCATTAATTAAAAAAATATCTAGATAAGACTCTAAGGACCGTCGCGCTCAATTAGGACAGAAGGAGGTCGTGGGTAATCTAATGCTTATCCGCATTTCTTTTGTGGTGTCTAAGGAAAGTGTGTCTAAGGCAAGTGGTTGCTTAATTAGGCCTGTTACTTACGTAGCGAAGAACCTCACACTTACCTGGCCACAGAAGGGATAAAGAGGCAGTAGAGAATTTATCCTACGATTTGTCTTCTAGAAGTTTAGGAGCGGTCTAGAGACTTGACCTAGGTGACCATTAGATTTAGGGTTGCTTGTGCATTTTTGTGTGATTTTTCAAAATCCGTCTTTTTCAAAAAACAAACACCAAAACAAACAAACCACTTCCCCTAATTATCACAACGCTGCCACTTGTGCTAAACCGTTTAGTGCATGCTAGGCTGGACACGAGATTCTAGTGCCCGTCTTGTCCGCATATCTTCTATCGACTCCGAAGTCGGTAATTCTACATCTTCTTTTTCTCCACCGCCCATATCGACCGAGATGGACGGTTATCCATCAAATTTTCACGACACCACGCTGCTACCGCCCGAAGGTGTGCAGAATCCACCGCGCATTTCTCTCCAAGAGAGATGCTACCCTGTACGTGGTCCCTTTCCTATATGTTTGTCTATTCCACCAGCCAATGGGGATAATTTTGAAATAAAACCCCAATTCAACAAACTGTTGCCCAAATTTCACGGTCTTGAATCTGAAGATGCGTACGTTTTTATAAACAAATTCGAAAACGTATGCGCTATGATTTGTACATCACGACTGTCTTTGGATGCTCTGTGTTTACGTCTTCTCTCATTCACTTTGTGCGATTTAGCCGAGAAGTGGCTTTATAATACAACCGCACATTATATTTCAAAATGGGATGAATTTGTTGCAGCATTCCTTAAGAAATTTTATCCCAATCACAAGACCGCCCGTGCTCGGAGCGAAATCTTCAAATTTACCCAACTTCCCAATGAACCATTTTGGAAATGCTTTGAACGGTTCAAAGATTTTCTTTTACAATGCTCTCATCACGGAATCCCTAGATGGGATCTGTGTCGAATTATCTATGAGGGTATTGATCTCACAACTAAACAAATGCTTGAAACCATGTGTCATTGTCAATTCCTGTCTAAAGATGATGGTGAAGCTTGGAAATACCTAGAAGATTTAGCTCAAAACACATTACAATGGGAAAGTGTTAGACCGCCATCGTCTAGGGAAGATATCAGTCAGCTCGATGTTTCCGTCACGATGAGAGCCGAAATGGCCACAATACAAAGAAAACTCGATGCTATTGAAAACATAATCTCTTCATCCTCCCTAAACCAATACACACTTCCCAAAACCGTGTGTGGTTGCTGTTCAAACCCATCACATTTGACGGAAGAATATCCTTTGAATGTACCGTTTCAAGGTCATATTAATGCTGCATTTCAGCAATAACCTAGAAACGATCCTTCTTCTTCCTCATATAATCAAGATTGGAGGAATCACCCTGATCTTGCTTGGATCCAACAACAAACTCAATACACGGATCCAAGCCAGAATAACTTCCAATGGGTCTCTCCACAACAACAGCAACTACCACAACTGAGTCAACACCCCTTCCAAACACAAACTTTTCAAAATCCGGCCAACAATTCTGCACCTTTCCAAACTGCCGGTACCGATAATTCCTCTGCACTCGAACGAACCTTGGATTTGCTGTTGAAACATTCCACATAACTGATGGCTGATTTTAAGTCTTCTGTCGATGATTTAAAGAAGCACTCCGCCTCCCAAGGTGAGAGTATTAAATCGATGAAAGCATAAATTGCACGATTAAATGCCGAAATGAGTGCTAGAGAGAAAGAGAAATTTCCAGCTCAACCCATGCATGATCCTGGCTCCTCGCATTTTAATAATGTGAATGCACTTACCACGTTGAGATCTGGAAGAGTGCTGAATAATCATGTAGGTGAACAGATTGATACTGATAATGATGATGAATCAATTGAACCCCCGACTTCCACTTTCACTTCCACTTCTACTTCTTACCCTATTTCGTCTAGTTTACCTTCTTCTCTCGAGCCTATTCTCCGTTTTCCCTAAGGCTCGAATCCTCCACCCACTTCATCCGTTCCACCCCCACAAACTTCTCCACAATTGTTGGACCCAACACTTATTGATAAAGCTCCATTTCCAGATAAGTTGAGACCCAACAAACCTAATGCACATATGGAGAAGATTGTGGAAATGTTTAAGCAAGTTAACTTAAATATCCATCTCCTAGATGCTATCCCATAAGTTCTGGCTTATGCGAAAATACTTAAAAACTTGTGCACTAGGAAGAGGAAGACTCAAGTGCCGAAAAAGGTATTCATGTCGAGGAATGTAAGCATAGCTTTTACACAGAATTTACCCAAGAAATGTAAGGACCTCGGATGTCCTACAATCTCTATTTCTATTGGGGGTAAAATTACCAATCGTGCTCTACTCGATCTTGACGCTAGTGTTAACTTGCTTCCATATTCTGTCTATGAACAATTAGGTATCGGAGAGTTAAAGCCCGCACACACAACTCTCCAGATGGCCGATCGATTTATTACTAAACCAAGGGGTATGCTTGAGGATGTGTTGATAAAAGTCGGGGAATTTATATTCCCTGTGGACTTTATTGTTATAGATACACGACCTGTACCAAACCCATGGAACCAACTTCCGGTGATTCTGGGTCGACCTTTTCTTGCGACTTCCAACGCTGTAATCAACTGTCGAAACGGTTCTATGACCCTATCCTTCGGGAATAGGTCAATGAGATGAACATTTACAAGTTGGGACATGTACCCTCCGAACCTTCTGCTCATGTATGTTCTGTCGAATTAATGGATGTCGACAGCAGCGAATTTGAACATCTTCACGATACTGTTCTAGACTCTTTTCATATGTTGTTGTTTGACCCAACTATGTATTATACACATACGGACTCTTCCATTGAGTTGTCCGGGTCAACATCTAACGCAGATTATGAATCTTTTATGGAGTCTAGAGATCATCCCGCTCTTTCTGATGAGATTATTCTGCGGGGTATCGATGGAAGTTTTGAGGAAATGTTCACTGATGAACTCGCATTCTTAGCAAGCATGGGAGTTGTGATGAATAAACCCCAAAGCATAGAAATTGAACCACCTCCCCTTCTTCATGAATATCACAAAAATGCGAGTAATCCATCATCACAATCACAGTGTCGTCTCTCCAACTTGAGACACAATCCCTTTCTATCACACCACTTATCTTTTCCCCACTTCTTACTGGCTCCATATAACATGTTCTTTCACCAACCGGTGCATTACACTGATAAAATCTTCGAATGGTTGGTGTTGACTTTCGGCCTTTGCAAAGCTTGTCATTGACCATTTACTTTACCCCTCTCTTGTAATTCTTTAAAAGCTTAATATTGTCTAACTCAAGTTTGGGGGGGTATATTTTTGGCTCTTGAAAATAAACTTTGAAAATAAAAAAAATTGTGAGCCAAAAATAAGTTTGGGGGAGGATTTTTCACTTTCATATATTCTTGTCCCCACTAATAAATTTCCTTCCAAACTTACAGGTTTTTGAGATTTAACAGATGACAACAGTGAGGACACTGCTGTAAATAGGTTTGGGAGGAGGTTTGTACTTATTTAAGCATCATTTTGCATACACTTTGCATAAGCACAAAACATATAAAAAAATAAATTTTGTGTACATAAATAAGATAATAAAAGATTAGATAGTGAAAAATTACATCAAAAAGATTGGAAAAATTTAAGAAAACCAAGAAAGATAGAAGTTTTCTTAAACGAAACTAGTAATAAGTAGTTATGAACCGTTGTCCCAAGGGTTAGTAAGATGAAAGAAGTCACCCATCTGAGGATAAAAATAAGCCTGAAAAATAGTTCCTATTCTTGAGTCCAAACATTTGAACGTTGATACCCTACTATACGCACTTACACACGTCTTGAAACTCGGGATAGTAGAGGATGCCTTGAAATGTTCTTGTCTAAAATCCAAAGTATGAAGGAAAATAAATAAATGAAGCATAAAGTATAAAATGGTGAAGAAAAATGAACACTGGTTTTGTAACCACCAAGGCAGCATAAAAAAAATATAGCGAGGGTGCTTCATCACCTAGTGCCTTAGACCAACTGGTTTGGGAGTCACTGCTAAGCTTTAGGTTTGGCAAGACGAGGAAATTGCTATTTACGCCTAATCAAGCAAGCACATGAGTAATCGGTCGGTTAGTACCTCAAGAAGTATTAACGGTCGCATGAAAAATGTGTGAGCAATTCCAACCAAACTATTCACCGATTAAAAAAAATACTGAGGTAGATGGACAAGAGTATGATAGCTTGAATTGAATTCTCCGAGCGTAGAGATGTCTTGTACACACACGTAGGGTTATATGATCGGTGTTTGGAAGAAAGGTAGGAATGAAGAATAAAGACAATGTTTTATTAAGATATAACGTAATTTCCAACATCTTTTCATGACTATTAAGATAGGGCTCATAGCAACCGAAAAGATAGTATTAGTTGGAAACTCTGATTTTCAAAGACTTTCTTTTACAGTTCTTATCTTTAAATGTAACTTTCACGGTCTTCCTTTTATTATTGGATTTTGTGGGTGCAATCCGCTGAAAACCCTCAGGAGACAACACTCCTCCTATTAGGGACACCTAGAGGTTTAAAGGCTTGTTGCACGTGCTCAGTGCAATCGTGTTTGCCTACGAAAGTGTGCTAATTAGTTTTTCTTTTTATTTTTCTCCTTCACCTGAATAAAATAAGTTTGCTCGGGACGAACAAAGTTAAGTTTGGGGGTATTTGTTCAGTCGAAAATACTGCATTTCTAACACGACAATTTCCTTACTTATCTTATTCAACTAATGATGTTAGTTATAATTATAACACATATTAGGAATTTATCTGCAAAAGATCATTTAACATGTGTTGTACATTATAACCGGCATTATGAAGAAAATTGTGTAAATATTTCACTCATAATATTCTATGTCTCCAACATTCTTCATTGAGATTTTGTGCAGAAAATTATCTCAGGACAGATATCGGAATCACAAATTCGTCGACAAAATACAGCAAATCAAAGAGTTAAAATCTGGCAGAGATTCAGAAGAGATTAGATGATTCCAGATATCAAAAGAACACCTAAAGACCAACACCAGACACCCCAAGAAAAATAGCACAGAGATCGCATTATATGGCCGCGGATCCGCGGCCGATCCAGCCCGATCCACGGCGGATCCGCGGCCGAGTTGGCTCGTCAGCGGTCTACACTTATACATAGCACTCCTTATAACTTCATATCTTCCTCAAGATACTTCGAACCACCTACATTTCTCCAGAAGTTTCTCTACAACAGCCAAGCTTCTTATGCAAGCTTCATAACTTCCTAGCTTCTCATGGAAGCCTCATCTTAGATTGTGAAGGAAGCTACATCTTAGCTTGTTGAAGAAGTTACCTCTTAGCTTGTGAAGGAAGCTACATCTTAGCTTGTTTAAGAAGCTTCATAACTACCTAGCTTCTAGTGGAAGCTTGATGAAAGGCTATAAATAAAGACCTAGGGTTATTGGTTGTAGGTTGTTGAACATTGAGCCAAAATATTACACAAGTTGAGTGACATAACTTGTGATCCAAATCCAAATCCAAATCCAATTCCAAATCAAGAATTGTGAGAGATACATCAAGCACTTCATTCAAGATCCTTTATCGCGAGGCCAATCGTCATACGAGCACGTGATCCTCGATGGTCCACGACTCACGGTGATCGAGCGGAGCGAAGATCAACGGAACATTTACATCTTCAAGGGAGCGATCGAGAGCAAATCTTCTTGTAACCTCGAATTGAAGAAATTGTAAATTCTGGAGAAGATTTAATAAACGTGATCATTCATTTATAATTGCTTTCTTTAAATTCTCGCATTATGAAATTTCTAATTCTTGATTCTTCTATTTTCATGATGCGTGAGTAAATCTCCGCTTGCTAAGGATTCGAAGGAATTCGGTAGATCAAATGGTGATGAAATCCTATACTAATCTTAAATCTTATGAGAATTATGAACTTTAGGAAAAAGAATCGTCAACGACCAAATTTGGAGCGAGATCAATGATCTTAATTATTCCGTTGAAATTTTGGATTAAGTGATTGATGATTCTCTTTGCTAAAGGCTAGAATTGAATGATGATCAATGATAAGATAAGGGATAGTGAAGGAGAAACCCTAGTTTCTCCAAAAGATCCCTAATCTTCATTCATCGTCATCGTTCTAGCTATAATTCATAAATAGATAAGATAAGTCATTATTAGTTTCATCATTGCTACTAATTCCTATCGAATCCTACTTTTTCAATTATCTTGATAACTAAAATTGATTGTGGACATTTTCTTGATTTCTTAATTCTTGAACATTTTCTTGATTTTCTTGAAATGACAACTCAATTAAATCTTGAATTGTTTTCTTGAATTTTTTTCTTTACTATTTTCTTTCAACTCAACTAAAGCAAGGAACGCATAAATACACGAATCTCTATGGACGATCCGTTCTCATTAACGAAACTAAATCAACACCGCTATTGATTGCGGTTATAAATTCTTTGATTGTGGTGATCACACTTTTCTTTTCATTCGAATCAATCACACATGGTTTCTCATATCAATCACACACCATGAAGTGGTATTTCTCTAAGTTTAAAGTGAGATTTTTATCCTTATATCGGGTAAGGACAGCGTCAAGATGTTGAAGACACTTGTCAAATGAATCGCCAAAGATGGAGAAATCATCCATGAATATCTCTAGAAATTTCTCAACCATGTCAAAGAATATTCTCATCATACACCGCTGAAAAGTAGCAGGAGCATTGCATAACCCAAAGGGCATGCGGCAATATGTGAACGTGCCGAAAGGATAAGTGAAATTGGTTTTGTCTTGGTCTTTCTTGGCGATGGGAATCTGGTAGTAGCCTGAGTAACCATCCAGAAAACAGTAAAACTCATGTCCAGCTAATTTTTTGAGCATTTGGTCAATGAAAGATAGCGGAAGTGATCCTTCTGCATTGCAGTGTTGAGTTTTCGATAATCAATGCATACTCGCCATCCGGTTTGGGTGCGAGTGGGGATCAACTAATTTGCCTCATTTGTGATGACCACCCTACTTTTTAGGAACAACATGTATAGGACTGACCCATTAGCTGTCTGAAATAGGGTAAATGATATCACTATCTAGAAATTTGACAATTTCCTTCTTCACAGCCTTCTTCATGACTGGATTCAATCGCCTCTGTGGGTCCCTACCCGTTTTGGCATCATTCATTATATGAATGTGATGTTCAACGATCAGGAGACTATTCTTTTTTATGTCCACCATCGTCCAGCCAAAAGCTTACCTATTTGATTGCAAGACCGCGAGAAAGACTTTCTCTTGCTCTAGAGCTAGAGAAGCCGAGATGATTACTATGAGAGTCTCGTTTTCACCTAAGTAAGCATACTTGAAGTGAGACGGCAGAGGCTTGAGTTCGAGCGTCAGAGGAGAAATGTCACACCCCACTTCCCAAAATATGAAATACGAGGGTGACAAAGCCAGCCATGCTCCTACGATAAAGGAAAAATCCTGTCGTAGTCACATTTTGGTTTTTAGCATTATATGGTAATCAATAAAATACAATACAGATAAAAAGAATGCAGTCACTAAAACTATCGGATATAAAGGAAACTAAGCGCAATGGAAGTAAATAAGAGGGCAATTAACCAGGGATATCAAGGGAAAGATACAACTGGTTTACTGGTTTGGATCTTCGCGGTCTTCTCAAGAACGGATCCACTTCTATCACTGAGCATGCATACTCAGGTCGTCAGGGCGACGCAATAGCAATAATATGATAGTAACAATGAGGAAAGAAAATAAAAGTAACAACGGCGGAGACAATAAATACAAGCAATCGATATGTCAATAAACAATGCAATGTATGATCTATGTCCTTATCGGTCTCTAAGTCACTTTTAAAATCGAGTTGTGGAAAATAATGATCATGTTTAACGAGGGTCTCGTACGTACCCAATAATACGGCCCATTGTTGCCCGGGACATAATACTGTCAGCCGAACCGCTAGGTCCCAACCTAATATATATATAAGAGTCGTTGTTCGAATGATCATCCTCTAAATCACTGACCTCGCTAAATACAAGTTCCATCCCACTTCGATTTACCCCTTTTCCCTAGGTTTCACTATCTATGAATATGGGCTAGTTGTGTACAATTACGCATCAATAACACTGCTTTATTCACTATTCACTGTATTGTTCACTATCACGAATCATTCACTTTTACTGGCGTACTCGAAACATCTAAACCGATAGTATTCACGTTCGACAATGCATTATACACTGAAAGTTAATAAGGACGCTTACTATCGCCAGAGGTATTGCAGTTGGGTAAAATGTGAATCATGCCGCTAAACAAATTATATGCAATACTAGTCATTGCGTGTCTTATGAACTTAGAAAAATTGTATTAAATCGTATGTTCAGAATTTACTAAAATGATACAAAAGGGGTAAGAATTAAACTTAATCAGAAAATCAAAAAAATTAGTTTCAAGTCAATCGGGTTTCGGGTTCGCAAATTACGGTCATTTCTTTTTACGTGTACTCTGCTGGAAATTCAGTTTCTGAACTGAAAGTCCATTTCGTAACACAGTTTTCATCCTGTTGAAATCATAATTAGGCGATGCTACAGTTGGATAATATTTGAGTTTATCAGTTAGATTACTAACGCATCAGACGGATCAATAATATCCACTATGTTCTTGGAGTTATGCATTATTTAATATCGGGATATACGTTCTGTCCCTGTTTGGGACTGCAGTCTGTACTGTCGGTTTAAAATGTGATTAAAATAGCAAACGATGGTAAACATGAATGAAACTATTTCCAGTAGTTATATAACATATTTATATTCACTACGGTACAGGGTTCCTCATAATAACATTTTAACACAGAGATGTAAATGCATTTCTAATCGAGTATCGACAAGCAGTGCTGCTCTGGACTGCAGTCCAAAGCCGCACTCCCGAACAGTTTTTGTCATAGATATAAAACCGAAACAAGATGTAAATTATATGGGATCCTAGATTGTTGAGTCGGATTCGATATGAGCCCTCGAACACAACATTCCGGTGTGTATCCAATTTAATATGATTTTCACAATTTTTTGGTACAGAAGTTTCAGATTTGGGCGGGTCTAAATGGAGATGACATTTCATGGTGTTAAGGCCCGTATTTTCAACCCAACTCTTTAAACAATATTTATTATCACTAAAGTAAAGCGTTATACCTAAGTTCTGTCATTTTAAGTGGGTTTTAAGCCTAGGGTTTGCATCGAACACCTATGATAAACATTTGATTCGCAACCAAAACGCTCGTTTGTTTCAACCAATACACGGTATTTGATTCCACAATTTCTTACAACGTTATCAATAGCTTCTAACTTGATTATATCCTGAACAATAATACTAATATTATGATTCGGCTCAATATTAAATCGCAATAGTAATTATAGTTCTTATGCAATCGAGATAAATATACTATAGCATGTAGCAAGTATTTGAACTTGCCTGACGACGTATCGATGAAGATACGGCAGCGACACGGCAACAGTGGTGATTTACGGCAACGGCATGGCGCGATAGCGATGCAAGCGCGACTAGGCACGACACGGAAAACTTGACCTCGGCTCGAGCTTGGCGCGGTTTTGACCTTAGTCCTTGGATGGAGTGTGTTTTTGCAGGGTGGTCATCGACGAGGGCCCGACGGCACGTGTAGGCACGGTGGAGGCAGCGACGGCGAGTGGAGGCTCGACTTGGGCTTGATGGAGGGTAAAGGTTGAGGCTCGTGGGGACTTAGTTGTGTGGTGGTTGCTTCGATCTGCGGTGGCGGTGGCGGCAGCAGGCGGTCCAGAGACGGCTCCGACGAGGTGAGGAGCTTTGGCGAAAGTGGGGTTGTGCCGGGTTGGCCAGAGGCAGTGATGGGTGTCGTAGTGATGGGTACAGGAGTTTGCAGTGGGGTTATTGCGGGGAGATGGGTTCTTGGCGAGGAAGCAGAAGAAGGTGTAGGCGAGTGATGATGATGAGGGGTCGAGCTCCGGCGATGTGGGCATGCTGGAGATGGTTGCATGGAGGTCAGGGTGAAGGGTTTATGGCGGGGTTCTTGCTCGGGTCGGGGACCTCGTCGGGAAGGAGGTGAAGGGGAGAGGAGGAGACGATGAAAGCAGTGTCGGCGGCGACGGGCGTGGGTTCGAGCGAAGGTGATGATGGGAAAAATAATGAAGAAGAAGAAGAGACGTCGGGGGGGAAGAGGGAGAATGTGGGGTAAGAGAGAGGGAGAGAGAAACGTGAGGGGTGGTTTTTATTAAAAATTTTGAAAGGAAAAAATAAAGGAGAGTAATGAGGAATTAATATAGATAGTTAATATGTTTTTAATGGAATATATTTGAAATTGATGGGGGTAGATTTGGGTATTAAATGAGAATAAATTTTAAATTTGAAAAGGTTGAAAGAATTTGTTGGGGAAAAGGTGGGTTTGCGTGTTCCCCTCCGAATGGCGGCCAAGACATGGACGTCTTGCCTGAGATTCGGGGCAGATGCTATTTGGTTTTATCCGACTACCTCTCCGAAGATGCCAAGTTGATTTATGGCACCGTGTATCGGAGGTTTAGACGAATGCGGCCGATGTAGCAGACTTCGTCAGATTCCCCCTCGCTTGAGGGGTTTTTGATTGTGGGGATGCTCTTCCCTGCAGGCGCAAGCCCCTGCAGTTAATTACGCAACCGCGTCGCGGTAACAACTTTCTCCTTCTCCAGAATTTCACTTCGTGTCGTGGGTGTTTGTTTTGTTTGTGGTTGCCCGTGGATTGTATACGGAGACTAATTTATGTCGTCGCCCGTCGGACGTGGATTAGTCCAAATCCGTGTTTTCTTAGATTTGGGTTTGGGGTTTTGGTTTGAGGATACGTTAGCCATATTTGAGGCTAGGATCAACTCAAACGTTTGTTAAGGATACGTTAGTCCAGTTTGAGACTAAGATCAACTTAACGGGATCGTTTAGATCTGACAAAAGAGCAATTGGCTCTATTGTTCCAGTTTAGGGACATAGGGGTCCATTACATGTATGGCCGTCGGGACCCATCACCTCTCTGACGACGTTGAAGGATTACAACGACAGATGTCAGAGGAGTTCAGAGATGTACCCTTGAGCCAAAATTGATTGGGGGATCTAGAGTCCAATTTGGGACTAAAGTCTGTTTGAAGGTTTAAGGATGCGTTAGCCATATTTGAGGCTAAGATCAACTTAAACGGTTGTTAAGGATACGTTAGTCCAGTTTGGGACTAAGATCGACTTAACGGGGTCGTTTAGATCCGACAAAAGAGCATTTGGGCTCTATTGTTCCAGTTTAGGGACATAGTGGTCCATTGCCAGTTTAGGGACATGGTGGTCCAATACCAGTTTAAGGACATAGTAGTCCATTGCCAGTTTAGGGACATGGTGGTCCATTGCCGGTTTAAGGACGTGGTGGTCCATTTAATGTATGGTCGTCGGGACCCATCACCTCTCTGACGACGTTGAAGGATTACAACGACAGGTGTCAGAGGAGTTCAGAGATGTACCCTTGAACCAATGAGTCGGTTGAAAGAGCAGATGTGCTCAGTTCAAGATGATTTGAGGACCTATGTCCAGTTTGGGCTAAGTCCAATTGTGTTTGAAATATTGGCCCTTTGGACCATTAGAGATTTGTCTGGGTTCGGCCCCTCATCATTCAGCAGTGCTAAACAGAGGTTTGGGGGCTCTGACAACATTTTATCTTTTATTAGGCACTGACCATTCATCATGGCTCTGGAGTTTACTTTGAATGTCATGTGAAATGATCAAGTTTGGAAAACAAGGGTATATTTGAAGTTAAGTCAAAGGGGAATCCTGCCTCAGGAAAAACTTAGCCATTTTGGTCTAGGTTGGTTTTGAAATAGTGTTAACACTAGAAGGTATTTGACGATCACGTGTTCCCACGTGATGCGCTTTAAAAAAATAGTGTTAAACACTAAAAATGGGGTGGTCACGTGGGGTCACGTGAGGCGCCTGAGATTGGGCCGAAACTCCTTTATTTTACCCTTAAGGCTGCAAATAAGTGTTAAACACTTAACTTTCAAGCCATCACGTGTGAGCACGTGAGGCATCTGAAGATGGAGCCAGATTTCCTTTTACTTTGTTCTGCAAATAAGTGTTAAACACTTTTTGACTCTCTGGCTATCACGTGCGGGCACGTGATAGGCATCCATCCATTAGATATTAAAGGGATTTGTTAGGGGTCACGTGGGGACACGTGAGGGCGCCCTAAATGTGGAGCCAGATCTCCTTTTGTTTTATCCTCAAATCTGCGAATAAGTGTTGAACACTTTTATTTTTATTTTAGAGCATCATGTGTTGGCACGTGATTGGGATCTGTGCGCCAATTGTTAAAGCATTTGCTGAGGGGTCACGTGATAACACGTGAGAGCGCCCAAAGCTTCTTTTCCTTTGTTTTTTCTTTCTGCGTTTTGGGAGTCACGTGGGAGCATGTGAGGCATTGCCTCAAAGCTTCTTCCTTTTTATTTTTTGGGATCTTTTTAGGGGTCACGTGGGGACACGTGACCTTGGTTTTATTCCTTCTTTTCTGATCACTGCGGATTGGGGTCACGTGTCATCACGTGACCAATATTCTTTATGTGCATGGAGATCTTTCAAGTCTCTTTATTTTAAGAATTAAATTCTCTGTAGGGTTAAACCCTAATTTTGTTTCGGAGGAATTAAATTCCTGTGAGTTTGGGAGAATTAAATTCTCAAAACTCAATTCCTCCTCTGTGTTTTAGATCTGCATGGCAGGATCTCAACCCAACGAGAATTAAATTCTCAATTATGGGGAGATGTGCACTTTGCAGATCCTCAACCAGAGAATGAACTAAGTTCTTTTCTTTATATAAGAGTTAAACTCTTTTGAGAATTAAATTCTCTTTTTAAACCTCTCTTTTCTTACCTAGGGTTTTTCGTTTGCAGAGAATTAAATTCTCCTATCTTTTCTTTTTCACTTGAGAATTAAATTCTCTTCCCTCTGTTTCTTCCCCAAAAAAGTAGCCCCCCCCTCTCTTCTCTTCTTGGCTCCTATTTATAGGAGAAGGAAGAGAATCAATTTGTTTAGCAAATCTCTCATTGAAAGATTTGATTTGTATTCGTTAGAGATTTGATTTGCATTCATCATTCATCTGGACCTTTGGATTATTAGGTGAATTTTATTCACCATTGGATTTTAAATCCAAAGATATTCCTTTGTTATTTCGGTTAGATTTTAAGGGGAAATCTTTCCAAGTTCAAGATTTTTCCATAAATAGGTGATATTTAATCACCTTTGGATCTTTAATCCAACGGTCCCCATAATCCTTTTCCATTTGGAAAGATTTAAAAGCTTTTAGAATTTAATTCTATTTCGAAAGATTTTTAAAGAAATTTAGAATTTTAATTCTATTAAATTGTAAGGCTTTCAAAGCCTGTCACGTGCTGGCACGTGACCCTTGATCACGTGTGAGCACGTGACCCCCAAATTGGTTCCTTTAGCAGCCGCTTGTTTATGTTGTTGTTTTCACCATCACGTGTCAACACGTGACCATTAGTCACGTGTAAGCACGTGATATCTCGTTGAGGTATTTTCTGACTTTTAGAATTAAATTCTATTCATTATTTTAGAGTTCTTAAAAGCCCATCACGTGTCTGCACGTGACCCATGGTCACGTGTGAGCACGTGATCCCCCATTGGGGTCTTTTTTGAGATTTTATTATATCTTTTAACTCCTCTAGCGGATTCTTAAAGGTCCATCACGTGTGGACACGTGATGCCTCATAACTTTTGATCTCGGATGAATTACGAGGACCATAATATATCAAATCGAAGGGTTTTTCGAGATGCTTCCAATAACATCAGAATTTATCTCTTTCTCATTCGGGAGTTTGTCAAAAAACAGCCCGGAATATACTGGTTCGCATTTTCTTAAGCGTATCACTGCCATTTGATACCTTGGGCTCTTTCGCGCAGAAATTTTTGGCGGGAACATTGGGCTAATGGGCTTGGGCCTTGGGTTAGGTTTGTAGAAAACAAAATAATTAGATTACAAAAAAAATTTAAATGGGTAAAACATTTTATTTAAATACCGGTATTGGCATAGAAGAGGGACTGGATATTACATCATACCACCCTTACAAAAATTTCGTTCTCGAAATTAAAAGAAAGAAAAAGAAAACAACGATACAAATGGCTACTCGAAAATATATGGGAACCGCGAACGGATATCCTCCTCACGTTCCCAGATTGATTCCCCAGGTGAATGACCGTCCTAAGACACTCGGACTAACAGAATGACTTTATTTTTCAACACCTTCTCTCCACGGTCGAGTATAGTAATAGGTTGCTCTATATAAGTTAAATCGGTACCCAAAGTCAATTCTTAATGATCGAGAACATGACTGTTGTCTCAAACATAGCGCCGCAACCGTGATACATAAAATGTGTTATGTACGCCCGTCAATGATGGGGGTAAGGCAAGACGGTAAGCCACTTCTCCCACCGGCTCCAATAGTTCGAATGGTTCGATGAATCGGGGACCGAGTTTCCCGTGACTTCCAAACCTGAAAATATCGCGGATAGGTGAAATCTTCAGAAACACATGATCACCGACCATGAATTCTAGCGCTCTCCTGCTGGCATTCGTCCAACTCTTCTGTCGGTCCTGAGCCGTCTTAATGCGCTGTCTGATCATCTGGACCTTGTCTACCATCTAAACTATATGTTCAGGGCCCAATAATCCTCGCTCACCCACAACATCCAAACAAACAAGGGATCGACATTTCCGTCCATAAAGTGCTTCGAATGGAGCCATCTGGATGCTGGTTTGGAAACTTTTGTTATAAGAAAACTCTACAAGATGAAGGTGATCCTTCCAAGAACCTTGGAAGTCTAGCATGCACGCCCTCAATATGTTCACGAGCGTCTGAATAGTACGCTTGGACTGTCCGTCCGTCTGTGGATGGTAAGTCATGCTGAACTTAAGACGTGTATCCAGACTCTCCTGTAAGCTCTTCCAAAAATGCGAAACAAATTTGGTGTCTCAATCTGACACTATATTGACCGGAACACCGTGAAGTCGCACTACTTCTTGCATGTATTTCTCTGCAAGCGACTCTGTCGTCTGTCCCACTTGGAAGGGTATAAAATGTGCTGCTTTTGTAAGAAGGTCAACGATAACCTAAACGGCGTTGTAGCCTCTTGGACTCCGCGGTAAAGAAATCACAAAATCCATAGTGATGTGCTCCCATTTCCATTCGGGTATCGGAAGCGGTTACAACAGTCCAGCTGTTCTCTGGTGTTCTGCCTTTACTTGCTGGCATAGTAACCACTTGGACATAAACCGTGTAATCTCTCGCTTCATCCCGTTCCACCAATAGTGCTACCTCAGATCTCGATACATTTTCGTGCCTCCCGGATGCACAGAATAAGCTGAACTATGAGCCTCAGCCAGTACTTCTTCTCGAACATATTCCTTGGGAACGCATGGTCTGCTACTGAATCTCAAAAAACCATCTTGATGTAGGAGTAAAACTGTCCTTAGTCCAGCTTCCACTTGCTCTCTGAACTTCTGCAATCGAGGATCATCTGCTTGTGCAGCCTTAATGCGATCTACAAGTGAAGACTGCACCTGTAACTGCCAAAACTTCCTAATTGCACTCGGTGTAACAACCTCTAGTTCGAGCTTCTGAAAATCCTCAATGATGCCCCTCTGACTGGTCAACATCATGACCACTGGCTTGCGACTAAGAGCTTTGGGTACGACATTTATTTTCCCTGGATGGTACTGTAAGTCCAAGTCATAGTCCACCATTAGTTCTAGCTATCGGCGTTGTTTCATACTTAGTTCTCTCTAAGTTAACACGTATTTCAGACCCTTGTGAGCCGTGTACACTTCCACCTTTTCGCCTAATAAGTAATGTCTTCAAATCTTAAATGCAAAAACCATTGCAGTTAACTCCAAGTCGTGTGTTGGGTAGTTCTTCTCGTGATTCTTCAGCTTCCGTGAGGCATAAGAAACTACCCGACCGTGCTGCATCAGAACACAGCCTAAAACTTTTCCTGAAGTATCGTTCTTTATCACCAAACCACCTGAATTATTTGGCACTGTAAGAATAGGGGTCGTGGTCAACTTTTGTTTCAGTAACTCAAAAGCCTGAGTACATTTCTCTGTCCATACGTAAGGCACTTCCTTCTATGTCAGCTAAATTGGGGTCAGGGGATTACATGGTTCAAGGATGGGATAAAGTAATTACTTGCAATAAGGGAAAGAAATTTTGTAAGAAGGATCAATTAATGCATCAAGCGGGCCTTAAAGGTACAACACTCTAGGAAAAATTTGATCGAACCAAAACTTTATTATTCAGAAAATCTTGACAGAGTACAATTGAGAGATAAATGTGGCCCTAAACTATACATCATTTTTATTTGGCCCGAAGAAAAGAAAATAAGTCGCATCAGTCGCGATTGTGGAAGTTCAACAAGTTGTGATAAGTTCTTGCGCTAAGATAGGGGCGTCCATTCCCATACCGCCTTGCCGGGATATCTGCTTGAGGTTCTTCAACCTCGAGTTCCTCTTCATTCGAGGTTTCATTCTCCGATTCCTCCTCGGCTGGAGCTTCATCTTCAGATTCCTCCTCTATAGGGTTTTCTTCTCCTAGCTCTTCCTCTTCGGCGAGAGCTTCCTCATCGGAAACCTCCTCCATATTCTACTCCTCTTCCGGGTCCCTTTCTGGAATCTCTTCCATAGGGTCTTCCTCAGGATTCTCCTCTTCAGGATCCTCATCTGGATCCTCCTCTACCGTATTTTCTTGTGGATTCTCTTCTATCGGGTCTTCTTCGAGATCCCCTTCCACTGCATTTTCCTGTGGTTCCCCTTCTATCGGGTCTTCTTCTGGGTCCTCCTCGTCAGGGTCTTCTTCTGGGTCCTCCTCTTCATCGTCGGAATCATTAATCATATTGATCTCTGGAACTGCGACATAGAATCCCTCTTCCTCGGATTCGCTGTCATCGAAAATAACCTGTAGGTCATCGACCTCGTCGTCCGAACTCACTAATGATATTCCTATGTTACAGTCAGTCAAAAGATTCTTGTCACATAAGTTCTCCATGAAAGACCTGGGTGATGCCACCTACATTCTGGGGATCCAGATCTATCGTGATAGATCAAAAAGGATGTTGAGACTTTCACAGTCCAGGTACATAGACACCATATTGAAAAGATTCAGTATGGAAGATTCTAAGCGTGGTAACCTACCGGCTTGTCACGAAATCACCCTCTCCAAAGATATGTCTCCCAAGACTGATTTGGAAAGGGATCGCATGTCGATTATACCCTACGCTTCAGCGGTAGGCTCTATAATGTATGCGATGTTATGTACGAGACCAGACGTAGCATACGCATTGAGCGTAGTAAGCCGGTATCAAGCAAACCCATGGGAGAATCATTGGATAGCAGTAAAGAACATTCTCAAGTACCTGAGGAGAACTAAGGAGATGTTCTTGGTGTATGGCGGAAAAGACCTCCAGATTGAGGCCTTTGCCGACTCCGGCTTCCAGAGTGACAAAGATGACTCCAAATCCATGTCGGGTTATGTCTTTACCCTCAATGGAGGGGCAGTCTGTTGGAAGAGTTCCAAGCAAGAGACCGTTGCTGACTCAACAATAGAAGCGGAGTACATTGCTGCTTGCAATGCCGCAAAAGAAGCTGTCTGGATGAAGAAGTTCCTCACAGAACTTCAAGTGGTTCCTACCAGTGTTGATCCAATACCTCTGTATTGTGACAACAACGGCGCTATAGCTTTAGCGAAGGAACCCAGGTCCCATTAGAAGTCCAGACACATCTTAAGGCGGTATCACCTGATCAGGGGGATCATAGATTGCCGGGAGATCGAGGTGAAGAGAGTAAAGACGGAGGATAACATTGCTGATCCATTCACAAGGGCCATTCCTCAGATGCAGTTTGAGAGGCTATTCGAGATGATATGTCTACGATATGCCAGCTCATGGCCCTAGTGCAAGTGGGAGATTGTTAGTGTATATGCCCTAGGGGCCATTATTGTATCATACTAGATTGTATATTACTTAATGGAAGCTTGGGATATTCACATTTGTATATACAGTCTTGCAAAAAATGGTAGTATGCTACCTGGTTTAAGTCTACTTTAATATGTACATATGTTTCTTGTCACGTATCACTTATACATATTAGTATAGCCCATATGTTCTTTGCTTGATTACGTTGTGATGGCAGTCACACTAGTGTGGGCTGGGTAGTCTATAAGCAACATCCTATACTTGTCCCTAGTCGTAGGATTATCGAGACAGGGCATCGATACTCCAGAGTAGACTAGTGTGTACGCTTCTCATCCCAGTTGAGGAGATGGTCTGTCCCATAGCCATCAGTATGTCGTACTGGAGATAGTACACAGGTGCTAGTTAGGTTACGGGTACACCGGACAGGACTCGCAGGGGAACTGTTAGATGGTATTATACCCGTCGTCAGTTAACAGTTCCCAGATGACATGAGTACAGCATAGTCCGCAGACTTGACACTGCTACTTCGCCTCGAGTGTGTCCCACTGTTCTTAGATTGCTACCCTACCACGCTCAAAGGAGTCGTGCAAACAGGTAGCAGTTGGGTGCAGTCCCGAGCACAAGGAAGCAATAGTGGGTAGACAGGATTCGTCTCTCCCAGTATTGGGAGATGATATCGCATTGTGTCAGAGAGCCATTACGCAAAGTCCCTGGCCAGGGCAGGCGAGATATACTGGTAGATTCCAGTAGCTTCTCAGGGTGTAATGGGTTTCGCTCCGACACGACTTATACAGCTATTAGGGGACTGGCGCTTACCGCCCCCTAGGCTTGATATGCAATAGTTTTAGACGAATAGACCGGAGTGTACGGAAATTGTCACATCAGGATCAGTGGGAGTTCGGATGAGTTTCCCCATCGACCTTCTTATCGACATCTACCTGGGGACCGTTATGTACAGCTAGTGCCGCTTGCGGTCTGTGGTTAAACCCACTGCCAGTGTAGTGTCGAGTCTTTAGAGTCCCACAAAAAGAGTTTCCCTACTCCAGACGAAACGATATAGAGGTCGTACGGTTTTACGACAAGGGTTCGGACACGTACGTGTGTTTTCGCACGTACGACGTTCGGACAGTTTTTACTAGACGGCTTTGGTTTAAGCCGGATTCTAGTATCGGGTTATTGGATTTATACAGTCTAAAGTTTTTCCGTGTCTTCACGGATTGGAGGGGCGTTCTCGTAATTTGTCGGGAAGCTTCTAGAAGAGTGGTGACTAAGGGGGTAAGGTGGCATTGCATTAAATGAGATTAGTGACTCATTTGTGTGATTCATCCAAGTCATTAATGCATCATAAATGCTTAATGACTCATGGAGATGAATCACTCAAATGCATTTATGAAGCAAGGTTGATTAATCATTTATTTACTTATTTGATAAAATAATAATGCTTCATAAATATTATGATAGATCTTTATCTCATTTTCACTCTCATCTTCACTTTCTCTCTCCTCAAGCTCACTCTCTCTTCAAACCCTAACCTTAACCTCTAATGTGTTGAGATCAAGGGTTAGCTAGACTAAAACATCCATAACCTCACTCTATATCCCCTAGGTAGCTTAGATTAGCACTTTAAGCAACCTAGTTATCTCAATTTGGAGATCAAGCTTGGAGAAGGAGCTTTTGGGTGGATCGTCTTTGACTCGAGGAGGCCGTTGAGGTGCCGATATTCCAAGGAGCCTACGAGGAGTGGAGGACAGCGATGAAGACGAGAAGGACATGCAACGTGAGGTATAACTTCGAATCCGAGTAGTTAAACCTCTAGTAGATAGTTAGCAATGGTTTAGAAACGATTCATGCGCTCAAGTCCGTGTTACGAAGCTTTGATAATCGTTTTTCATATATTCTGCCTCCCCGCAAGTTCGTGGGGTGCGTGATATGGACTTACAGTGGTATCAGAGCCAACTAAACCATTACTAGCTTATTATCAACTGATTAGATGTTCGATCGACGGAAAACACGAAAACAAAACCCTAAAAATTCCTAGTTTCTGTTAATTTTAAACCTGTCTGAAAAATTATTTGACATAGCTTAAAATTCACAGAAGGGTATTTTAAGAATACTGGGAAAAAACGAGCCAGTAACTCGGCAAAACGGCCGCGGATCCGCGGCAATAGAGTGCTTGTGCCGCAGATCCGCCGCTAAGTCAATGCCGAGTTGACTCGGATTTTCTCAGTAATTCCTATTTTGTAGTTTTCTGTTTTCTTGTATGTTCTGTTTCTGCCCAGGTTGCCTTTATGCTGATTTGCTTTTGGGGTAGACACGGATATAGGTAATCGATCGATAATCTAAACTATTTGCTAATTGGATCTTTATCTGTAATGTTTAATGTGTTCGTAAACCTCCCCTAACTGCTAGTATGTCGGTTGGCAGGGGGTTGCACATTTCTGAAATGTTTACTGTTTATGTATATGAACTTGATTGGGATGTTGTGATGATTAGCCGGAGTTTGAGATGCGTTTTAAATTCATTCATTCGATGTAAATGTAATAAGTTGTAATATTATTTTGCGGGGCACATCCAGGTTGCGGTTGTAGCCACCGTTGTATTATTTCTTTTCACTGTTTTTTCTCCTAGGATTGACCCAAGGTGGGGTGCACAAACTATCGGGTACTTTAAAGTGTTGAGGCAGACCGCTTCACTTCTGGTACTTGGCGGGTAGTTTGCCGTACCCGTAGGGGTCAGGGATGGGGTAATGGCTATTCATCACAACTGTGTAATCCTCTTTTATTGCAGGCTCAAAGCAAAATGTGGATTGCTAGAATATCCAATAAAGTTCATCTGTGATCTGGAATGTTTATTATTGCGTCTGACGAATGTACAATATCTATATATAAATAGCTATTAGACGTCACTTATGTTTTACACCCGCGCTAGCCCAGCCCCCGCTCTGTCGTTAGTTAAGTAACCTAACGGGTGATGACGGGACCCCATGGCGAATGCGGATGGCATAAGAGGACGTGGTATTTTCGTTGTTTTCTTCAATGATAAGATTAAAAGTTGGGACGCATTATTATAATGCAAAAAAAATAAACCAAAGTTTAATCGATGGAACAAATTTAAAAGAAATCACTCGGTTATTTTAAAAGGAGCAGAATTTTTAATTGCGGAGCTTTAACCACTCCTTTTAAAAAGTATCAGGTTCCTTCGATTACATCAAGTTCACTACGTTCACGGTTTTGCCAAAATCAGTCGTAGCCCTCCGTCATTTCATACGGATATTCAATAGTATTCAAGCTATGTTTGTTGACCTTCATCAAGGCATAGTGATTGGTAGTTGTTGGATGTTCATATATAGCATAGATAGATGCGTTGGTTTGGGACATTCGTATTACCTTGTTGACCTTCGTCAAGGGTATGTACGGATGGGTTCAAATTAACCTGGACAATGACGGGTAGAACTTGACATGTGACTTATGATTTGTTGACCTTCGTCAAGGTCATAAGATCATGGGGCAAAAATCTATATCGGGAATTTCTAAAGAAACTGAAATTTGCAGAGAGATGCATACCATTTTGGAGTTTGATGAATGTTGGTAGGATTCCTTCAACATTATCATACGATGATATTTTGGATCCCGATCCTACTGTGAGTACATGCTACTTATCAGGAGATTCATCACTTAACGATCAATGCTATAAACCAAGTAGGTGCCTAGAAAGGTGTCAGCGGGGCTACGCCCCCAGAGAAAAGAGGTTCTTTAATTAAGGAACTTCGCGAAAGCGTTGGAAAACCTCCCTCGAAGTATCGACACTGGCCTGGCTGAACGGTTAAGCAAGTATTGTACGGTGAGAATTGTCCTGGCTAATTCTTCTTTTATGGTTTGAGGAAGGATTCGAGAAACAGTGGGAGCCATCCTGTTTAGATAAATTAAAAACAATCTAAGCTTATAACAGCATCATACTAAAGTATTTTCTTCTCTCTCTCTAAATTGCAGCGACCTTGTGACTACACATAGGTTACATCTAGATAATAATTTGACTGAATCTGACTTATTTGACTGGCAAAAGTCTTTCCGGATGTCCATTTCCTATGACAAGCTGGACTACCCTATTGAGGTACATTTCTATTGTTATGGGATTGGGCATTGGCAGAATGATTGCAGGGCTTTAGAAGCCAGTAGCCGAAGCATGTTGTGGCTTCAACTTCGGGTGTGTTTATGATAGAAAACTGTATGTCAGTTAACCCTACTTCCTGGGTATTGGATACCGGATCAGGAACTCGCATCTGTAATTCATTACAGGCTCTGAGAAACTGTAGGGTTATCGGGATAGGTGATATGACCCTCACAGTTGCTAACGGAATGAGCATGAACGCTGAATCCGTAGGGGAATATCATCTTGGACTGACAACTGCGCAGATATTGATTCTGCATAACTGTTTTTATATACCAGGTACGACCTGTAATATCATATCTGTACCCTTACTTTCTAAGGAAGGATATGATTTTACTTTTACAAGAGATGTGGTTCACATCCACCTAAATCAAGATTTGATTGGGTTAGGTACATTAGAAAACGGAATATACGTATTAAATCAAGTTCAAATTTTTAGTGTCCAGAACACACTTAAAAGAAAGTCTCCGGAAACAAATCAGGCTTTCTTATGGCATTGTAGACTAGGTCACATCAATGAGAGAAGGTTGACTAAGTAACATAGAGAAGGATATTTGAATCCGTTCGAATATCAATCTTATGCTACTTGTGAATCTTGTCTCATAGGAAAGATAACAAAGACTCCGTTTACTGGACACGGAGTAAGAACAAGCGAGCTCTTAGGACTCGTACACAGTGACGTGTGCGGTCCAATGTCTACACATGCGCGAGGTGGTTATTCATACTTCATTACTTTTACAGATGATTTCTCTAGGTATGGATATATCTTCTTAATGAAGCATAAATCCGAGGCCTTTGAGAAATTCCAAGAATACAAGAATGAAGTGGAAAAACAAACCGGCAAAAGTATCAAGACACTGAGATCTGATCGAGGTGGTGAATACTTAAGTGCCGAGTTCCTAGGTTACTTAAAAGAGAATGGAATTCTCTCTCAGCTTACTCCTCCATACACATTACAACACAACGGTGTATCGGAAAGGAGGAATCGAACCCTATTAGATATGGTTCGTTCCATGATGAGTAAGGTTGAGTTGCCGCGATCTTTCTGGGGTTATGCACTAGAAACAGCTGCATATCTCTTGAACAAGGCTCCAACCAAGACTGTACCTACCACCCCATATCAGATGTGGAGTGGGAAGAAACCCTGTCTTAAGTATCTTAAAACATGGGAATGTCCAGCTTTTGTAAAGAAACAGCATACGAACTCGAGGCACGCTCAGTACTGTGTAAATTTGTGGGATACCCAAAGAACTACAGGGGGTATCTTTTCTATTCCGCAGAGGAACAAAAGGTTTTTGTTTCTCAGCATCCCTACTTCTTGGAAACTGAATTTTTAGAAAAACATAAGAGTGGGAGCGAAATAGAACTGGAAGAAATTCCAGAAGCACAAACTACTACAGAAAGTTTGGTAGAGCCAGAAGTTCAAGAAGAACAGGACATCCCGACGCCACTCCGCAGAAGTAGTAGGCAATCTTATCCGCCCGAGAGATACTACGGTTTTCTCATAGACGGGGATAGAGAGGATTGCACTATTGACTATGATGAGCCTACTAGCTTCCAGCAAGCCATTCAGAGCGATGACTCAGTAAAATGGCTGGATGCAATGCGGACCGAAATGGAGACCATGTACACTAACAAAGTATGGACTTTGAACTTTGCTCCAGATGGGGTAAAACCTGTAGGATGCAAATGGATCTTCAGAAAGAAGATTGGTGTAGATGGACAGGTTGAAACCTATAAAGCTAGACTTGTTGCAAAGGGTTTCCGTCAAAGACCTGGTTTGGACTATGACGAGACCATTTCTCCAGTAGCTATGCTAAAATCCAGTAGGGCCCTTCTTGCTATTGTTGCCTTCCGCGATTATGAAATCTGGCAGATGGACGTAAAGAAGGCCTTTCTAAATGGAAATTTGGAAGAGAGCGTCTATATGGATCAGCCAGAGGGATTCATTCAGAGTGGGAGCAGCGGTAAAGTATGCAAGCTGCTTAAGTCCATTTATAGACTAAAGCAGGCATCGCGGAGTTGGAACATCTGTTTTGATGATGCTGTCAAAGAATTTGACTTTATCAAAAATCCAGATAAACCATGCATATACAGTAAGATCGTAGGGAGAGCTGTAATATTCCTTGTCTTGTACGTGGATGACATTCTCCTAATAGGAAATGATATTCCTATGTTACAGTCAGTCAAAAGATTCTTGTCATATAAGTTCTCCATGAAAGACCTGGGTGATGCCACCTAAATTCTGGGGATCCAGATCTATCGTGATAGATCAAAAAGGATGTTGGGAGTTTCGCAGTCCAGGTACATAGACACCATATTGAAAAGATTCAGTATGGAAGATTCTAAGCTCGGTAACCTACCGGCTTGTCACGGAATCACCCTCTCCAAAGATATGTCTCCCAAGACTGATTTGGAAAGGGATCGCATGTCGATTATACCCTACGCTTCAGCGGTAGGCTCTGTAATGTATGCGATGTTATGTACCAGACCAGACGTAGCATACGCATTGAGCGTGGTAAGCCGGTATCAAGCAAACCCAGGGGAGAATCATTGGATAGTAGTAAAGAACATTCTCAAGTACCTGAGGAGGACTAAGGAGATGTTCTTGGTGTATGGCGGAAAAGACCTCCAGATTGAGGCCTTTGCCGACTCCGGCTTCCAGAGTGACAAAGATGACTCCAAATCCATGTCGGGTTATGTCTTTACCCTCAATGGAGGGGAGGTCTGTTGGAAGAGTTCCAAGCAGGAGACCGTTGCTGACTCAATAATGGAAACGGAGTGCATAGCTGCTTGCGATGCCGCAAAAGAAGCTGTCTGGATGAAGAAGTTCCTCACAGAACTTCAAGTGGTTCCTACCAGTGTTGATCCAATACCTCTGTATTGTGACAACAACGGCGCTATAGCTTTAGCGAAGGAACCCAGGTCCCATCAGAAGTCCAGACACATCTTAAGGCGGTATCACCTGATCAGGGAGATCATAGATCGCCGAGAGATCGAGGTGAAGAGAGTAAAGACGGAGGATAACATTGTTGATCCATTCACAAAGGACATTCCTCGGACGCTGTTCGAGAGGCTATTCGAGATGATAGGTCTACGATATGCCAGCTCATGGCCCTAGTGCAAGTGGGAGATTGTTAGTGTATATACCCTAGGGGCCATTATTGTATCATTCTAGATTGTATATTATTTAATGGAAGCTTGGGATATTCACATTTGTATATACAGTCTTGCTAAAAATGGTAGTATGCTACTTGTTTACCCCAATCAGAGCAAAGCTCTGTTGAAATTCCAAGGCGGGAGATGAAGCAACGCTTCATCTTCCCCCAATCAGAAACAAAGCTTTGCTTTGAAAATTTAAACATTAATAAATGAAGCAACGCTTCAGATCCTTTGTGCTGCGCGCGACGCGCCACTTGTCTTGCGCAGATACATTAGCGCAGAGTCCAAAAAGGCGCGCCCAATTAGAGCAAAGCACTGTTGAAGGAAGCTCCGCGCTGCACTCTGCGCTGTGCGACACGTGGCAGCGCAGTTGCGCTAGTGCAGTTGCGCTGCGCGACACGTGCTGGCGCAGATGCGCTGGCGCAGATGCGCTAGCGCAGAAGAAGGGGCTAAGTGCCAAAGGCAATTTATCCATGCAAAATTACATGCACTTGATAATAACAAATTAAAATCATACGATGCACAAGCATAACAGAGAACTAAAATAAAAGAACCCTTAACAGATAATGAAGTACTTGATTAAAAAGAAAAATACTTATTCATTCTTATTGTTATTACATTTAAAAAAGATCACCGAATACGGGATCAGAGAGACGGGGATTCACAAAAAGAAAAAGAAGATTATTCAGCTCCATCTCCGTCTTCTCCATCACGTCGAAGCGGCGATCTTCCCGAGGGGTAGCCATCCAACGGTCGACGCCGCACTCCTGGGAAAAAGTGGCGATGACGACCCGACGAGCCCGTATCTGGTTCAGCAAGTAGAAGTAGAAGTCCCTTAGGGCTTTGGTGATCAAGAGCGCTTCGAAAAAGCTCTCGATCTTATCCTCGGCCACATCAAGCATTGCTGAGGACATCTCCGCCGGAGGAGGGGGAATGTCGGCGAGCACTGAGGCAAGGATCATCCGAAGCCAAATGGAACCCGGGGGAAGAGGAGACCCCACACGAGTCAAAAGCTCATACATTGCAGCATCGCACTGCTCGTCCGAAAGAGAGGAGTCCACTAAGCGCGCAGCAAAACGGGGAACGATGTCCCGGATCGGCACTTCACACGGTTGTCGACGGTCGTGATGACGGTTGCAAGGCATGATCGAAGAAGTTCTCTAAAGGTGAGAAAAGAAAAGGCTCGGCCTTGAGTTATTTATAGACCCAAACACAGAAAATTCTGTGCGCAGTGGAATTATTTCCAAGACCCGGGAAATCGAAATTTTGAAGAAATACAAGTTTGACTTGAAAAGAGGAGATGAAAAGATATCTCAGGGGAAGCAATGCTTCCGATTCCCCCAATCAGAGCAAAGCTCTATCTTGAAAATCTAAATTTTAATAAATGAAGCAACGCTTCAGATCCTCTGCGCTGAGCGCAAGGGCGACACGTGTCAGCACGGTTGCGCAAGCACGGCGCTGCGCGACACGTGTCTGCGCAGATGCGCTAGCGCAGTTGCGCTGCGCTGTGCGCTGCACGACACGTGTCTGCGCAGTTGCGCAAGCATAGCTGCGCAAGCGCTGCGCTGCGCGACACGTGTCAAGCGCTGGGGAGTTGCGCAAAACAGAATGAAGATTTAAAGAATTCTTTCTGTTCTTGTTAAAACAAGAAGGTTTTCTTCTGTAAAGCAGAAGCCCTTGGATCAAAGATCCAACGGTGGGGAAAATTCCCCAAATCACTCAGAGAAAGATCTCTTTAACAAATTTAACTAATTTATGAGCACTATAAAAAGGACCCCAGACTTCAATTCAAGGGATGAACATCTTTCTAAAATAAAGAGAAGAGAATTCTCGAGAACTCCTCAAGAACAACAGAAGGTAAAAACCTTTGAGAGAAGAGAAAATTCTCTTATGAACAGATCAGTGATCTAAAAATAAGATCATTGATCTTTAAAACATAACTAAATAAAGAGATAAATTAAAATAGTGCTTTGCACTTTTTCATGAACCTTTGGTTCTTTAAGATAAGAAAAAACTTATCTTTTTTATTTTTTGATCTAAATTAGATCAAAAAATCTAACAGTGCTTTGCACTTCTGTTCATTGAATCTAAAAGATTCCTAAATCATAGTGCCTTGCACTTGCAATACTGCACTGTTGCGCTCTTGGATTGGCGCAAGCCACCAGAGAACGCCACGTGTCAGCATCTGAACCAATTGCACTATGCGTTTTTGAAATAGAGTTTTGCTCTCTGTGATTGGCGCAACTCACCAGAGGGCCCCACGTGTCAGCAGCGCAAGTGCAGCGCACTGCGCTTGCATGACACGTGTCGTCGTCACAAGCGCTTGCGCTCTCTGATTGGCGCAAAGCGCTTGATAAATGCAATGCATTTCCTAAAAGGGCCAGGCCTAAATCAAAAAGACCAAGCAGGCCAAAATAAATTGCAAAGCAATAAAAGGGCAGAGCCCAAATAAAATTGATGCTCTGCATCATTTATAAAGGGCAGAGCCCAAAACAAATTGATGCTCTGCATCCTTTCTGGGCAAAGCCCAAATAAAAATAAAAATAAACGCGATGCAAAAGCAAATAAAATGTTGAACATTTTCAACTGGACTTAGCCCAATTTTGGCCGTAAGTCCTTAAATTAAATTGACTGAGCAAGATTGCTCTCTTAAATCAATTTACTACCGGTTCGAGGGTACATCTCCGAACTCCTCTGACACCTTTCGTTGTAATCCTTCAACGACGTCAGAGAGGTGACGGGTCCCAACGACCACACGTATATGGACTGCGGGGTCCTTAAACTCGTGGACCGAAACGTCCTTAAACTAATGTCGGACCGAAACATCCTTAAACTAATGTCGGACTGAAACGTCCTTAAACTAATGATAGACCACCACGTCCCTAAACTGGCGATGGACCGAAACGTCCCTAAACTAATATTGGACCGAAACGTCCCTAAACTAATATTGGACCACCACGTCCCTAAACTGGCGGTGGACCACCACGTCCATAAACTGGAATAATAAAGCATCCAAATGCTCTTTTTTGGATCTAAACGGTCCCGTTTAAGTCGATCTTAGCCCCAAACACGGCTAACGTATCCTTAAGCATTTAAATGAACGATAAAACTTCAAATCGATTTTGGTTCAAGGGTACATCTCTGAACTCCTCCGACACCTGTCATTGTAATCCTTCAACGACGTCAGAGAGGTGACGAGTCCTGATGGCCATATATCACTACGTTAAGTCGATCTTAGTCCCAAACAAGACTAATGTATCCTTAACGAACGTTTAAGTCGATCTTAGCCTAAACATGGCTAACGTATCCTTAGACTAAAACACCAATCCCAAATCTAAGTAAATACGGATTTGGACTAATCCACGTCCTACGGGCGACGGCATTACTCAGTCTCCATATACAATCCACGGGCAACCACAAACAAAATAAACACACACGACACGAAGTGAAATTCTGGAGAAGGAGAAAGTTGTTACCGCGATGCGGTAGCGTAATTAACTGCAGGGGCTTGCGCCAGCAGGGAAGAGCGTCCCCACAATCAAAAACCCCTCAAGCGAGGAGGAATCTGATGAAATCTGCTACATCGGCCGCATCCGCCTAAACCTCCGATATACGGTGCCATATCTCAACTTGGCATCTTCGGAGAGGTGGACGAATAAAACCAAATAGCATCTGCCCCGAATCACCAGCGTCAGGACATCGCGGTCCTGTGCGCCGCCTTTCGGAGGGGAACAGATTCTGGCACGCCCGGTGGGACCTTTTCCTCTTTCCACTCCATACTTCGTATGTCGTCTTCACGAACCAATCGCGGTTTGTTAATGGTTGCCTTCGTATTTCAAATTACTAAGATTTGGTCTCTTGCCTGGCGCAGAACTCAAGATTCAATGGCCTCTAATTGCACCAACTGCTTGAAATGCCGCTGCAACGAACGCTCCACCTCACCAGGAGGTGTAACATATAGGCCCCAAGCAGTGTCCTTACTCGCTCTGCCGGTAGACCAGCTGACCCAAGCCACCACTGGCCTGTTCTTCGGGACCATGATCCCACCTACAAGCTTCTCTACGCCAATACCTGCACCGGAAGTGAACAAAAAGTCGGTATTTGACCGGCTCACTGCTACGACGGCCCCTGTCAACGGGTCACCCACTGCCAAACCAACAGCCTCTGTTTTCACCAGGCTAAATCAGAACTCTAAACTGGCTGTCCCAAGGAAGGCAATGACTGCTGCTCCAGAAGTCGTCAAGGAGGCTTCCCCTGTCAAAGAGTCAGTATTTTCAAGACTGACGATTCCTGCTCCTGTCCCTGCTTGAGGATCTGTCTTCGATAGGTTGGATATCACACCTCAGAAGACAACGTCAGTCTTTAAGAGGTTAACACCGGCGGCGCCTCATTCAGACAGGGGGCAAAAAGAAGATGTCTCAATCTCCGAGCCAGTCCTGACGGCTCGTCATGCTCGACGTCGCCATTGGCAACGAGTGAGGAAGGTAGGGGGAAACTCCCCCTCAGGGCTAACTCCACCGGCTCCAGTGGTGGAAGTCAACGCTGCTGTTCCAACTGGGAACAGCTTTGAACCGCTGAGGAGGGTACGGAAGAATTCTCCAACCGCTACACTGAAAAGATCTCCTCCGCCTGCGGAGAGAGTTCCGGAAACAAAACAAGAACAGCCCCCTCAACGGCTGTCTTCAAAAATTTATAAAGTTTGGCGGAGGGTTCAAGACTCCGTGATTGACCCAGGTCACTCTCGTCGCCAGAAAAGGCGAAGGTGGAAAAAGACAAGGACCGTCCCATTAAACAGCAGGGGACAGCAGCTGCTAGGGTGCCCCCTTCAATGGTTCCTTCAATCTCAACGGCCCACAAAAGAAGGAGGCCAGAGAAAACTCCCGCGTCAGCGGCAAAAGTTAAAAATGGTGAACCTAAACGCCCCAAGTCAGGGGGCATAACAGTTCATACGGTTTACATGGCATCGGGAAAAGAAGACAGCCGTGCATCCACAGGTCATAGACCGCTTACACGGTCAGTGACCAAGGCTCAGGAGCAGCAACAGAAGCTCCAGGAGATGATGAACGCTATGGCTGCACTTACAGGGGCAAAAGAGAACCCTGAAACGTCCTCAGATGAGCGCCAAGAGGAAGAAACCGATGCCGAATTCCTTCGTCGGATATTGGAAAAGAAAGACAAAGAGGCTGCTGAACAAGCAGCCAACATACAGCGTATGGGCCTCCTCTTCCAGGACATGATAGGGATGATGATACAGCAAAAGCCCCCGGTTGAAGAGCCCCCGATCATCCTTGGAGACGATAGGGAAGAGACATCAAATCCTCCACCAGCTCTATCGACAGCTAAAGAGGATACAATCTCCAAAGCTGATTTGGATGAGTACATCGCCCAGCAAATACGGGTTCATCATGCGACCGAAGCGGCCGGTCAGGTCGTAAAAACGGGGCGGCCATATCCAAGTTGGTACGATCAAATCAAGTACACACCCGGTTACACAATTCCCAAGTTCCATGTCTACAAAGGAACGGGCAATCCTCATCAGCATGTTGCCCAGTTCAAGGCACTCTGCGGCAACACCGGCGGTGATGACAAGCTGTTGCTTCGCCAGTTTGTTGGAAGCTTATCAGATACGGCGTTCGAATGGTACTCTGAGATCCTGAACGACTCTATTAAAACCTTCGTGGAGATGGAGCTGCTGTTTACTCAGCGTTTTGCAAGTGCCGGTGAATGTACCCCGATGACAACACTGATTAACGCAGGGTAAAGCCAGGAGAGACGTGGGTTCAGTATGCTATACGGTGGCGGAACTTTTGGTCGAAGTGCGAGCAGCGCATTGAAGAAATTCCCGCGGTGGGTATGTTTGTGGGGACCCTTGATCTGCAAGCGACCATTTCACAATTTATGATGTTTTTCAAGCCAACTACCTTCCAGGCCTTGATTGACAAACTAGCGCAAATGGATCAAATGGGCCATAAACCCCCTCTTCCAAGGCCGGACTCCCGAAATGACAAAGGGAAGGGAAAAGCGATCGTCGTCGCTAATGCTCAACAACAACCGAGCGACTCGAAGCCGGTTGCTCGTCAAAATAATATGCGCCCGTACGTACCCCTTGAGGATAAGATGGGACGTCTTTATTCCTTTCCCCGCGATAAAACGAGGAGGTTATTCGAGCTGGTGTTGCGCAACAGACTCATAAATCTGCCGGATCCAAAACGTCCGTTGCAACCAAGTGACGCCCAACGAGCCCAACTACTGTCCTTATCATCGAGTACTAGGCCATCCGATCGAAGATTGCTACGTTTTCAAGAATTGGCTTGAAAACCGGTACCGACAGGGCAAGTTCGCGTTATCTGACAAATGGAAGGTGAATCCCCCGCAGCCCCACACCTCTAAGGGGACGAATACGCCGGGGGCAACATGCTCCGTCATTGAAGAAGCTCCTTGGAAGGTTGTATTATCATCCAAGACAAAGAGGATGCTAAACGATCTTCAGACATGTCCAGCGATCAAGTGGAAGAACCCGTTGGAACCGCAGGTCATTGAGGGGATGTTGAAGCCACGTCCAACTCCAAAGACCGATGGTGGTGGTTCAAGCACTTGCAGCCAGCCGTCAAAATCTTCGAAAAAGAAGAAGAAGAAATCTAAGAAGCCCGTGAAGCCTGGCGACAAGCGTACGGACTTACAAAAGCAAATTGACGCTCTGGATGAATACAATCAAAAGGCACGGACTCCCATTACGCTCCAAGAGTTCCTCAATCACGTCTTTCAAGAAGAAGATGAGGGAGAAAGTTCATCGGATGAATCCGAGGAATATGTGGCGAGCTGTCATATGATTTCCCATTCGATCACGAACGATGAGGAAACTCCTTGTACCGAAGCGCTGGGGGCAGATCTTGAACCAAAATTTCCGGAACTATCAGTTGAAATGATTGACGCGTTCCTTAATGAAGCTCGACTGAAAAGTAAAGCTGATCGAGAACACGAGACGGCTATATTTGAAAGGGCCAAGCGCCAGCGACTTGATGAAAGAGCTGAGATAATCCCGCTAGAACAAAATGCCTCCACCGTTGACAAAAGCCAATTCAAGATGAGGAAAAAGTTTGCTAAGGCCATATCAATGGGCATGAAGCTACCATCCTCTGAAGGAAGCATCACCAATGAAATAGAAATGCACCCGTCCTATTGCTTATATCATCAGAAGGTTTCGCACCCCACCCAAGAGTGCAAAGCTTTCGATAGATGGTGGCAAGGATATGTTGCTCATCGACAATGCTTTAAGCGGGAAAAGCGTAAAACTCGTCAGGAGCAAAGAAATACGACCGAAGAGCTTGAAAGAACTACCGGCGATTGTCGCATGGTTAACACTGGCGGGTCACCAGTGCCTACATTCGGAAGCGATTCTGATGAGGAGCTAGAACTTGCCCCTCTCTTTAAAGAATCCACTTCGGGAAAAGAAGAAGAGCCGAAGGTCTGCGAAAATATTCGGCTGCGGAATCGGACACTGCCTGAAAAGAACCTCGGACCCTCAAGCAGAAAAGATAAAGGGAAAGAAAAGGTCTCTGAAGATATCGTCTTAGATGACCAAGTTCTGGAGGAGCTAAACGCCAATAACCCGCCGAAGAAGAATAAGGTAGATTACAACGTCTTAGCACATCTGAGGAAGCTGCCCTCACAGCTCAGCATTCTTGACGCCCTTTTGCTATCAAAAGAGGCGAGAGATTCGTTGATTAGGGCGCTCCAAGACCCAGAACAATTCCAAGCATGCCTGGCCAAGGAAAAGATGAAGGATGAATTGGAAGAAGTGCACACGGCCGATGTTACTTTTGGCGATGAAGACCTTCTACTTGGGACGTGCAAACACAATCGCCCTCTCTATGTCTCAGGATACTGCCACGATATTAAGATAAGCAAAATCCCGATCGACAATGGATCCTCCGTTAATCTCCTCAATGTGCGGGTGTTAAAAGAAATCTGCATGAGTGTCCAGCATCTTGCTTGTGACAAGGTCACCATCTCCGGGTTCGACTCCCAGTCATCAAGAACTCTTGGGTCTGTGATACTGACGCTACGCTTCGGGCTACTCATCACGGACATTAAGTTCCATGTCATAGACGCCAAGACATGCTACAACGCTTTGCTCGGCCGACCATGGTTACACGAGTACAACATCATCCCTTCTACACAACATCAGTGTATGAAGTATTTTAAGGATAGTTTCGAGTATACCGTGATGGGAGAACTGAACCCGTTCTCTGTGAACGAGGTCCGCAAATACGAAGATGCCAAATACTTCTTGCCAGATTTCGAAGATACGGAGAAGTGTCACAAACCAGAGAATAAAGCTTACGCCACCATCCCTGTCTTCGGCAGTGATACCGAGGAGGAAGAGGAGATAGTGTATTCAGGTCCGCCCCAGCACAGTAAGCCATGACCGTCCACTCCTACGTTGATCTTTGGTAGCGACTCGGAAGATGAGATCCACGCTGTATTCTTTGCTCGACCTTCAATACGAAAGTCCGCTGACGAAGAACAAAGTCTACAAGTCGCCATGGTGCCGCTTAAACACCATAAAGAACTGGACGCACTTAATATTTACAATGTAGAAGAGCTACAAACATTCTACATCCCTCCTAGGCGAGAGAGGGAGAAAGCAATTTTGTTCTACCGCTTTGAAGAAACCAAGGTGGAAAAAGAAATCTGGCATGGCGCGGATCCTACGCTCGACAGGCTTCAGCCTATCCGTCTTCCCAGATATTATACAGAGGGTTTGAAAAAGCTGCTGAAATGCCAGGGGATATCCTTCAAACAGACCGTTCAAAAAGCCAAGTTCTATGACAAAGTCTGGAACGTTCCCGGGACTCAACGCAAACTGCCCAATGGGAGAATGGAGACGAAAGGACTTGGATACATCCTGTCAAAGAAACGAAAGCTACTAAACAGCTGCTATGTCATATATGACTTCGATGAAGAAGCGGATGCTCAATAGGAGGACGCTAATCCTGAGACGGTGAAAGTTCCAAATGCAAAAGAGCCTAGTACGTCGTTCGAAGAACAAATGGACAAGCTCATAAAGGAAGCGGATCAAAAAGTCCGAGACGACCATAACCGCGAAATGGTCATCTATAAGAAAGCCAAGACGCAACGCCATCTCCAACAGGCCGTGAAGGGTGAAAATTCCGCTCCTTGTCAACCTGTTATAAAGAAGGCTCAGCGCAAAAGCAGAAATAAGTCGAAAGGCCAAAAAGGCGCTCAACAGCAACAAAGCAGGGATAAGAATCCACGCAAACAGGAGTCGAGCGTTATTGATCTATCCCTCATGAAGAAAATGGGTCGAGCATACTCGTTTCCTCGGGACAAGACGAAGAAGATACTTGATCTTGCTCTAAAACATCAGATGCTTACACTGCCGGAGTCCAAGCACCCCGAACAAGCAAGCGAAGTCTCTGGCCCAAACTATTGCTCTTACCATCGAGTAATAGGGCACCCGCTCGAAGACTGCTTCACCTTCAAGAATTGGGTCGAAGATCAATATAAGCTTGGCAAGTTCGCTATGTCCGACAACTGGAGGGTAACGCCGCCACAGAAGCACGAGCCCAAGGCCACGAAAGAAGAACCGGTTCCACATTGGGATTGGAAGCGAATTCTCACCTGTCACATGATTACAACATTAAAAGAAGAGCCCAAGGACATAGATGGGCTCCCTTGGTGCTTCGAAAACAGCAGCGACGAGATAATCTCAGAATTCCCACCAGCGCCAAAAGAGGTGGAAGATGGAATCCATACCACTGCAGATAACCTCAAGAAGATTGAGTTGGGGACGGCAGACGATCCACGACCAACATTCATCAGCGAGCTGCTATCTGAAGAAAGGGTGGCTGCGTTAAAAGACATGCTTCTACAGCATAGAGATTGCTTCGCGTGGAACTATTCCGAAATGCCGGGACTAGATCCAGAAATTGCTGTGCACAGATTGGCGATATCCCTGGACAACAAGCCAGTCAAACAGGCGCCAAGGAGAATGCGGCTCAAGCTTGAAATGAGTATCAATGCTGAAGTCAAAAAGTTGATCGACTCCGGCTTCATCCAGGAAGTTCAATACCATGAATGGATCGCCAACATCGTCCCGGTGATGAAGAAAAACGGGACAGTGCGCATATGCGTAGACTTCCGGGATCTCAATAAAGCTTGCCCGAAGGACGATTTCCCAGTGCCAGTCACCGAACTGATGATAGACAATACGTCCACTCATGAGATTTTCTCCTTCATGGATGGCTCGTCAGGATATAATCAGATAAAAATGCATCCAGAAGACCAGAAGCACACAGCCTTCAGGATCCCTCTAGGAATATTCTGTTACAAGGTGATGCCCTTCGGTTTAAAGAACGCCGGTGCCACCTACCAAAGGGCCATGACGAAGATCTTCGATGACCTTATACACGAAATCGTCGAATGCTATATCGACGATCTCGTGGTTAAAAGCAAATCATACGAAGAACATCTCAAGCATTTGAAGACTGTATTTCAACGCCTCCGGCAATACAACTTGAAAATGAACCCGCTCAAGTGTGCATTCGGAATTTCCTCAGGCAAATTCCTGGGATTCATTGTTCGACACCGAGGTATTGAAATGGATCCGTCTAAGATCAAGGCGATCATGGAAATGCCTCCGCCAAGGACTCTTAAGCAGTTGCGGTCTCTCCAAGGAAAGCTCGCATATATTCGGCGATTTATAGCCAACCTTTCAGGAAAGTGCCGTCCTTACAGCCACCTGATGAAGAAAGGAACCCCGTTCGTCTAGGACCAAAAATGCCAAAGCGCACTAGACGAGATCAAGCAATACCTGCAGAACCCGCCGGTGTTGGCTGCTCCGGTCAAGGGAAAACCCCTCATTCTTTATACAACCGCCATCGAAGGTTCCTTAGGCGCATTATGGGCACAAGAGAACGATCAAGGGAAAGAAAGAGCACTCTACTACTTAAGTCGAGTTCTGCTGGGGGCAGAAAGCAACTACTCTCCCATTGAAAAATACTGCCTGGCGTTGATCTTCGTGATAACAAAGCTCAGGCACTATACATTGGCGTACGAAGTCCGTCTCATTTCAAAGGTGGACCCCCTTAAATACTTGATGTCGAAGGCCATGTTGACGGGACGACTCGCTAAATGGGCCCTGCTCTTGATGGAGTTCTCGATAACGTATCAACCTCTCAAGGCAGCGAAAGGCCAGGCCATTGCCGATTTCCTCGCTGAGCACCCGATACCGGCCGACTCTCCTTTAAACTGCGATCTTCCAGACGAACATGCGTTTGATGCGATCGACGGTGATAATACCCTATGGGAGCTTTATTTCGATGGAGCATCTTCCGTGAAGAAGCGCAAACAATGTACCCCTATAATCAAATCGGGGGTAGGACTCATCTTTATAACTCCACAAGGTGGGATAATGCGCTTCGCTTTCCCCTTAACAGAGCCGAGGACGAATAACGAAGCCGAATATGAAGCTCTGATAGCAGGCCTCGAGATCGCCATTGACATGGGAATTGAAGACCTCCTCATATACGGGGATTCTCAACTGGTCGTTAGTCAAGTAAATGGCGACTACCAAACGTGCAAACCGGAGATGGTGAAATACGATGAAAAGGTGCAACAACTGTTGACCCAAATTCCCTCCTATACTTTGGAAAACATACCGCGCGCGGAAAATAGCAAAGCAGACGCGTTGGCCAAACTTGCTAAAGAACTGGCTGACGAGAACCTCGATGACGTTAGAATCGTGGTACAAAATCGTCGAGTGCTTGCCCCAGCAGAAATATCTCCGGAATCATCCGAAGAAAAAGGAGCGAACGAGTAGACAACCCTGTAAGTAAAAGATTGGGAAAATACCGAGGATTGGAGGGAAGTCTTCATAGATTACTTCAAGTCCCACCGAATGCCTGAAGAAGCATCCACAAGACATCAGCTCATGAAACGAGCTCTGTCTTTCGCCTTCGTCAACGACACTTTGTACAAGAGGTCGTTTAATTCTCTATGGCTAAGGTGTCTCGGACCTAACGAAGCGAAAAGATTCGTCCAGGAAGTTCACGATGGACTCTGCGGTTCTCACCAAGCAGGCCCAAAGATGAAATTAAAGATCAAACGGATGGGGTACTACTGGCCCACGATGATCCAAGACTGCCTCGAATATGCGAAGCAGTGTCACTCGTGTCAAATTCATGGGGATTTCATCCATCAGCATCCAAATCCACTACATCCAACGGTGGCTAGCTGGCCATTCGAAATGTGGGGGACTGACATAGTCGGCCCCACGAACCAGCATCGTCTAGAGGACATCGTTTCATCCTAGCGACGACTGACTACTTCTCTAAGTGGGCAGAAGCGGTACCGCTGAAAGAAGTAAAGACGGAGAATATCCTCCATTTCTTCAAGACGCAGGTCATATATCGGTTTGGAACGCCAAGACGAATCATCTCCGATAACGGGCCAGCCTACAGAAGCCACAAAATCAGTCGCTTCGCGCAACAGCATAATATAGACTGGAGATATTCCTCAGTTTATAATCCGCGAGCTAAGTCTAGCTGAGGCCTTCAACAAGTCCTTGACGAAGATCATGAAGGAAACGGTGTCACGAAATAAGAAAGACTGGCACGAAAGACTGCAAGAAGCTCTCTGGGCGTATCGAACTACATTTAAAACGGCCACAAACACGACGCCGTACGCGTTGGTATTTGGGACGGAAGCAGTACTCCCCTTCGAGATAGAGTTACCCTCTCTACGAGTGGCAGTCCACTACAAGCTGACGGACGAAGAAAATGCTCACCTTCGGCTTGAGGAGCTTGACGCCCTTGACGAAACCCGGCTTACAGCACAGCAAAATCTGGAAGCTTATAAAGCAAAGATGACACGCTCATACGAAAGACTGGCCCGACCGAGGACATTTCGCCAGGGCGAACTCGTGCTAGTGGTCAAAAGGCCTATGATCCCCAATCGCGCCAAGCGAGGAAAATTCGAGCCAAACTATAAAGGCCCGTACATCATAGACAAGGTCTACCATGGTGGAGCCTATCTACTCATGGATATGCACGGTGAAAGGCCTTTCAGGCCAATAAATGGTCGCTTCCTAAAGAAATACTATAATTAATGAGCCACAGCCTAGGTCAATGATAGATGACGACGACTATGTCCGCTCGCTATCTTCCTAAGCTTGAGCTTTCTAAGCAGTGGCCAGCCTTCTCCATGACGGACCGAGATGTCCTTAAACTAGTGACGACCGAAATGTCCTTAAACTAACAACAGACCGAAACGTCTTTAAACTAATACCGCAGCATCCTTAGGCTGACGAAAAAAAATAAAAAATAAAAAATATAATAAATAAAAACGGTATGTCCATAAGCAAAAAGGGCACGGATGAAAACCCGAAAGGGCTCCGTGAGTAAAAACAGTAGGGCTACCGGCGAGTATTTGTGAAAACCCGAAAGGGCGCGACCTCGTAAAAAAAAAGAAAAAAAAAGAAAAAGAAAATAAAAAAAATATAAAATAAAAACGGTATGTCCACAAGCAAAATGGGCACGGATGAAAACCCGAAAGGGCTCCGTGAGTAAAAACAGCAGGGCTACCGGCGAGTGTTTGTGAAAACCTGAAAGGGTGCAACCTCGTTAAAGGACACTTATAGGGTCCTCTCGACCTTATAAGGAGAAACCACCCACGTGAGATCCTTACGACTCACAAGGGAGCAACACACTTAGGGAGCCCCACGATTTCTAAGGAGAAAATACACTTGCGAGATCCTCACGACTCATAAGGAGAACTCTCTTATGGGACCCTCACGGCTCATAAGAGTTGAAAGTATTAAGTTACAGAGACCTAAACCTGTGCTTAAGCAAACCCCCACAAACTTCCAATATTGCCCTGCAAGTGGCTCAATACTGACCCTTGTATACAATCCACGGGTGTGAATAAACATTTCTCTAATCAAGTCTCATCCGAGACTGAGGATATATTCGCATGATGAACAACCCTTATAAGTCCTCTCGACTTACAAGGAGAAAACCCTCCTGTAGGATCCTTACGACTTACAGAGGAAACGAACACTTAGGAATCCTCACGAGTCCTAAGGAGAAAATACCCCTACGAGATCCTCACGACTTGTAGGGAGAAATAACTTCGTGAAACCCTTATGGCTCATGAAGTCAAAAGCCTTAGTCGACAGGACTTTAACCCTGGTCGCTAAGCCACCTTTGTTCGACATTGACAGAAGCAAATGATGATTCGCTCCTGGTAATATCCAAGTTTTAGCGGTGCTGATACCGAAATCGGTTTACAGCGAAAAGCCAATAGGCCGCACATGCATACAAAATAGTCGCAATGATGGGGCAACTTGCAATAAAAAACAGCAAGTAAAAATATATGCATGCAAAATAGCCGAAATGATTGGGCAACTCGCAATAAAAAAGCAGCGAGTAAAAATAAAATAAATAGCCGAAATGATTGGGCACCACGAAAAATAGCCGAAATGATTGGGCAATCGCGACCTTCGCGATATAAAAGCTGAAATGATAGAGCATCGCGGAGATAAAACAAACAATGATGATAAAACTTTGGCCCTACAGTTAAGATCATATCGATCCCTGTATACAACCCCAAGGGCGTAAACAAAGAGGGAAGCATACTTTCCCAACAGGCTCCGCCAGAAGACGAAGCCAAATCTCGACGGTTCAGTCCAACTCCGAAGAAACCACTGTCTTCAGCAAATTCCTTGACTCACGGATACAAACACTCCTTGACGAGAGCCTCCTGATCCGCGTCGACTCGCAGAGCCACCAGTGCCTCCGTGGGAAATCCTCGACTCATTTCAAACCCCAAGGAAACAAATAATCCTTGGCGCTTGGGAAACAAATAATCCCTAGCAAATTCCTCGACTCACGAATACAAACACTCCTTGACGGGAGCCTCCTGATCCGCGTCGACTCGCAAAGCCACCAGTGCCTCCGTGGGAAATTCTCGACTCGTTTCAAACCCCAAGGAAACAAATAATCCTTGGCGCTTGGGAAACAAATAATCCCTAGCAAATTCCTCGACTCACGGATACAAACACTCCTTGACGAGAGCCTCCTGATCCACGTCGACTCGCAGAGCCACCAGTGCCTCCGTGGGAAATTCTTGACTCGTTTCAAACCCCAAGGAAACAAATAATCCTTGGCGCTTGGGAAACAAATAATCCCTAGCAAATTCCTCGACTCACGGATACAAACAATCCTTGACGAGAGCCTCCTGATCCGCGTCGACTCGCAGAGCCACCAGTGCCTCCGTGGGAAATTCTCGACTCATTTCAAACCCCAAGGAAACAAATAATCCTTGGCGCTTGGGAAACAAATAATCCCTAGCAAATTCCTCGACTCATGGATACAAACACTCTTTGACGAGAGCCTCCTGATCCACGTCGACTCGCAGAGCCACCAGTGCCTCCGTGGGAAATTCTCGACTTGTTTCAAACCCCAAGGAAACAAATAATCCTTGGCGCTTGGGAAACAAATAATCCCTAGCAAATTCCTCGACTCACGGATACAAACACTCCTTGACGAGAGCCTCCTGATCCGCGTCGACTCGCAGAGCCACCAGTGCCTCCGTGGGAAATTCTCGACTCGTTTCAAACCCCAAGGAAATAAATAATCCTTGGCGCTTGGGAAACAAATAATCCCTAGCAAATTCCTTGACTCACGGATACAAACACTCCTTGATGAGAGCCTCCTGATCCGCGTCGACTCGCAGAGCCACCAGTGCCTCCGTGGGAAATTCTCGACTCGTTTCAAACCCCAAGGAAACAAATAATCCTTAGCGCTTGGGAAACAAATAATCCCAAGAAAATTCCTCGACTCACGGATACAAACACTCCTTGACGAGAGCCTCCTGATCCGCGTCGACTCACAGAGCCACCAGTGCCTCCGTGGGAAATTCTCGACTCGTTTCAAACCCCAAGGAAACAAATAATCCTTGGCGCTTGGGAAACAAATAATCCCTAGCAAATTCCTCGACTCACGGATACAAACACTCCTTGACGAGAGCCTCCTGATCCGCGTCGGCTCGCAGAGAAACCAGTGTCTTCGCGGGAAATTCCCGATTCGTCTTAACTTGAAAATGAAGCCTCGGGCAGCAGGGACTAAAAAACTTGCTTCCTGAACAATGGGACCCTGCAAGTCAATCCAAAATGGTCTCTTGCATACTATTCACGGGTCTCATTCTCCAAGGTCGAGTTTCGACAAGGAGGGAAACAACCGCTTACGAGTCCTCTCGACTCGTAAGAGGGAAAATTCTCTTATAGGATCCTTACGACTTATAAGAGAAAACCACACTTAGGACTCCTCACGATTCCTAAGGAGAAAAACCCATCTACGAGATCCTCTCGATCCGTAGGGAGAAAAGTCTCTATGAGACCCTCACGGCTCATGGAGTTGAAAAGTCTTAGGCAGCAGATCTGAACCTGCGGCCTAAGCCATCGCTATTTCTTAAGAAAGTCAAGATGCGTGCTCTATTATCCGTCGACCATGTTTATTAAGATAGCATGCCGATAATAAGAGAAAGAATAAAGCTACAGAAGGAACATCCAATTTATGTTTGATCAAGCGTTCGAGACACACTTGTTCATGCACAAGCAAAAGACTCAAAACGAAAAATAAAGACAAGCTGAGATAAAAATTTTCCATTAATATGGCCAATAGTTCTTACATTCATAAAAGCAATAAATGAAAAACATTATTACAAGGGAATAACCTCGAACCCAGGACATGGATTGAGGAACTCGAAAGCAACCCTATCTATGACTTTCCAGGCCTTGCGGACCATCCTAGTATGCTTCCTTTCGCGAGCACAAGCGTCAGGGTCCCCCCTGATGTCTTCCACCCTCCGATAAGCAGCAAGTATGGCGGACTGTTGAAAGACCTCGTGCAAGAGATCGATAAGACTGTCTCGCCGTCTCTTCGAGATAAAGTTCAACAGGTACACCGAGTGCACCTTGTCCTCAGCAGCATCCAACGCCCTAAGCGGCACGCCGGAACAGAAGAGGGGAAGCGCTTCTCAGATGGCTCCCACGATAAGCTTAAGAAGGGAGGAACGTCGGGGGAGCAGTGGACCATTGTACGCGTCGAAGCGACTCATTATTTTAGCGCACTCCTCGTTTGTGAACTCCCGATTTTGAGAACGGCCAAGTCGGCGGATGTCCCCATACGAGATGATCTCGTTAAGGGCATACATGTGGGCGTTCATGGTTCCGGTGAAAGAAGATCAACATAATTAGCAGACCGACTGATTAAGCGAATTCTTGTTAAAAAACGAGCACAGACAGTTAAACTTCTCAAGAGCAATGCTCTACGAACAGGAGTGACTATCAAAATCCTAATAAGGGAAATTTAAAGAAGTCCCCCAAGATTCTGAGATCACTATTATTAAAAGGTGATATAGTCCATTAAAATACAAAACTCCATTTTTAATTTTCATTATTCATATTCAAACTCTTAAAAGTTCATCATTTTTAGATCAAAGAGATCTATGTTTTGACAAAGATGCAAGGTTCTGTTCATGGGTCAAAAAACCTTGGAACAGATTCTTGAGAGCAAGGCTCTATTGGTGAAACACCAGAAGGGTTTCTTTAGATCAAAGATCTATAAGAGCAAAGCTCTATTAATTGAAATCGATTTAATTCAAGACTAATTCTTACCAAAATAGTTCATTTTAAAGAAAATCTAAGAGTTCTTAAAAACAAGAGCAGGGCTCTGAGGTTCTGAAAATAAAATTTTTGGAGATGATAATCATCTGTGAAGGACCAAAGGTCCTATTTATAGGCACCAAGTGCCTCTTCAACTTCCAAAAGGTGCCGTGACGGTTGGGATTCTGCCACTGTTGTGCTTGCGTTTGGAGGCTACGTAAGCGCAGCGGTGGGGGGCATTTGTTTACCCCAATCAGAGCAAAGTTCTGTTCAAATTCCAAGACGGGAGATGAAGCAACGCTTCATCTTCCCCCAATCAGAAACAAAGCTTTGCTTTGAAAATTTAAACTTTAATAAATGAAGCAACGCTTCAGATCCTTTGCGCTGCGCGCGACGCGCCACGTGTCTGGCGCAGATACATTAGCGCAGCGTCCAAGAAGGCGCGCCCAATTAGAGCAAAGCTCTGTTGAAGGAAGCGCCGCGCTGCGCTGTGCGACACGTGGCAGCGTAGTTGCGCTAGTGCAGTTACACTGCGCTGTGTGCTGCGCGACACGTGTCAGCGCAGATGCGCTAGCGCAGAAGAAGGGGCTAAGTGCCAAAGGCAATTTATCCATGCAAAATTACATGCACTTGATAATAGCAAATTAAAATCATACGATACACAAGCACAACAGAGAACTAAAATAAAAGAACTCTTAACAGACAATGAAGTACTTGATTAAAAAGAAAAATACTTATTCATTCTTATTGTTATTACATTTAAAAAAGATTACCGAATACGGGATCAGAGAGACAAGGATTCACAAAAAGAAAAATAAGATTATTCAGCTCCCTCTCCGCCTTCTCCATCACGTCGAAGCGGCGATCTTCCCGAGGGGTAGCCATCCAACGGTCGACGCCGCACTCCTGGGAAAAAGTGGCGATGACGACCCGACGAGCCCGTATCTGGCTCAGCAAGTAGAAGGAGAAATCCCTTAGGGCTTTGATGATCAAGAGCGCTTCGAAAAAGCACTCGATCTTATCTTCGGCAACATCAAGTATTGCCGAGGACATCTCCGCTGGAGGAGGGGGAATGTCGGCGAGCACTTAGGCAAGGATCATCCGAAGCCAAATGGAACCCGGGGGAAGAGGAGACCCCACACGAGTCGAAAGCTCGTACATTGCAGCATCGCACTGCTCGTCCGAAAGAGATGAGTCCACCAAGCGCGCAGCAAAACGGGGAACGATGTCCCGGATCGGCACTTCCCACAGTTGTCGGCGGGCGTGAGGGTGGTTGCAAGCCATGATCGAAGAAGTTCTCTAAAGGTGAGAAAAGAAAAGGCTCGGCCTTGAGTTATTTATAGACCCAAACACAGAAAATTCTGTGCGCAGTGGAATTATTTCCAAGACCCGGGAAATCGAAATTTCGAAGAAATACATGTTTGACTTGAAAAGAGGAGATGAAAAGATATCTCAGGGGAAGCAACGCTTCCGATTCCCCCAATCAGAGCAAAGCTCTATCTTGAAAATCTAAATTTTAATAAATGAAGCAACGCTTCAGATCCTCTGCGCTGAGCGCAAGGGCGACACGTGTCAGCGCGGTTGCGCAAGCACGGCGCTGCGCGACACGTGTCTGCGCAGATGCGCTAGCGCAGTTGCGCTGCACTGTGCGCTACACGACACGTGTCTGCGCAGTGGCGCAAGCACAGCTGCGCAAGCGCTGCGCTGCATGACACGTGTCAAGCGCTGGGGAGTTGCGCAAAACAGAATGAAGATTTAAAGAAATCTTTCTGTTCTTGTTAAAAAAGAAGGTTTTCTTCTGTAAAGCAGAAGCCCTTGGATCAAAGATCCAACGGTGGGGAAAATTCCCCAAATCACTCAGAGAAAGATCTCTTTAACAAATTTAACTAATTTATGAGCACTATGAAAAGGACCCCAGACTTCAATTCAAGGGATGAACATCTTTCTAAAAAAAGAGAAGAGAATTTTCGAGAACTCCTCAAGAACAACAGAAGGTAAAAACCTTTGAGAGAAGCGAAAATTCTCTTATGAACAGATCAGTGATCTAAAAACAAGATCATTGATCTTTAAAACATAACTAAATAAAGTGATAAATTAAAATAGTGCTTTGCACTTTTTCATGAACCTTTGGTTCTTTAAGATAAGAAAAAACTTATCTTTTTTATTTTTTGATCTAAATTAGATCAAAAAATCTAACAGTGCTTTGCACTTCTGTTCATTGAATCTAAAAGATTCCTAAATCATAGTGCCTTGCACTTGCAATACTGCATTGTTGCGCTCTTGGATTGGCGCAAGCCACCAGAGAACGCCACGTGTCAGCATCTGAACCAATTGCGCTATGCGCTTTTGAAATAGAGCTTTTGCTCTCTGTGATTGGCGCAACTCACCAGAGGACGCCATGTGTCAGCAACGCAAGTGCAGCGCACTAGCGCAGCGCACTGCGCTTGCATGACACGTGTCGTCGTCACAAGCGCTTGCGATCTCTGATTGGCGCAAAGCGCCTGATAAATGCAATGCATTTCCTAAAAGGGCCAGGCCCAAATCAAAAAGACCAAGCAGGCCAAAATAAATTGCAAAGCAATAAAAGGGCAGAGCCCAAATAAAATTGATGCTTTGCATCATTTATAAAGGGCAGAGCCCAAAACAAATTGATGCTCTGCATCCTTTCTAGGCAAAGCCCAAATAAAAATAAAAAGAAACGCGATGCAAAAGCAAATAAAATGTTGAACATTTTCAACTGGACTTAGCCCAATTTTGGCCGTAAGTCCTTAAATTAAATTGACGGAGCAAGATTGCTCTCTTAAATCAATTTACTACCGGTTCGAGGGTACATCTCCGAACTCCTCTGACACCTGTCGTTGTAATCCTTCAATGACGTCAGAGAGGTGACGGGTCCCAACGACCACACGTATATGGACTGCGGGGTCCTTAAACTCGTGGACCAAAACGCCCTTAAACTAATGTCGGACTAAAACGTCCTTAAACTAATGTCGGACCGAAACGTCCTTAAACTAATGATAGACCAACACGTCCCTAAACTGGCGATGGACCGAAACGTCCCTAAACTAATATTGGACCGAAACGTCCCTAAACTAATATTGGACCACCACGTCCCTAAACTGGCGGTGGACCACCACGTCCCTAAACTGGAACAATAGAGCATCCAAATGCTCTTTTTTGGATCTAAACGGTCCCTTTTATGTCGATCTTAGCCCCCAAACACGGCTAACGTATCCTTAAGCATTTAAATGAACGATAAAACTTCAAATCGACATTGGTTCAAGGGTACATCTCTGAACTCCTCCGACACCTATCATTGTAATCCTTCAACGACGTCAGAGAGGTGACAAGTCCTGATGGCCATATATCACTACGTTAAGTCGATCTTAGTCCCAAACAAGACTAATGTATCCTTAACGAATGTTTAAGTCGATCTTAGCCTAAACATGGCTAACGTATCCTTAGACTAAAACACCAAACCCAAATCTAAGTAAATACGGATTTGGACTAATCCACGTCTTACGGGCGACGGCATTACTCAGTCTCCGTATACAATCCACGGGCAACCACTAACAAAATAAACACACACGACACGAAGTGAAATTCTGGAGAAGGAGAAAGTTGTTACCGCGATGCGGTAGCGTAATTAACTGCAGGGGCTTGCGTCTGCAGGGAAGAGCGTCCCCACAATCAAAAACCCCTCAAGCGAGGGGGAATCTGATGAAATTTGCTACATCGGCCGCATCCGCCTAAACCTCCGATACACGGTGCCATAAATCAACTTGGCATCTTCGGAGAGGTGGACGGATAAAACCAAATAGCATCTACCCCGAATCGCCAGCGTCAGGACATCGCGGTCCTGTGCGCCGCCTTTCGGAGGGGAACACTACTTGGTTTAAGTCTACTTTAATATGTGCATATGTTTCTTGTGACGTATCACTTATACATATTAGCAGAGCCCATAGGTTCTTTGCTTGATTACCAGCGTCGTGATGGCAGTCACACTAGTAGGGGCTGGGTAGTCTATAAGCAACATCATATCATGTCCCTAGTCATAGGATTATCGAGACAGGGCATCGATACTCCAGAGTAGACTAGTGTGTACGCTTCTCATCCCAGTTGAGGAGATGGTCTGTCCCATATCCATTAGTATGTCGTACTGGAGATAGTACACAGGTGCTCGTTAGGTTACGGGTATACCAGACAGGACTCGCAGGGGAACTGTTAGATGGTATTATACCCGTCGTCAGTTAACAGTTCCCAGATGACATGATTACAGCATAGTCCGCAGACTTGACACTGCTACTTCGCCTCGAGTGTGTCCCACTGTTCTTAGATTGCTACCCTACCACGGCTCAAAGGAGTCATGCAAACAAGTAGCAGTTGGGTGCAGTCCCGAGCACTTGGAGGCAGTAGTGGGTAGACAGGATTCATCTCTCCTGGTATTGGGAGATGATATCGTACTGTGTCAGAGAGTCATTATGCAAAGTCCCTGGCCAGGGCAAGCGAGATATACTGGTAGGTTCGAGTAGCTTCTCACGGTGTAATGGGTTTCGCTCCGACACGACTTATACAGCTATTAGGGGACTGACGCTTGCCGCCCCCTAGGCTTGATATGCGATAGTTTTAGACGAACAGACCGGACTGTACGGAGATTGTCACATCAGGCTCAGTGGGAGTTCGGATGAGTTTCCTTATCGGCCTTCTTATCGACATCTACCTAGGGACCGTTACGTACAGCTAGTGCCGCTTGCGGTCTGTGGTTAAACCCACTGCCAGCGTAGTGTCGAGTCTTTAGAGTCCCACACAGAGAGTTTCCCTGCTCCAGGCGAAACGATATAGAGGTCGTACGATTTTACGACAAGGGTTCGGACGCGTACGTGTGTTTTCGCACGTACGACGTTCGGGCAGTTTTTATTAGCCAGCTTTGGTTTAAGCCAGATTCTAGTATCGGGTTATTGGATTTATACAGTCTAAAGTTTTTCCGTGTTTTCACGGATTGGAGGGGCGTTCTCGTAATTTGTCAGGAAGCTTCTAGAAGAGTGGTGACAAAGGGGGTAAGGTGGCATTGCATTAAATGAGATTAGTGACTCATTTGTGTGATTCATCCAAGTCATTAATGCATCATAAATGCTTAATGACTCATGGAGATGAATCACTCAAATGCATTTATGAAGCATGGTTGATTAATCATTTATTTACTTATTTGATAAAATAATAATGCTTCATAAATATTATGATAGATCATTATCTCATTTTCACTCTCATCTTCACCTTCTCTCTCCTCAAGCTCACTCTCTCTTCAAACCCTAACCCTAACCTCTCATGTGTTGAGATCAAGGGTTAGCTAGACTAAAACATCCATAACCTCACTCTATATCTCCTAGGTAGCTTGGATTAGCACTTTAAGCAAACTAGTTATATCAATTTGGAGATCAAGCTTGGAGAAGGAGCTTTCGGGTGGATCGTCTTTGACTCGAGGAGGCCGTTGAGGTGCCGATGTTCCAAGGAGCCTACGAGGAGTGGAGGACAGCGATAAAGATGAGAAGGACATGAAACGTGAGGTATAACTTCGAATCCGAGTATTTAAACCTCTAGTAGATAGTTAGCAATGGTTTAGAAACGATTCATGCGCCAAGTCCGTGTTACGAAGCTTTGATAATCGTTTTTCACATATTCCACCTCCCCGCAAGTTCGTGGGGTGCGTGACATGGACTTACACTAAAACTATCGGATATAAAGGAAACTGAGCGCAATGAAAGTAAACAAGAGGGCAACTGACCAGGGATATCAAAGGAAAGATACAACTGGTTCACTGGTCTGGATCTTCGCAGTCTTCTCGAGATCAGATGGATCCACTTCTATCACTGAGCATGCATACTCAGGTCATCAGGGCAATGCAATAGCAATAATATGATAATAACAATGAGGCAAGAAAATAAAAGTTACAACGGTGGAGACAATAAATGCAAGTAATCGATATGTCAATAAACAATGCAATGTATGATCTGTGTCCCTATCGGTCTCTAAGTTACTTTTGAAATCGAGTTGCGGAAAGGAATGATCATGTTTAATGAGGGCCTCATACGTATCCGAGACTACGGCCCACTGTTGCCTGGGAAATAATCCTGTCAGCCGGACTGCTAGGTCCCAACCTAATATATATATAAGAGCCGCTGTTCGAATGATCATCCTCTAAATCACTGACCTCGCTAAATAAAAGTTCCTTTCCACTTCGATTTCCCCCTTTTCCCCAGGTTTCACTATCTATGAGTATGGGCTAGTTGTGTACAAGTACGCATCAATAACACTGCTTTATTCACTATTCACTGTATTGTTCACTATCACGAATCATTCACTTTAACTGGCGTACTTTACAAATCTAAACCGATACTATTCACGTTCGATAATGCATTATACACTGAAAGTTAATAAGGACGCTTACTATCACTAGAGGTATAGCAATCGGGTAAAATGTGAATCATGCCGCTAAACAAATTATATGCAATACCAGTCATTGTGCGTCTTATGAACTTAGAAAAATCGCATTAAATCGTACGTTCAGAATTTAGTAAAATGATACAAAAGGATAAGAATTAAACTTAATCAGCAAATTAACAAAATTGGTTTCAAGTCAATCGGATTTTGGGTTTGCAAATTACGGTCATTTCTTTTTATGTGTACTCTACTGGAAATTCAGTTTCTGAATTGAAAGTCCATTTCGTAATATAGTTTTCATCCTGTTGGGATCATAATTTAGTGATGCTACAGTTGGATAATATTTATTTTTATCAGTTAGGTTTCTAATTCATTAAACAGATCGATAATATCCACTGTGTGCTGGGATTTATGCATTATTTAATATCAGGATATACGTTCTGTCCCTGGTTGGGACAGCAATATGTACTGATGGTTTAAAATGTGATTAAAATAGCAAACGATGGTAAAAACAAATGAAACCACTTCCAATAGTTAGCTAACAGATTTATCTTCGCTACGGTATAGGGTTCTGCATAATACCATTTTCACACAGAGATGTAAAAGCATTTCTAATCAAGTATTAACAAGCAGCGTTGCTCTGGACTGCAGTCCAGAGCCGCACTCCCGAACAGTTTTCGTCACCGCTATAAAACCAAAACAAGATGTAAATTATATGGGGTCCTAGATTGTCGAGTCGGCTTCAATATGAGCCCTTTTATACACCTGTTTAAGTTTCGTCTACAGATATGTGTGAAATCAGGCTCATTCATATACACACATGCACATATCAGAGGAAGAACAGGTGTTAGAAAGGGAGAACTCGGTGGTCAACGACAAAAAAAAGCATTTAATCGAACAATTTATTCTACAGAAAATAGATCACCAAACATGAGATCGAAAGTACAGGGGTTCACAAAACTATGGATAAAATATTCTAACTCCCTGTCTGCCTTCTCCACCATGTCAAAGCGGCGATCTTCACGAGGAGTTGCTCCCTATTGGTCAGCGTCGTGCCCATCAGCAAAATCTGACATGATGACCCGTTGAGCCCGTATCTAGTTTAATAGCTTAACAGAGCGATCCCTCATAATCTTGGTAATTAAAAGTGCCTTATGAAAGCACTCGATCTTATCCTCCGCTGTGTCGAGTATCGCCGGAGTCATCTCCGCTGGATGAGGAGAAATGTCATCGAGCACGGACAAGAAGACCATCCGGAGCCAAATGGAGCCGATGGGGAGAGGAGATCCTCTACGAGTCAAGAGCTCGTGCAGCACCGTATCGCATTGGTCATCTGTAAGAGCGGGGTTCACCAAGCGTGCAGCAAAATGAGGAACAATTTCCTCGATAGGAACCTCACATGGCCGCCGGCGAACATATTGACAATTACAAGCCATAACACTTCTCTGTTAAGATGATTCTTTGAAAGTGAGAGAAAAGAGAAGCATTGCTTCAGATTATGATGGGAGTCATTTAAGTTCAGGCACAGAAAATGTTGTGTATGATGGAACTATTTCCAAGCTCTGTTAAAAGAAGGCATTGGGAAAGAAAAGTTTGACTCAGGAAAAGCAGATAAAGAAGGTGAAAAGACACCTTCAGTAATGAGGCAGCGCCTCACGTCCTACATAAAGGCGCCAGTGACAGAGCCAACCTTATAGGATTAATCCTATGAGGGCGCCGCACGTGCTTCTTACACGGGCGCTAGGGTGCAAAGCACAAAAGAATCTAAATGAGAGTTGAAACGCTCAGAGGGCGCTGCATGTGCTTCTTATGCGGGCGCCAGTGTGCATAGCACAGCATGCCTACCGCCAGAGTTAAAAACTCTTATTGGCGCCGCAGGTGCACAGCATATGAACGTCGGTGCCTAGTAGAATTAAATTCTACTCTCTATTAAACAGAGCCATTGGATCAAAGATCCAACAGAGATAATAAATCATCAAAATGCAGAATTAAATTCTGTTGACGAAATATGCCTCGAATCTCTCTAAACAAGAAAGATTACTCTATGTAAAATAGAGTACTGTTTGATTAAAAATCCAATGGTGATTAAAAATCACTGATCTGCAGAATAAACTCTGTATGGGAAAATATTTCCCTAATCTTCTTAAAAACAAGAAAGATACCTTCTGTAAAACAGAAGTCCTTGGATCAAAGATCCAGCGGCGGGTCAAATCCCCAAAATCAATTAGGATTTCTTAATGAGAGATTTCTTTAACTAATCAACTGACTTGCTTCTACTATAAAAAGGGCCCAAGACTTCAAGTCTAAAAAGGAGGAACCCCCTATAAGCTTCGGAAAAAAAAAAGAAAAAAGCAAAAAGCTTTAAGAAGGAAGAGAGAAGAAGATCTTCCTTTCTAAGAAAAAACTCTAGGTAAAAACATCTCATCCGCATATCTGAGGGTTTAACCCTTATCAAAGAACTTAGTTCTTTCTCTGGATTTGATATCCACGAGACAAGTCTCCCACAAATAAGAATTTAATTCTCATCGGGATGAACTTGTTCATGGAGATCAAAGATCCAGAAAAGAATCAGAAAATTGAACTCCTCAGAACGGAATATACAAAGAAAAATCAGCGCCCAACGCCTCACGTGCCCCTCACGTGGGTGCTAATCAATAAGAAGTGCTCAGCACTCAGTAGTTGGCGCTCAGCGCTTAGCGCCTCACGTGCCCTTCACGTGGGTGCTACTCAATAAGAAGTGTTTAGCTTTCAGTGGTTGGTGCCCAGCGCCTCACATACCCCTTACGTGGGCGCTACTCAATAAGAAGTGTTTAACACTCAGTGGTTGGTGCTCAGCGCCCAGCGCCTCACGTGCCCCTCACGTGGGCACTACTCAATAAGAAGTGCTTAGCACTCAGTGGTTAGCGCTCAGCGCCTCATGTGGACGCTAAAGTACTTGGCACTTATCAGACATCACTTAGCGCCTAGCGCCTCACGTGCTTCGCACGTGGGCGCCATAAAGAGTGCTCAGCACTCCATGAAGAGACAAAAAAGGGTAAAGTGTTCAACACTTACTAGGCAAATCCCTATGATTGAAAACCCCACATGGCTATATGTGAGCGTCAAAACATGCATAAGTGCTTAGCACTTTTTACATAAAAAGAAGGACTGAGCCTAAACAAGTAAAAACTGAGTGGACCAAGCCAAAGTTGGCAAGGTCCATCATTCAGATCAACTAAGCTCATGGGTTTACTACTTCCCAAACATGACTCATGACCCTTCAACTGATGATATCCAAAATGATCTTAGTCTCCCAAAAATGGCTAATGGTTCTTAGATGGTCCACCATGATATTTTTTCTCAGACACGGGAACCGGTTCAAGGGTGCATCTCTCTACACCTCTGATACACGTCGTTGTAATTCCTCAACGTCTTCAGAGAGGTGGCAGGTCCCGACAACCAACTGCTTTTGGGTGCACTTCCCATGCTAATGTGCACACCTTAAACTAAATCACACCCCACATAGGTGTATCTCACATCATCGATGTACATCCCGTCACGTAACAAATACACGTGCACGCAAGATGATCTACGGATCGAAACGTTCTTAAACTAATTATGGACCGAAACATCCTTAAACTAAACCCTCACCTCAAAATGGTGATCTACGGACCGAAACGTCCTTAAACTAAAATTATAGATCCCAAATGCTCTTTTGTTGGATCTGAATGATCCTAAAAACCTATTAAGTAGATCTTAGTCTCAAATTGGACCAACGTATGCTTAACAAACATTTAAGTTGATCTTAATCTTAAACGAGATTAACGGTCCTTAAATCAAACCAAACCCAATTCTAAGAATATACGGATTTGGACTAATCCATGCCCTACGGGCGACAACATAAATTAGTCTCCGTATACAATCCATGGGCAACCAAAAATAAAACAAACACACATGACATGAAGTGAACTTCTGGAGAAGGACAAAGTGGTTATCGCTACGCGATAACGTAATTAACTGCAGGGGCTTGCGCCTGCAGGGAAGAGCGTCCCCACAATCAAAAACCCCTCATAAACGAGGGGGAATCTGATGAAATCTGCTGCAACGGCTGCATCCGTCCAAACCTCTGATATATGGTGTCATAAATCAACTTGGAATTTTCGAAGAGGTGGACGGATAAATCCAAAATAGTATCTGCCCCCAAATTTAGGCAAGACGATCCATCCTGGATTTGTCTCTGGTTTTCGGCGGCAAACAGATTCTGGCATGCCCGGTAGAACCTTTTCTTCTTTCTACTCCACACATCGTATGTCGTGTTCATGAACAAAATCGCGGTTTGCTATGGTTGCCCTTGGATTTGAGGTACTAAGATTTAGTGTCTTGCTCCTGTGCAGAAAGAAGAAGTGAACATCAATGGCTTCCAACTGCACCAACTGCAATAGTAACTCTCGCTCCACCTCAAATGGAGGAGTGAATTACGAGGCAAATGCGGCCTGTAACTTTTCAATGCCGGTGGAGCAGGTGACTCAAGCCACCACTGGACTGTTCCTCGGGACGATGCTCCCGCCGAAAAGCATCAGCGCCCCGGTGCCACTAGAGGAAGGTTTAAAGAAGTCGGTCTTCGATCGACTCGCGACCACCACGACCCCTCTCAACGGGTCATCCAAGTCAGCCACCTCAGTCTTCAACAGGCTGAGCCGAAGCTCGAGTGGGCCCGCAAAGAGGCTTGCGATACCTGAGAAGACTATCCCAAAATGGATATTCCTCCCAACTCCTACTACGGGTAAAGTCGTCCAAAGTGCTTCCCCTACCAGAAAGTCGGCCTTTGCCAGCTTGGTCGTTCTCTCTCAACGGACGTCATTCTTCGACAGGTTGGCACTAACATCAGCCCCTCTTTTGGATCTTCTTAGCACTACTACTAGGGTTTAAAGATGCATCAAGTATACAATTTTAAAAATATAATGTGCTAATGAACTCAAACTTAGAATCAAACTAGAGAATTAGGGTTTTATAGCAAGCAAGCAAGCATAATAGTACGTGAACATGGAATACAACCTTTGTAGACCGGTCCTTCACTTCAAAAAGTGTAGAAGCCCCTTCGCTCTAAGTAGTGGTGTCCCGGACTCTCCGTAGGCTCCACTAGTCGAAATGAATGAGCTTGCTCAATGATCTTTGAGGCTGAAGATGATCTACTTCGAGGAGACTCTAACTCAAGCTACCTCTTCACTAATCTATGAATTAGTGAAGCAAACAACCTATACTTAATGGCTAATATGGTATAGGTTGATGAAGTAGGAATTTAGCACACTTTAGAATATTTTTCCTCTCTTTATTTTTCACCTCAAGAAAATCAAGTAAAGAAAAAGAGATGAAGAAGATGAACTCTCACATGAACCATGAGTGTGAAAATATCTCATATAAACTTTGTAGAGACTTAACAAAGACTAAAATAATGGTTAGGTTAATAAATATCTTGAGTAAAACAAAACTTAGTGGAGTTAAGTCAAGGTTTCCACAAGCTTCTCTAAGCTTCATAACCTTGGCTAATTTCCACCTAATTTTGGTTTTCCTTAAATAATTAAAACCCCAAATTATATTAACTAAGGTGTGAGTCTTATACACATAAGTTCCATGTATCATCAAGCACGATACAAAAAACTAAATACATTTAAATATATATATATATATATCATATAAATATGTGTGTGTGTGTGTGTTATAAATGTAAATGAAGAAAAGAAATTCTTAAGTGAGAATTTATATTAGTTAATAGATTACTATATCATATATATATATATATATACATATATATATATTAAATTATTAAACCAACACATGATTTAAGAATCCGGCTATATCACATATACCCGACTAATATTGAATCATCGAATCAACACTTGATTCAATAATCCGGTTCTATCACATATAACCTATATCGCGAGATTAGAATACGGTATCATATACATGTATTTATCTCGGTCCCGCACATATCACATATGTGCCCTAGTTCGTTTCGCTTGAGCCAGGAAAACTCTGCGTAGGACTCTAAAGACTCGTCAATACGCCAGCGGTAGGTGATGATCATATCAGTCATCCATAAGCCGTCAGCGGTGCTAGCTGGACGTAACGGCCACCCGGGTATTGAGCGATCAGAAGATCAACAAGCAAGCTTGCTCATACTCCCATGAATCCAATAAATAACACTATCGTATAGTCCGGTCTCTTCGTCTGATATGTCGCATATCGAGTTTAGGGGTGGTAAACGTCAAACCCCATTAACTTGATAAGTCATGTCGATGTGAGGTTCATAACGGATCGAGAAACTACAAATAACACTTACCAGTAAATCTCATCTTCATCCCTAGCCAAGGACTTCCTATTATAGCCAATCAAGAATAGTACAACATCAACCCCCAATACCGGGAGAGACGAAACCCCTCCTATCGCTCATTGCCTCCATATGACTCGGGACTGTACCCAAAAACCACCGGTTTGCACGTTCTCTTGAACGTGGTATGATGGAAATCAAAGCACAATGGGAATCACACAAGACTCTATGATGATTCCGGGTTTACAGACTAACCTGTACCAATGTCACCAGAGAACTTCTATATAACGTCGGGTATAATACCATCTAGGAGTTCTCGGCGAGTCTTGTTCGGTGTACCCATTCTCTAATGAGCACATGCGTACATTCTCTGATGTCAAATATCAATGGTTGTGGGATCAACCATCACCCCATACAGGGTCAAGAATCGTACACACTAGTCTACTCTGGAATATCGATGCCCCGTCTCGATACTCCCTTGACTAGGAACACTTAAAGGATGTACTTGTTGACTACCCTGACCCCACCAGTGTGATCTACATTATAGTCCTAGTAGTCAAGTTCACATCATAAGGGCTTTATCAACATGTAACAGAGAGACGGTATAAAGATACATAAGGATACATGTTAAGATAAAGAGCAACCAGATAGTATACTATCATGTCGAGCAAGAAAATCCTCTCTATATATGTCCCAGCATCCACTATAATATACAATCATGTACAATAATGGCCTCTAAGGCATACATACAACTAGCAATCTCCCACTTGCACTAAGGCCAGCTGTTGTAGTATTTCATACCAAACGTCCCATAAAAGTCTCTCTTAGGAAAGGCTTTCGTGAGTGGATGCGCCGTGTCATTTTTCAAGTCAACTCTCCTAACCTCGATCCCCTGGAGATCAACCATCTCCATGATCAGGTGACACTGCCTCAGAATATATCTGGATCGTTGATAGGACTGGGGTTCCTAGGCTAAATCCACAACTCCATTGTTATCATAATACCAGTTATTGAACGCTCAATGGTAGGAACCATGTTCATCTCATGAACAAAAAATATCCAGACAGCCTCTTTGGTAGCATCGTTGGTAGCGATGTATTCAGCCTTTATCGTTTAGTTTGCCACGGTATCTACCTTGGAACTCTTCCAACATACCGTCCCTCCACTGAGGGTAAAGACAAAGCCTGAAACCGACTTTCAGTCGATCTTATCACTATGGAAGCTCGAATCGGAAAAGGACTCCCACTGGAGTTCACCGTTACCATACACCAAGAACACTTCTTTAGTGCTTCTCAAGTACTTAAGAATGTCCTTCATAGCTGTCTAGCGATTCTCTCAAAATCTGATTGATTTCTGATCACTACTCTTAGTGAGTCAGCTACATCTGGTCTGGTACATAACATCGCATACATGATAGAGCCTACTGCTGAAGCATAGGGTTTGCAAGCGAGCTCTTTCCAAATCAGTCTTGAGAAACATCTTTTCGGAGAGAGTGAAACCTGAGTAAGTGGGCGAATCACCATGCTTAGAATCTTCCATACTAAACCTCTTTAGCACAGTGTTAATGTACCTGGATTTGGGACACTCCCAACATCCAGATCCATCTTTATAAATCTAAATCCCCAAGATGTAGAAGGTATCACCCAAATATTACGTGGAGAATCCTTGTGATAAGAGGATCTTGACCGAGTGTAGCATAGGAAACCTATTTCCTATCAAGAGTATGCCATCTATGTACAATACGGGGAAGCCAATCTTACTCTCTACTACCTTCTTGTATATACAAGGTTCATCTACCTTTTTGATAAAATCAAACTCTTTGACCGCTATCAAAATAGATGTTCCAACTCCGTGATGCATGCTTCAACTAAGCAGCTTGCACACCTTTCCGCTGCTCCCACTTTCCACGAAGCCCTCTGGGTGAGTCATGTACACTCTCTCTTCTAAATCGCCATTTAGAAAAGCGGTCTTGACGTGCAACTACCAGATTTCGTAGTCATGGCATGCGGCGATGGCATGTAGGATCCGGATGGACTTAAGCATAGCCACTGCAGAAAAGGTTTTATCACAATCCACACCTGGTTTTATGACGAAAACCTTTTGCTTCAAGTCTAGCTTTGAAAGTCTCAACTTTTCCATCTACACCAAATATCTTTCTCAAAGATCCACTTGCTCCCGTTGGGTTTTACCCCTTCAGGAGCAACATGCAAAGTCCAAACTTTGTTTATGTATATGGATTCCATCTCAGATCGCATTGCATCCAGCCATTTCATAGAGTCCCTACTCGTGAAGGCCTGCCTGAAGCTAGTTGGGTCGTCGTCTTCCATGATGCAATCCTCGCTCCCACTGTCATTAAGAAAATCTTATTATCTCTCAGGTGGGTGAGGAACCCTACCAGATTCGCGAAGAGGCTGAGGTTCGTTGGAGACTATCGAATGCTTTGGTTCCACTAAATCATCAGTCGTAGTTTGTATAGCTGGAACCTTTCCAGTTCTACCTCATGACCACAAATTCATTTTTCAAGAAATTTTTTCTCTAAAAAAGGTGGCATGTTGAGAAATAAAACATCTTTTGTTCCTCGGTTTGGTAGAAGATATTCCTCACGAAAGTTTGGGATATCCAACAAACCTACAAAACTGACCTTGGCTTAAGTTTGTCCGGATTTTGCCTTTCAACATAGGCCGGTCAACCCATATCTTAACTCATTTAAGACATGGTCTCTTCCCAAACCATATCTCATATGGAGTGGTAGGCACTGATTTGGTGGGAACCCTATTCAATAGGTATGCAACTTCTCAAGTGCATAACTCCAAAATGAAACAGGCAACTCAGCAGTACTAATCATAGAGCGCACCATATCTAATAGAGTGTGATTCCTCCGCCCTGATACACCGTGGTGTATGCGGAGGAGCAGGCTGAGAGAGAATCTCATTCTCTTTGAGATATTCCAGGAATTCTATGCTCAAGTATTCTCTTCCCCGATCGGATCAAAGTATTTTAATACTTTTATCCATTTGGTTTTCTACTTCGCACTTATATTTCTTGAATTTCTCAAAAGCTTCTGACTTGTGTTTCAACAAGAACACATGTCCGAATCTTGAGAGATCGTCGGTGAATGTAATGAAGTACGAGAAACCGTTCCTGGCATGTGTAAACATAGGACCTCATACATCACTATGTATCAGTTCCAAGAGTTCAGTAGCTCTTTCTCCATGTCCAGTTAAATGGAGTTTTGGTCATTTTGCCTTTGAGACATGACTCGCAAGTTTCATAAGATGAAAGTTCGAACGGATTCAAATATTCATCCTTATGTGCCTTAGCTAGTCGTGTCGCATTGATATGACCTAGTATACAATGCCACAAGAAGGATTCGTTCATTTATGAACTCTTCCTCTTGTGTGTGTTCTGTATACTTAGAACTATTATTTGATTTAGAACATATATGCTATTTCATAACGTGCCTGATCCAATCAACTCTTGATTCAGGAAAATGTTCACAGCATTATCCTGTAATACAAAATTATATCCTTCTTTAACTTAATAAAGAAACTGATGTAATGTTGTATATCAGGTTCGGTATGTAATAACATTCGTTCAGAATCAGTGTATTTGATAATACAAGATGATATTCGCCAACGGGTATGGCTGCAACAATTGCACCATTCCCTACTTTTATAGAATGTTCACCCTTTCCCAGTTCTCTATCTCTTCTAAGCTCCTGTATCATATTACATATGTGGGATCCTGATCCGGTATCTAATACCCAGGATGTAGAGTGTACTGAGAAACAGTTCTCGGTAACGAACACACCTGAAGAAGACGCATCAATATGCTCATTCTTCGTTTCGGTGGCAAGGGAATCCTGGTATTCCCCTATTTCCTGCTCAGTCTTATAACAGTTATAAGGAAAAACGGAACCAACGTTCCCCAGCTCAGTATAATAAGCAGGTTCAGTTAATAGATCCATATTATTATCTTGATTAAGGCATATCATGGTCACTACCTGGAGAGAGAGAGAGAAGAAAAACACTTAGCGTATGCTCTTGTAAGATTAGATTGGTTATTATCTTATCTAATCATGATGGCTCCCACTGCTTTTTTTCAAATCTTTCGTCAAACCCTAAAAGGTAAGTGATTGATACGAAAGAAAGTGTTTGTAGTTAACCGCAATCAATAACGGTGTCACGTGTAGCTAGACCGAGATGAGTACGGGTCGTCCTCTGGGAAACGTGGAACCTTTTACTTTTACTTTAGATATGTTGAGAAAGAGAAGAGGGATAAATAATTTTATAGAATGGTTTCTAGATCTACGTTAAACAAGAATGTAAAATATAGATCTAGATTATTTTAAAGATGTAGTTAATATAATAAGAGGGCTTGTAGGGCTCGTTAAGATTTAGTAGTTATGGACGATTAATTAAAAGTTACCATTTTTATCCATTAATAGATTTAGAACTAGAACGACGGTGATGCGTGTAGATTAGGGTTTCTGGAAGGAAAAGGAATCCCACTCTTAACCCTTATCTCGACACGGAACTCCGTTCATATCTAGCCTTTACCAAAACAATCATTAATCTAATCTCTAATCGCGGTCGGAACTAGCAAAGAATTGCTAGCGCGCCCGATTAGGATGTTAATGATTCTTTTGATAAAGTTCCTAAACTTTATAGGACTTAAAAAGGGTTTAGTTATTTTCATCGTCCATTAGCCTACCCTAATCCTACGAATCCTAATAAGCGGAGAATTACTCGTGCATGTTGGGAGAAGAAGATGAAAAGAAAGAGAGGGAAAACATAATGTAAAATGCAAAAGAATAAAATAAAACAACTACCTTTATTAATCAACTTGAACAATCTACACTTTATTCCTTAGAAAATGATTACAAAGACTAGTTTGCTTCTCGATCTTTTCCAAGGAGGTAGACGAACAGTTGATGATCAGCCTGGATGCGTGAGCCGTCTTGGACTTCGTGATCTCGTCGGCTTGATAACTTTTCCAAGAGGCTCTCGACGCCCTTTTATAGTCCAAAGCCACAATCTTTTGCTTCAAAAGTTGGTAAAATATAGCAGAGATTTAAGCCACAAAATCTTAGCGAATGATCTCTCTAGATTGCCGCGGATCCGCGGCCAACATGGGGGTTTGGCCGCGGTTCCGCGGCCAATGGTGGGGATCTCTTGATCATTTTTCTTAGGCTTTGTGATTGTGACATGTGGCAATCCTAGGCACCTTCAGAATTCAGAAATCTTTTCTCGGTTGCTCCCAGACTTGGTCTCCAAGTTTTGCTTCTTAATTAGGCAAGTCTTCTTCAACAAATTGATTTGTTTGATAAATTCTGCATAACAACTTGGAAAATTCTGCACAATAATCTCAAATAATATTTAGTAGACTTAGTTCTACTAGGATTAGGTCAATGGATTTATTTGCATACATTTTCCTACCAAATGCTAATTAAAATATATTAACACATGGAAAATAGTGTTTTTACACATAAACCCTCATATGTATGATATATTATAATAAAGTCTTATTTTAATATGAAAATGGTAGGAAAAATGTAATACAAATATGCAGTTTTATCAACTGAACAAATACCCCCAAACTTATCTTTGATCGTCCCGAGCAAACTAGTTTATTCAAGAGGAAAAAAAGAAAGGAGAAAACTAAGCACACTTTCGTAGGCAGACACGATTGCACTGAGCACGTGCAACAAGCCGTTAAACCTCTAGGTGTCCCTAGTAGGAGGAGTGTTGTCTCCTGAGGGTTTTCAGCGGATTACACCCACAAAATACAATAACAAAAGAAAGATGGTGAAATTTACATATAAAGATAAGAACCATAAAAGAAAGGCCTTGAAAAGAAGAGTTTCCAACTATACTAGCTTTTCAGTTGTCATGAGCCCTATCTTAATAGTCATGAAAAATGTTAGAAATCACATCATCCCTCAATAAAACATCGTCTTTATTCTTCATTCCCACCTTTCATCCAAACATTGATCATATAACCCCACGTGTGTGAAATGGACATCCCTTCACTCGGAGAATTCAATTCAAGCTATCATACTCTTGTCCATCTATCTTAGTGCTTTTTAATTTGATGAATATTAAGATTCGCTCACACATTTTCATGCGACCGTTAATACTTCTTGAGGTACTAACCAACCGATTACTCCTGTGCTTGCTGATTAGGTGATAATATTTTCCTCGTCTTGCACCACCTAAGGCTTAGCAGTGACTCCCAGACCAGTTGGCCTTAGGGCACTAGGTGAAGAGGCACCCTCGCTATATTTTTTATTGCTGCCTTGGCGATAACAAAACCAGTGTTCATTTTTCTTTTCACCATTTTTATATTTTCTTCATTTTTTTTCATTTCCTTCATACTTTGGCTTTTAGACAAGAGCATTTCAAGGTATCCTCTACTATCCCGAGTTTCAAGACGTGTGTAAGTGCATATAGTAGGGTATCAACGTTCAAAATGTTTGGCTTCCAGAATAGAAACTATTTTTCAGACTTATTTTTATCCTCAGATTAGTGACTTCCTTCATCTTACTAACCCTTGGGACAACAGCTCATAACTACTTATTACTAGTTCGTTTAAGAAAACTTTTAATTTTCTTGGTTTTCTTAAACTATTCCTATCTTTTGGATGTAATTTTTCACTTTCTATTCTTTTGTTATCAAAAAAAAATTGTGCTTATATATAGTATAATGCAAAGTATGTGTAAATAAGCACAAACCTCCCCCAAACTTGTTTTCAACAGTGTCCTCACTGTTGCTATCTGCTGGATCACAAAAACCTATAAGCTTGGAAGGACATTATTGATGGGGGCAAGAATATATGAAAGTGAAAATGCTCCCCCAAACTTATTTTTGGCTCACAAATTTGAGGACAAAAGTTATGTTCAAGAGCCAAAAATATACCCCCCCTCAAACATAAGTTAGACAATACGAAGCATTTTAAGAGGGGGTGAGTCATTTGGTCAAAGTAAGATTTTACAAAGACCAAAAGTTAACACCAACCATTCAAAGATTTTATTAGTATATCGTATAGGTTGGTGGAAGAATGTGTTGTATCGAGTCAATAAAAAGTGGGGAAAGGATAAGAGGTGGTTTGGAAAGGGTTTGAAATTAGAGAAAAGAAAGAATGATGATGAATGTAAATGATTAGGAAGAAGGAATGGTGACGGTTCAACCTCTATAGGTGGAGATTGATTAATCACAAAATCCGTATTGTTTAAAAATTCAAGTTCGTCAGCAAAAAGTTCTTCAAAAGTTTTATCAATGGTATGATTGAACATTTTGCTGTCAAAAAGTTTTGTACCAGAATTTATCCTACTTGATTCATAAAAAATCATTGAGATAGAAGACTCGAAAAACTCATCTACCTTATTTTCAAAAATATCCAAATCAAGTTGAATTTCTGGTATTATTGAACTGGAATTAACGGATTGTGATTTATCAAAACTCACTGAAACTATAGGAACAGAAGAAGAACCGGAGAAAGTAGAAGGTGAAATGGGTAAACAAATTGGTGTGTCGAGTGTTGCTGAACCAGATGTGGAAGATGGAGGCTGTATTTCGATCTGATCTTCGGGTATACCTTTATCATCAACATCAAGACATATTTGGGGTTCGGGAAGAATTAAAGGCTCAAGATGATGACCACAAGGAAGTGAAAGGATTTGATGAATTGGTGGGACAAAATCATCCAAAATTTCGGGTTCATCAATCAATATATCCCCAATGTCAATTACCTCATTCAAGTGAAGGTTAAAATTCTTAAACTCCTCATCAAAAGTATGGTTTTCAATCAGTTTTGATTCAAGAGTGGAGGTGTAGAGATCACAAGGGTTGGGTATGGTTTCACTTGAAAGGGACCCTTCACAGTTGGGTAAATCAAACACTACAAAGTCACACAACTTATCAGTCATTCTATTTGGTGTACTTGATGAATCTATGAAACTGGAGTTGTGGATTTCAGTTTGGAAAGGGGAGGTTTGATTAGGAAGGGTGTACAGTTCTGTCTTACTACTCAAATCCTTCATAATTTGATTCGTCGGTTCCATATATTTTTCTAATGTCTGCTCCAGACTAGTCTTGGGTTGATAAGGGGTTTCAGTATAAGATTGAAATTCCTGTGGATAATTAAAACTCCCAAATGACTGATTAGAAGAACTGTCTAGAGTAGGTGGAAAAGTCGGATTGGATTGATAGGAACAGAATGGTTGCTGAACTTGGGTAGGAGTAGGATCAATATTATGATAAGAAGAATATTAATATGGGTTGGTTGGTTGGCTATCAAACTCTTCTTTGGAAAGTGGAGGTGATGGTTGATATTGGTCCGGGTTGAAACTTTGGCCTCTAGACCTAGCTATGTGCTCAGCAATGGACATTCGTCTAGGAGCTTCCTCACTCTGGGTATGAACTGAAACAGGTGTAGGATTAGGATACGGTTGATAAGACCTAGACTGAGGTGGCCAACTGTTTCTTCCCTCTTGTTCTATATGATCTCTTAAGGACATGGAAGAGCCGGACGGTATACCGAAGGGATTTCGAAAACAAGAGATATCTGGTTGTGGACAGCAAAGCTCGGCAAGTGTTCTTCTGTTTAGGTCACCCATTATAAGAAGAGAAGAAGGGGGAAGGGGTAAAAAGGAGAGAAAGTAATTGGTTTGTTTTAAAAAAGTGACGGATTTAGACAAATCACAAAAAATGCACAACCCTAAAACTATGGTTACCTAGGTCCAGTCTCTAGACCGCTCCTAGACTTCCAAAGGACAAGCCGCAGGATAAATCCTCTACCGCCTCCGTACTACCCATGTAGCCAGGTAAGTGCCAGGTAAGTGGGAAGGAACCACGTCGTGGGCCTAATTAAAAACCACTAGCCTTCGACACACTTGCCTAGGCACTACAAAAATAATGCGGATAAACGATAGATTACCCACGACCTTCCTCTGTCCTTATTGAGCGCGACAGTCCTTAGAGTCTGGTCTAGATATTTTTTAAATTAATGAAGGGTTGAGCTATATGCTTGGTTTGTGATTTGTGGGGCTTAGGAAGGGTGATGAAATCCCCACCTAATATTGATTTGGTCTTGCCCCTTAAAAATCCGTATTTAAAATATGAAATAACAAACCAATAACAAAACTTTGCAAAAAGATTTTTTTTGAGCGGCGATATTTTGCAAAGAATTCTGCAGAAAATAGATTTTATTGGATTTTAGAGGAGAGAGAAGGGAGTTAGAATCTTACCAGAGAAGTGTGAACCCTAGATCTCCTGTTTCCTCAAGTCCGTGACTCCAGATTTCCTCGCAAAAATTCACACAATAATCGTTAAATATACAATTTGCAGTTTTGTTTTAATAATGATATGACTCGTCTAAGAATTCAACATAAATAGCAAGAATAAAAAATTGCGCACGTTTCCCCGGCAACGGCGCCATTTGATTGATACGAAAGAGTGTGTTTGTAGTTAACCGCAATCAATAACGGTGTCGCGTGTAGCTAGACCGAGATGAGTACGGGTCGTCCTCTGGGAAACGTGGAACCTTTTACTTTTACTTTAGATATGTTGAGAAAGAGAAGAGGGATAAATAATTTTATAGAATGGTTTCTAGATCTACGTTAAACAAGAATGTAAAATATAGATCTAGATTATTTTAAAGATGTAGTTAATATAATAAGAGGGCTTGTAGGGCTCGTTAAGATTTAGTAGTTATGGACGATTAATTAAAAGTTACCATTTTTATCCATTAATAGATTTAGAACTAGAACGACGGTGATGCGTGTAGATTAGGGTTTCTGGAGGGAAAAGAAATCCCACTCTTAACCCTTATCTCGACACGGAACTCCGTTCATATCTAGCCTTTACCAAAACAATCATTAATCTAATCTCTAATCGCGGTCGGAACTAGCAAAGAATTGCTAGCGCGCCCGATTAGGATGTTAATGATTCTTTTGATAAAGTTCCTAAACTTTTTAGGACTTAAAAAGGGTTTAGTTATTTTCATCGTCCATTAGCCTACCCTAATCCTACGAATCCTAACAAGCGGAGAATTACTCGTGCATGTTGGGAGAAGAAGATGAAAAGAAAGAGAGGGAAAACATAATGTAAAATGCAAAAGAATAAAATAAAACAACTACCTTTATTAATCAACTTGAACAATCTACACTTTATTCCTTAGAAAATGATTACAAAGACTAGTTTGCTTCTCGATCTTTTCCAAGGAGGTAGACGAACAGTTGATGATCAGCCTGGATGCGTGAGCCGTCTTGGACTTCGTGATCTCGTCGGCTTGATAACTTTTCCAAGAGGCTCTCGGCGCCCTTTTATAGTCCAAAGCCACAATCTTTTGCTTCAAAAGTTGGTAAAATATAGCAGAGATTTAAGCCACAAAATCTTAGCAAATGATCTCTCTAGATTGCCGCGGATCCGCGGCCAACATGGGGGTTTGGCCGCGGTTCCGCGGCCAATGGTGGGGATCTCTTGATCATTTTTCTTGGGCTTTGTGATTGTGACATGTGGCAATCCTAGGCACCTTCAGAATTCAGAAATCTTTTCTCGGTTGCTCCCAGACTTGGTCTCTAAGTTTTGCTTCTTAATTAGGCAAGTCTTCTTCAACAAATTGATTTGTTTGATAAATTCTGCATAACAACTTGGAAAATTCTGCACAATAATCTCAAATAATATTTAGTAGACTTAGTTCTACTAGGATTAGGTCAATGGATTTATTTGCATACATTTTCCTACCAAATGCTAATTAAAATATATTAACACATGGAAAATAGTGTTTTTACACATAAACCCTCATATGTATGATATATTATAATAAAGTCTTATTTTAATATGAAAATGGTAGGAAAAATGTAATACAAATGTGCAGTTTTATCAACTGAACAGTAAGACTAGTCGGGATTAATTGCACCCTACAAGTTCGCTAACCGGTCAGCCAGGCCAGTGTCGGTACTTTGAAGGAGGTTCCCCGTACTTTCGCACAAACCTAATTAAAATAAATCTTGTTTTCCCAGAGGCATAACCCCATTGACACATTTCTAGACACCTAATTGGTTAGCTAATTTTATAGTGCAAAACTCTCCCAAGAGTATGTAACAATTCAAAAAAAATAAAAAAAAATTATTTTTGGGACTTTTTATAATTTAATATTATTTTAATGAATATTTTAATGTTTCGGTATAATTAAACACAAATAAATGGGAAACAAAATTGGGAAAAATTATGGAAAATTCTAAAATAGGGTATTTTATGGAATTATGCCATTTTTAAGTTTTTATGATTAGTTTGACACTAATTTAGTGCTAATTGCGATTAAAAAAACCGCTAATCGGATTTTTGGCATTTTTGTGCAAAATATGCACATAGCATTTTTGCTTTACACTTGTGCATTTCTACCATATCACTTTGGGTTTACTATTTGAGTGAGAAGGATTTGGGATAAAGAAAAAGAAAAGAAAAGGGTTTGGATTAGAATAATGGTAGTAGGTGGTGAGAGAGAGAAAGGGGGGTTTATCTTTGACTTGGTCATTCCTCTTCCTTCTTCTCTCATTCCTCTCCTCTCTCCTCACCTTGGTGCAGCTGCTACTCCCTCTTCATCCTCCACCTTCAAGCCCTCAAATCATCACAAAAACAACACCAAAACCTCATCTCCTTTTCACTAAAAAGATGCACAAGCTCAAGACCAACACATTGGACAAAGAAAGCAAGGATTTTGGCCACTAGAGGCAACTCAATAATTTTCTTGAGTTGCCAAATGAGGTACCCCATGAAGAATTCGGGACGACCAGCAAGCGCGTGGCGACGTCGACGAGTGAAGACACAATGTGAGTAGATTATATCTACGGGGGAAGTCGGGTGGATGGCGTATAGCACCCCCGTAGTTCGGTGTCTAGTATACTATATATACTATATATATATATGATAGCTTATTGCGTGACATAGAGATCATAGATGTGTTAGGTGTACTATGGATATTTAGGGATAGAAGTGAACTAGTGTATTTCCTAGTTGCGAACCCTAGCATAGGTTTACACCCACACGCGCACACATGCTTATTGCTATACTTATATCGTGATGATGAGGATAATGTATGATACTAGATATGAGTCGATGAGTTTGGGCATGGTGCTGGGAGATCGGCGATATGATGTGATTCGTATTTGGGATACGATACGAGATTTTAGCGGACCTTTGGACGTGTGTTTTACACACGCGCTTATATTAGTTTAGATGGTATCGATTGTACTAGACGTAGATCAGTACCCAGATTATGTGATATGATAATAAGGATACCGGATAATTGATGAGATGAATATGATATTGACCCGTACCCAGCTAGTGGGATGTCGTACGATGATTAACCGTGCGAGCTTTATATTGATGATAGATCCGCACTCATGACTCGAGGATATTATATGATGTATATTGTAGCGTATGTGATATTATTGAGGCGGGATCACCGACTATTATATTTATATATATATATATATATATCGACTCAGATGTAGGTAGTTTCCATACCCCTCCTGTTTAGCCTGTTAGTTAGGTCTGTAGATTACTTAGTAGACATTAGACCAGACCCGAGTCATACCTATTTCAAAACTAACGAATCGGGGATATTTTAAAGATAGGCAAAAGGGGACCTACGGATATTTTCAAACGACGCATCTTTCTTAAAACACCGTAGCCCTTATTTTACCAAAAATCCCGATTCGTCTTATTTCAAATGGCAAAGCTGCATGATATATTTATTGAGGTGGATTCTTCACTGTTGCGGTGATTATTCGATTCCACATATTCATGCTATCTGCATTGCATTGCTTGTGTTTATTGCTATATTACAATCATGCTGTTAGGACACCAGCACCATTATCGATGATGCATATGTTCCACGTACACTGCTCGCCGGCTCACACACTTCATCATCGATAATTGCCATGTCACTACACTGTAGTACTGTTGCATTCAGGATATGACCCTTGCATAGCATACTTGTGTGCCTATATACTGTGTATTCCTATTGTACATCCATACGTGCATGCATACGTATTTGCACATACATTGATGATTCTGGCTTGATTAGAGATTTGGGAACCGCAAGATACCTTTTAAAGCTGATTCATTTAAAAGAAGCGGTCTTCCCTAAATATGTGCATATTACTATTCCGTGTTGCATGACATACCGATATGCTTACATTTCTTTAACATGTCGCATACATCATGCTTTCTGATTATACACATTGAGATATGTTGTTTTCATGATATTTCTGGATTTGGGAACCGTGGGTATTTTAAAAGAGAATATGTAATTGTTTTAAAAACCCGGTTACCCTTGATATGATATTTCAGTGCGTCCACCATGTGTTTTCTCGGTGCTGAGAGCGACATGAGAAACCCAATTCGAGGAGGCGGATGAGGCTGATGGCGGGTACATGGTGGACCCGGTATGGTTCCCCGGGGCAAGAAATGTTTTTTGTGGAGCAGACGATGAGATTGGCAGGGTGGTTAGTAGCTACCGGTGATTGGTTGGACCTAACGGTTTTCCGGAGGATACAGACCAGAGTCGATAGATGGATATGGGCGTACTGCTGGGGCCGAGGGCCGATTCTGCAGACGGAGCCCATAGGCTGATCCGGACTGATAGAGCCTGATATATGAGGATTTACGTGCCGATGCTGGGCACAGCTTTCATGATGTTTTCGAGTGTCGATGCTGGACACTCCGGTTCCATGATTTTGACGTATCGCGAGGGACACAGATGGTTTATATCCTCATATTTCCATGCATATGCTTTATGATATTTACATGCATGATGGTTATTGTCATTGGGTGACGAGTGGACGGGATCCACATACATACAGATTTGATTACATTGATCATACCTCATATTTATGACATGTTATTACCTGAGGCACTGGCACGAGCACTTAGCACTACACTCATGTATAGAGGTTATATTGCCACTCTAGCATGCTTCGGACTTATTCATATTGAGGTGTGTGTGTGTGTGTGTGTATCTGATCGTATTGACCTGGGATGAGTCATACATTCGATATCTTCTTATAGATATTTTCTATTCACGAGTTGGCAACTCACCCCCGTTGTGCCACAGTTTCTTGCAGGTTTTGCCGTACAGGTTTCATTGCGGCTTTTCTGGCACATTTCTTCCATTACGGGTGACTTGCTTTGGTAGGTGGGCTCTTTTGCATCTGAACCACCATTGTACATGTATTATTCAGTTGTATCTAGTAATTCCATCAACCAAAACTTGTATATTGTTTCAGACTTAGAAACCAGTTATGTATTATTTCGACCTTAGAGTCGCGCGTAGTAGTATTACGATTTTCATGTTGATTTTGAGTTTCTTTCTGAGTTTTGATCCTCGCCCTTCGGTGTTGTATATTATATTGCTTGTGTGGATGTGACTGTCGATTGACGAAGAGCTAGCTCCCACTTAGGGATGCCTTTTATCATTACATATATATTATTCTTGTTGTACCCCGTTCGGGGGTAGTATTTATAAAGGAAACTCTGCCGAAATTTTCATAAAAGACTATACATTTTAAAGATGCGCATTCGGCTTACTTATTTAAAAACCTTGCTTTTAAAACATGCTTTCTTCAATTCAAAAAACTATTTTCCTTCATTTATTATTTAAAATGATTTTAGATTTCTGGGCTTTGGCTTACTTGGATTAGATGGGGTCCTATAGACTTCATATGATTCAAGGGCCAGTCACGAGCTATTTCGGGTCGTGACAAAGTTGGTATCAGAGCGCTAGGTTAACCTTGGTTCGAGTCTAAGTTTGACTATGTGGAGCCTAGGCCGTTTATATATTTACGGAACTTAGGCTTGACGTTACGGAACTTAGACTTAGTCGAGAGGGTATTATACCCGAACTTTCGTCGCGTAGGATGACCCTTGGTTGATGGAGTAGGTAGGTTGAGTAGAGTGACGTACCGTACGTATGTTTCGCGGCATGTTTACGATACGCTACTCCGCTTAAGAAACCTTAGGACGTACATTTCCTTGCACGGTATTATATTCATTCCTATGATCTATCCTCATCGATACTGGTTAAGATTTTGTTGCCACGATTGCACGGGCAGAGTGAGCTACAGCTCGAGTTGCGTCAGCATGAGCTCGTCGTGGACGAGGACTAACCAGGGCATGATTCCAGAGACATACGATTGTATAGAGGCATCGTCTTATTGTGTTTCGCGCCGTGAGCGTTTGACAGATCACTTTTATGAGATTTCTCGGACGTGCCGATCGGTACCAAAAGATTAGGCTACTGCTAAAGGCCAGCCAGGATGTGATGGCCATTGATATAACGCTTATTCATGATGATTGAGGCGCTGTTCAGCGTACAGACGAATGAGCCAGTTGCTGCTGCAAATGACGAGATATCGCCCAGATGATTGGAGCTCCTGTAGCATGGGTATATACTTAGAGATATGATGGAAGGTCGCTAGTCACCGAGGATGAATGACTAGGACATGTGGTTCGTTCGCTTACCCGATGCGAGGTCATCAGATAGATTGATTCCAGCTAGAGACGACTTCACGTAGCTTCGTTGAGAGTCGATTGAGACGATCGAATGTCAGGAGCCCATTTTCCAAATTAAAATATTCGGAAAGACATGCAAGCGGTTCTATGGACCCTCTAGAAGAATGAAACCCTAACTCGACATAATGACCGTGCGAAAGCCTTTGAACCTTAGGGTTTGCGGCAGTTCCGCGGCGCCATTAGTGAGGTTTGGGTTTGCCCTTCTATGGCTGGACCACTGATGCTGTAGTATATGTACTTGATACTATTAAACTGTACCCAAGATGTTGATCTCTTGGGGGATTATGAGGTTCTGACGAGTCGATCGGATGGTTCGACATCATTCGGATATCATGTGATGGGACACACTACTTGGGAGACTCCAGATACGAGCATAGCCGTTGGAGCGCAGTCCATTCAGCCACGATGAGACGAGTCCGAATCAGTCGATATTGAGCAGAGTGAAGTAAAGAGAGTTCGACGAGATGGTGTTCCACTCTGCTGACATCAGAGATACGATACGCATGCAGAGGCATTTTATATGGATATATCTTCCAGAAAGAGGCGCGATAAGTATGCAGCCATTCTGGAACAAGAATTAGCTTCAGTAAAGGACGATGACTTCCGGGTAATTCGGCAGAAAGGAGATATGAGAGAGACTTCGGATGGACCATAGCCGAGAATATTGCAGTGCGCAGATAGAGACATGACGTCGTAGTGGACGACGATAAAGACAAGTGGAACCAGGGGTTCGTGCGAGACGCTGACGAGCTGTCATTACTTCCCATCGAGACTAGAGACCTGATATGCTTACAGAGGCATTGGGATACGGCTAGTTTCTGAGGAAATGTGTGCGGAACACGCAGATGTCCCGAAGACGAGAAAGGATTAGGTAAGAGTACCAGCCTCCGTACAGTTCGGCATAGGCAAGATCGGAAGAGACCCGGAGCAAGATTCCTTCCAGGACACTGCTAAAATGATATTTGCACCCAGGATCAGATGTGTCACGTGCATTCAGAGAGCCGGAGGCCGACGCCAGTGACGTGCTGCTTTACGAGTTGTCGTGAGGATTGACCGAAAGATGACCAGAAAAGTGCCAGGACGGAATCGTTTCCGTTAGCAAACCTGACAGGGCCGATGAGCCGATAGATTGCGAGATTGGAAAATCCACAGAGAAGATAAGGACCAGTGACAGAGGAAGCCAGACTGTGAGCAAGAGGCAAGTAGATATCTTGCGCTGCTAGCATTGGATGCACAGACACCTTCTCGACCTTGAAGGATGATATACCGACGACAGTATTTATGATTTGTGATTTTGTGATTTGACTATCATGTATCCGTCACTTTGGATTTCGGTATTTTGGGCGATCTATTCGCATGATTTAGTCTTGATGACTGAGTTTCATGGATTTCATACGGTTGATATGATGTTGTACATATGTTACGCACACGATTTGATTTTTGCACTCGGTATAGCTTATATGTGCTCGTAGTGTATTGATATGTGTTTTGTGCACGCAGTTGCACACGTTTATGATTTTCTTTAAACTTGGGCACACTTTGTGTTGCTGCTTACGCATTTGAGTTATTGCTTAGTATTTGTGCATGGGATGCACCAGTTCTATACTTCGTGCGTTTGTCGTACCAGTCTTATGTTTCTTGCGTTTATCGCACCAGATTTATATTTCGTGCCTTTATTGCACCGGATTTATATTTTGTGCACTACGGTTGCACCTGACTTCGATTTGATGTCATTCGATATGTAGATTTTGATTCTGATATTGATGTGGATTTCTTGCACTCCGTGCATTTGATTTGGACTTGCGCATGTTCGACGCTTCCTATTGGATTTCGTGATTTCGTGCATGTTGAGTGCGCAGGATTTAGATTTTATTCGTGCATGATGGATGCACCGATTTGGAGTTTCGCACATGTTGGGCGCATGTTTTGAGATACGATTTTGGTGCACACCAGATGTACTAAATCGGAATTCTTTGTGCATGTCAGATGCACCTGAGTTTGCTGCCAGGCACGCACGTTGCCTATGACAGATGTTTCGTGCACACCCGTTGCACCTAGATGTTTTTTTTATGCACCTGTATGGCACATATATGGATTTGATTTCCGTGCGCACCAGACGCACATGGTATTCTTATATACATTTTTGGGATTTATTCTTTATGGACCGTACGTTTTTATGATATTTGCGGTGTGTTTTCGTACTGAGCAGGACTTGTAAGAGGACAGTACTTGGATATATTTTGCATGCATTGATAGTTATCGAAGAGATTTCCAAAAAGTGAGCTATAGTCTCAGTATATACGGGTCTGATATGACACGAAACGTTTAAAACAAGGAAACCCTTCTAAATTTTTTTCAAACGGCGGAACGTACAGAGTGAACAAAAGATATATACATATATGGTTATTTTCTTATGAAAGACGTCCGTCACTGTGCAGTGTTATGCGCATCGCACAGCGACTTAAAAAGATTTGGCATGCATTTATTTCAGCTATTTACATGTATAGTTCTGATTTATATCGTATTGGTTTTGTATTGGATTTGACATTTATGCCTTTACCATGACTCCGATAATTGCGGGATGCTTGACGGAGTTTCGATTTTGAGTTATCTGCTCATTACTCATGCGCATGTTTTGCGCTACGATGCGTTTTATGTATTGATGATTTCGGATCCCCGACGACTTGGATTTTTACTGAAATATTTTAGAATTTGGGGGCTTAAATTTAAATTCGGGGAACGAATTTCTTTAAGAGGGGAAGATTGTAACATTTCAAAAAAAATAAAATATTATTTTTAGGAATATTTATAATTTAATATTATTTTAATGAATATTTTAATATTTCGGTATAATTAAATACAAATAAATGGGAAAAAACTTTTGGAAAAATAATGGAAAATTCTAAAATAGGGTATTTTATGAAATTATGCCATTTTAAAGTTTTTATGATTAGTTTGACACTAATTTAGTGCTAATTGCGAATAAAAAAAACCGCTAATCGAATTTTTGGCACTTTTGTGCAAAACATGCACATAGCATTTTTGCTTTACACTTGTGCATTTCTACCATATCACTTTGGGTTTACTATTTGCGTGAGAAGGATTTGGGTTAAAGAAAAAGAAAAGAAAAGGGTTTGGATCAGAATAATGGTAGTAGGTGGTGAGAGAGAGAAAGGGGGGTTTATCTTTGACTTGGTCATTGCTCTTCCTTCTTCTCTCATTCCTCTCCTCTCTCCTCACCTTGGTGCAGCTGCTACTCCCTCTTCATCCTCCACCTTCAAGCCCTCAAATCATCACAAAAACAACACCAAAACCTCATCTCCTTTTCACTAAAAAGATGCACAAGCTCAAGACCAACACATTGGACAAAGAAAGCAAGGATTTTGGCCACTAGGGGCAACTCAAGAATTTTCTTGAGTTGCCAAATGAGGTACCCCATGAAGAATTCGGGACGACCAGCAAGCGCGTGGCGACGTCGACGAGTGAAGACACAATGTGAGTAGATTATATCTATGGGGGAAGTCGGGTGGATGGCGTATAGCACCCCCGCAGTTCGGTGTCTAGTATACTATATATACTATATATGTATATGATAGCTTATTGCGTGACATGGAGATCATAGATGTGTTAGGTGTATTATGGATATTTAGGGTTAGAAGTGAACTAGTGTATTTCCTAGTTGCGAACCCTAGCATAGGTTGACACCCACACGCACACACATGCTTATTGCTATACTTATATCGTGATGATGAGGATAGTGTACGATACTGGAGATGAGTCGATGAGTTTGGGCATGGTGCCGGGAGATCGGCGATATGATGTGATTCGTATTTGGGATACGATACGAGATTTTAGCGGGCCTTTGGACGTGTGTTTTACACACGCGCTTATATTGGTTTAGATGGTATCGATTGTACTAGACGTAGATCAGTACCCAGATTATGTGATATGATAATAAGGATACCAGATAATTGATGAGATGAATATGATATTGACCCGTACTCAGCTAGTGGGATGCCGTACGATGATTTACCGTACGAGCTTTATATTGATGATAGATCCACACTCATGACTCGAGGATATTATATGATGTATATTGTATCATATGTGATACTATTGAGGCGGGATCACCGACTATTATATTTATATATATATATATATATATATATATATATATATATATATATATATATATATATCGACTCAGATGTAGGTGGTTTCTATACCCCTCCCGTTTAGCCAGTTAGTTAGGTCTGTAGATTACATAGTAGACATTAGACCAGACCCGAGTCATACCTATTTCAAAACTAACGAATCGGGGATATTTTAAAAATAGGCAAAAAGGGATCCTACGGATATTTTCAAACGACGCATCTTTCTTAAAACACCGTAGCCTTTATTTTACTAAAAACCCTGATTCGTTTTATTTCAAATGGCAAAGCTGCATGATATATTTATTGAGGTGGATTCTTCATTGTTGTGTTGATTATTCGATTCCGCATATTCATGCTATTTGCATTGCATTGCTTGTGTTTATTGCTATATTACAATCATGCTGTTAGGACACCAGCACCATTATCGATGATGCATATGTTCCACGTACACTGCTCGCCGGCTCACACGCTTCATCATCGATAATTGCCATGTCACTACACTGTAGTATTGTTGCATTCAGGATATGACCCTTGCATAGCATACTTGTGTACCTATATACTGTGTATTCCTATTGTACATCCATACGTGCATGCATACGTATTTGCACTTACATTGATGATTCTGGCTTGATTAGAGATTTGGGAACCGCAAGATACATTTTAAAGCTGATTCATTTAAAAGAAGCGGTCTTCCCTAAATTTGTGCATATTACTATTCCGTGTTGCAGGACATACTGATATGCTTACATTTCTTTTACATGTCGTATAAATCATGCTTTCTGATTATACGCATTGAGATATGTTGTTTTCATGATATTTCTGGATTTGGGAACCGTGGGTATTTTAAAAGAGAATATGTAATTATTTTAAAAACCCGGTTACCCTTGATATGATATTTCAGTGCGTCCACCATGTGTTTTCTCGGTGCTGAGAGCGACATGTGAAACCTGATTCGAGGAGGCGGATGAGGCCGATTGCGGGTACATAGTGGACCCGGTATGGTTCCCCGGGACAAGAAATATTTTTTGTGGAGCAGACGATGAGCCTGGCAGGGTGGCGAGTACCTACCGGTGATTGGTTGGACCTGGCGGTTATCCGGAGGATACTGACCAGAGTCGATAGATGGATATGGCCATACTGCTGGGGCCGAGGGTCGATTCCGCAGACGGAGCCCGATATATGAGGATTTACGTATCGATGCTGGGCACAGCTTTCTTGATGTTTTCGAGTGTCGATGCTGGACACTCCAGTTTCATGATTTTGACGTGTCGCGAGGGATACAGATGGTTTATATCCTCATATTTCCATGCATATGATTTATGATATTTACATGCATGATGGTTATTGTCATTGGGTGACGAGTGGACGGGATCCACATACATACAAATTTGATTACATTGATCAACCTTATATTTATGACATGTTATTACCTGAGGCACTGGCACGAGCACTTGGCACTACCCTCATGTATAGAGGTTATATTGCCACTCTAGCATGCTTCGGACTTATTTATATTGAGGTATATATAAATCTGATCATATTGACCTAGGATGAGTCATACATTCGATATATGCTTGTAGATATTTTCTATTCACAAGTTGGCAACTCACCCCCGTTGTGCCATAGTTTCTTGCAGGTTTTGCCATACAGGTTTCATTGCGGCTTTTTGGCACATTTCTTCCATTACAGGTGACTTGCTTTGGTAGGTGGGTTCTTTTGCATCTGAACCACCATTGTACATGTATTATTCAGTTGTATCTAGTAATTCCATCAACCAAAACTTGTATATTATTTCAGACTTAGAAACCAGTTATGTATTATTTCGACCTTAAAGTCGCGCATAGTAGTATTACGGTTTTCATGTTGATTTTGAGTTTCTTTCGGAGTTTTGATCCTCTCCCTTCGGCGTTGTATATTATATTGCTTGTATGGATGTGACCGTCGATTGACGAAGAGGTAGCTCCCGCTTGGGGATGCCTTTTATCGTTGCATATATATTATTCTTGTTGTACCCCGTTCGGGGGCAGTATTTACAAAGGAAACTCTGCCGAAATTTTCATAAAAGACTATACATCTTAAAGATGCACATTCGTCTTACTTATTTTAAAACCTTGCTTTTAAAACATGCTTTCTTCACTTCAAAAAACTATTTTCCTTCATTTATTATTTAAAGTGGTTTTAGATTTCTGGGCTGTGGCTTACTTGGATTAGATGGGGTCCTATAGACTTCATATGATTCAAGGGCCAGTCACGAGCTATTTCGGGTCATGACAGAGTAACACTTACTCGCAGCGGGTATCAAGATCCAACTATCTCATAGAAGGTATGCAATCTCATTACAAGTTTCAACACTTGAAATTCCCGATAATATTTTGCCCCTAACGTCCTATGACCTTGATCCAGGCCAACAAACCATAGGGCACTAGTCAAGTTCAACTCGTACATTTATTGATTGAATTAAACCCACCCGCACGACCCTTGACACAGGCCAACAAAGTCTCACGACTACCCTAATCCAATAGCATCACATACTAACAGATAAACACTAATCAGCTACCGCACATTACACCTTGACGCAGGCCAACGAACGCAGCACGAATAATAAATATTACCTATCTGAAATGACAGAGGGCTACGACAGGCTTTTTAAGAAAACCTTTTGCGTAATAAACTTGATATCGTTAGTAGAATCTAATGATCTTGAAAAGGAGTGTTTTTTAGGCTTTTACTAGTTTCGCTAAATAGGTCACTCCTGATGAAGGGATCTCGGCTCTTTCCTCATCGAATGAGGTGATGGATATTCTACAAGGAACCACTGTGCAAAGTAAAAACTAAAAAAGCAATTAAAAAAAAAACCGCATGGGTTGTAGCATCTGCTAGTATCGCTAAAGAGGTCACTCCTGGTGAAGGGGTCTCGGCTCTTTCCTTATCGAATAAGATGATGGATATTCTACAAGGAATACCACTATGCAAGGCAAGAACTAAAGCTACCCTTTTTGAAATTTGATTCCACAACATCTTTAGGTTTCTTTACTTTTCATTAATGAAGTCCTATCATTTATGCTTCCTAAGCATCACAGATAAAGAAATGAAAATACAACGTACGCTTATGCCATCCGCATTCACCATTGGGTCCCATTATGCACCATTAGGTTACTTAACTACCGGCAGAGCGGGGCGGGACTAGCACGGGTGCAAAACATAAGAAACGTCTATTATATATCATATATAATAATAATAAAGTATTCGTCTCAGGAAATAATATGATCTCATCACAGAACATAGCAGCAGAAGTCAACATATGAAATATTGGATATACTAGGATTTCCGTGTCTTAAATCAAGCTAGTAAAAAACACGGATTTCACGGTCGTGATGAATAGCCAAACCCACATCCCTATACCCCTATGAGAGCGGCAAGTAACCCTGCCAATTCTAAAGTTAGGCGACCCGGTCTCGACTCTTCAAGATGGTCTCCCACTGGACCCTAGAACCCGGTTACTTGTTCTCCCCTCCTTGGGTCTATCCTAATGCGGAAAAGTAAATAATATACATCAATAGTGAGAGCATCCTCAACCCGAAAGTGTCCTAATAAAAGAATATTACATACAATAAATTTTACATGAATGAAAAGAAAAAACTCTCATCTCACATAAAATCCCCGGCCATTTTATCACGACGATCCAATGTATCATATCACAGCAGCACATAACATCACATGTCATCAACGTAAGTAAATATGCGTATCCTAATTGTTGCTGACGTATAGTAACGAAACCGGCGATACACCACATATTACACTTACGATCGCAGAATAGAAATGTGAACTAGAATAATTAGAATCTGCAATCAACCTTAGACATCATAAACCCGAAATATCACATGCTTCGAATTTCATGCCTAACACAGTAAATTCCTTAGACATCATAAACCCGGAATATCACATATTCAGAATTTCATGCCTAACTTTATAAACCCCGCATTTTAGTCTCGACTTGAAAACACTTTTCAATAATTAGTCGAGTAATTCAACAGAATTCCCGGCAACAAGATCGAATGCGCGTCAGAAACTTTAGCAGACGGCCGCACCCCCGATGCCGTCGACGAAGTGCTCTTAGACGGAACACCGTGGCCGCGAGCACCCGAGCGGATGCTTTTGGCAACGGGGTTCTCCTACAGTCACTTGATCGGGGCTATGGGACGTGGCTATCTAGTAATGTTACCCGATGAGTATCCACGTACACTACGCGATTGCGAAGAAGTTTTGATCCAAATCGAAACTTCATGGTAACCGATGATTCGAGACTAAATGGCTAGATTTATAAGATTTAAACCAGTTTTCACAAAACTAATTATTGTGGATTCCAAATATTGTATCATAAATCACAAATAGCTAGGCGACGTTAAACATTTCGATCGAATCTACGAATTCTCAAAATTCCTAGAGAGCTCAACACTTGAGCAAAGTTAAAAAATACCCAGAACATGCCACAGTAGCTATGGAACAACCGTAGAAGTGCCAACCCAAGCCTCACACTTAGCACCGCGGAATCGTCGCAAATACCCCTATTTGGCCGCGGTTCCGTGGTCAAGTGATCGAGTTAGGGTTTCGTTCTTCTAGAGAGTTCATAAAATTACCTGCATGATTTTTTGAATACTTTTAAACTAAAAATTCCAATGTTTGGAAAAATTTCCAGAGAGCATGGGAAATTAGGGTTTCGGGGTTCGTTCGAGAACTTTAAGTTCGTCTAGACGACACCTAATGCTCTAGCTTGGCTCTGATACCATGTTAGAGTTTCTTAGCACTACTACTAGGGTTTAAAGGTGCATCAAGTATACAATTTTAAAAATATAGTGTGCTAATGAACTCAAACTTAGAATAGAACTAAAGAATTAGGGTTTTATAGCAAGTAAGCAAGCATAATAGTAAGTGAACATGGAATACAACCTTTGTAGACCGGTCATTCACTTCAAAAAGCTCCGTGTAGAAGTCCCTTCGCTCCAAGTAGTGGTGTCCCGGACTCTCCGTAGGCTCCACTAGTCGAAATGAAAGAGCTTGCTCAATGATCTTCGAGGCTGAAGATAATCTACTTCGAGGAGACTCTAACTCAGGATACCTCTTCAATAATCTATAAATTAGTTGTAAAAACCCTAATTTTCCTATACAAATTTTTTTTTTCAAATATTTTTTTCAAAAATCCACAAAGGGGTATTTTAGCATAAGCACAAGATATAGGTAATTATTTTGTTTTTAATTACAAGCTACAAGAATATAATAACTCCATTTTTAGTGTAGAAGAATTTACTTTAAATTTAATGTATACTAGGAGTATTTACTTGCTGCTATCAGTTTAAGTAATTAAATACCACAATAATTACAAGAAGGAGCTTGTAGCTCATTGGTAATACCTTGCACTGCTGAACCAAGCCATTAGAGTTCGAATCTCATACCCCACATTATTTTTAATATTGATTTTTTAAAACCTTTAGAATACCAAGAGTTTACACGTGCATATCTCACAAAAACCCCACTACACCCAAAGATGTAACACTTGCAGAGGGTAGATGAACCGTCGGGGGAGATCCAGGTCACCGGACTCGGTCGAGAATCGGCCAACTCGGCCTTGACTCGGCCGACTCAGTGATCCGATCGAGTCACGGCCGAGTCACCCCCGATTCGGCCGATTCCGGCGAGGGTCACAACATGAAAGTTGTATCTTTTCATATTCCATACGCATCTGCAAAGTTTCAGCATCATACCACTTCCAGAACTCTTTAAAAACTCCAATTACTCCATTTTTAATACATTTTTATTACATTTTATCATATTTTTATTTTTAACTTTTCATCTACCCTAATCCTAGCCTAACCCTATAAATACTAACTCTACACACTACCCACTCATCCCCCAAAATCTTGAGCCACTCTCTCAAAAGTTTTCCAAGAAGTGTGTGCTTTGAAACCGAGTTCACGGCGAAGCCCTGACGGAATTCCGGCGACGTGCTTTGAAGCAACCGGCGACGAAACAACACCTCGGCCTTTCCCCCTAGTCCTCTTTACTCTTTAGAAGAGTTTGAAAACCCGTAAGTCCCATCCTTCTCACCTTTCTATTTCTTAAAAATACGGATTTATGGAACCCGACGGAAATCGGAACAAACCGATTTCCGATTCGGTTTTTCTACAAAATTTCACTTGTCACCTAATCCACAATACCCTAACATATTCATGTTGACTATTAATCACCCATAAACCAATTTAAATAAGGTTTCTCACATGAAATGATAGCTTCTTTGCAAAACCGTATTCTTTTCATAAAAATACCATAAAGTTTATTTTTCTTGTTCTAGTCAATTCCCTCACTCCTAAATATGCTTACCTTGATAAATAAACTTGTAGAATGAATTTTCACACATGAAATGATAACGTTTTCAAATAGCATATTCTTGCACTTTAATACCTTCAAGTTTAATATATCATGTTTAACCTTTAAACTTTATTAAAACTTAAAATAAGTCACGAGGTAATGACCTACCTCTACACACACACAAATGTAACCCTAATTGATAAACATTAAAATATAGAATACGAAAATACAGGACTTTTCACTAAAATACCATATTCTTTATAAACCTTTTCTAAAAGCTTTAAGTTGTACTCAATTTTAAATAAAATCTTTTATAATGAAAGCACGATATGTCATGGACATCGATCATTTATCTAAACCGATTTTGTGGTGTCTAGGCAAGTGTATCTAGGCTAGTGGTTTTTAATTAGGCCCACTACTGTGGTTCCTTCCCACTTACCTGGCACTTACCTGGCCGCAAATGACGGTAAAGAGGCGATTTGAGGCTTCTAATGACTTGTCGTTTAGACCTTAGAAATAGGCTAGTTGGTTTAGGAAACCCTAGAAACTAAAATACGGAAATCTATACCCTTTTACAAATAAATACCTTATATTTATAAAACCGTTTTTTCTAAATGAATGGTATTTGTTAAAGCTAAGCAGAGCGCCGCTACAACCTACCTTTGGGGAACTCGTCAGGGATAGTACAGTCATCATGCACCCGCGGGCTAGTAGTGCGAGATTCAGACCTCCGCAAGGAGCATTCGGTCTCGAAAGGTTTAAAATACGGCATTTAAGAAAAAATGAGATTTTGGAAAATAAAATATTTATTTAAAATTATTCTTATATATATATAATTATCATTTAAACATCTATTTTATTATAAGATAAAGTTTTCACTTTTTCTAAAATTACAGGATTAAAAGTTACATTAAAATACCATGAGTTTCAAATAAATCAATTAATACTTTTACTAGGATATATTCACTAGAATAACACAAATAAAATTCACATTCATTATAACTATAAAGATGAATAATAAATACTTGAGCTGTATTTTGAAAAATATACAATAGTACTTTTTACATAAACCCCCCTCAACTTACCTTTTTTTAGTCTGACTCGGGTTTGAGTCTGACTATTTCTGACTTGAACATGATTCAAGTCAATCTATATTCTTTTATATTCCAACTCAATACGAATACATGAATCCCTGAATCCAGTTAACAACCTATATAACTTGACTGAACCGAACCATGGATATATTCCTTTTACATGTTTCCCAGTATTCCATTTACATGACTCTACGGTTATAACCGTTTCCTGATATCATGGTTTCGGTCAGTCAGTCAATCGATCATGCAATCTATACAATTTTACAATACAACAATACTACGGGGTTTAAGGGGTAGACTGGTACGGAATATGTTAAAGGTGGCACGAGGTGGTCACTTAAGACGTAATTACATCCATGCCGTTGTTCCGTGGTATTATCGACGGAGCCTTGTACTACAGGTTACCAAGGTCCCCGGTGTAAGTGGGACTCCCCTCGTATACACTGGTATCTTCTGTACCAGGCTAAAAACAACAACGTTAATACAATATTATAATATTATAATACAACAGTAAAAGCTCTCTCTCTCTCTCTCTCTTTCTTACTGTCTGTCTATTTCCCTCTTATCTTTGGGACTTACCGAGCGACCTGTTCGCTAACGACATTCTATTTTTTTCTTCTTTGAATGTCGTCAGGTGGTTTGGGCCCGGCGGAGATCGAGCCATCGGTAGAAGAGTTGGAGCAGTTTGCCGAAGATCCAGCACATTAGTTTCATTGTACACTTTTCTTTTCAGTACTTTTCATTCCCTGTTATGCCACTGTTTAGGCATCTTTATTTCAGTTGTATTTCCTTTTCATGTATTGTACAAAGAATGTTAATAAATTAAAGTTGCTGTTCTTTTTATACTCTTTTCTCTTGTGTAATATTTTATATTGCTTAACTATGCTTAGCGTATATACTTCTGAGTATATACGTAGCTGACCTCGTCGCGTTCACTTCGCCGTACACTGGGAAGCGGGGCGTGACAGGTTTTGTTGGTGGCCCATGCAAGTCAGAGCTGTATGAATCCCTATCATGCAGTTCTGGTCTGCGTGAACAACCTAAGCAATATAAAATACAAGAACCAGCAACTAAAACATTCTTTACAATTCATGTTCCTTGAATCTTGCAATTTCATCTTTCTTGAATCTTATCATTTCATGTACTTGAATTTGTCCTAACCCAAATTTTTCTTCAGGGTTATGGATTCCCCAAACAACACCAGCACCAACGTCAACAACACACCCTCAGCACTACCTCTCACACCGGCTGTTCCTGCACCACCCACTGAGCAAACAATGCTATTTGAGGCGATCCGCAGCCTTCTCGAGGGACAGCAACAACTTCTGAACCGTCCTGAGACTGATGCTCCGGGAGTGAAGCAATTCAGGGCTTTACATCCGAAGCAGATCTCAGGAAAGGGGAGCCCACTGGAAGCGGAGGAATAGGCTCAAAGTATCGAGGATGATCTGGCCGCAGCACAAGTGCCAGACGTCGCTTGGGTCCGTGTAGCGAAACTACAACTCACGGACAACGCTCGCAACTGGTGGAAGGCGAAAGAAAGCCGTCTTGCGCAGCCCATTGAATGGAAGAATTTTCGCGAGATGTTCGACGCGAAATACTTTCCAGCGACTGCCAGGTTTGCAATGGAGGAGCAGTTCATTCATCTACAACAAGGATCGATGTGGGACAAATCGGTAGATGAATACGACGCTGAATTCACCATGTTAAGCCGATTCGCAACACACTTGATACCGACGGACGATATCAGAGCCCGTCGCTTTCAACAAGGACTGGACATGGAGATTCAGGCTGCCCTAGCCACGGGAAAATTTCTGACTCATGAAGATGCTCTCGAAGCTGCCCGCAGCTATGAAGTAGTGATAAAGGCAAGGGGCAGACCTCAGTCTGCAGGAGTGAAACGTCCTGCCACTCAAATGGCAGGAGGGGCCTCTTCAAGGCCAGCTGTTGAACTCAGAAGACTGGAAGAAGTTAAGGATCGGTCAAGACCCGATTTTTGCTTTTATTGCAAGAGGGAAGGTCACTTGTGGAAGGACTGTAGGCGCGCAAAAGGCCTATGTTTGGTTTGTGGCGTGTCCAATCACGGAATTGGAAACTGTCTTTATAGACACAACTCAGCACACACACCCGCCAACTACCCACAGCAGCCAGCTATCCAGGCTCCTGCAACTCGTCCTGCACTCCTAGCACCACCTCCACGTAGATTCCCTGCTCAGCCAAATCGTCAATTCTATCATGCACTGAGAAATATGCCTCGAGTGCAGGGGAATATGCCTCCAGCTAGGAGGAACGTGCCACGGCGACAGGCTTTCACCTTAGCAGCCATAGAACCTGAAACTGTGAACCAAGGTAACCCAGGTAACTTCCTCACCACTTTGACCAAAACTTCTTTACAATCTTTAATTTTGTCACCAAACTGTTACACTTTCCTTTTACAAATTTCGAGGACGAAATTTTTATAAGGAGGGTAGAATGTAACAACCCTAATTTTGCTATACAAAATTTTTTTTTTCAAATATTTTTTTTCAAAAATCCACAAAGGGGTATTTTAGCATGAGCACAAGATATAGGTAATTATTTTGTTTTTAATTACAAGCTACAAGAATATAATAACTTCATTTTTAGTGTACAAGAATTTACTTTAAATTTAATGTATACTAGGAGTATTTATTCTTGCTGCTATCAGTTTAAGTAATTAAATACCACAATAATTACAAGAAGGAGCTTGTAGCTCATTGGTAATACCTTGCACTGCTGAACCAAGCCATCAGAGTTCGAATCTCATACCCTACATTATTTTTAATATTGATTTTTTTAAAACCTTTAGAATACCAAGAGTTTACACGTGCATATCTTACAAAAACCCCACTACACCCAAAGATGTAACACTTGCAGAGGGAAGATGAACCGTCGGGGGAGATCCAGGTCACCGGACTCGGTCGAGAATCGGCCAACTCGGCCTTGACTCAGCCGACTCAGTGATCCGACCGAGTCACGGCCGAGTCACCCCCGATTCGGCCGATTCCGGCGAGGGTCACAACATGAAAGTTGTGTCTTTTCATATTCCCTACGCACCTGAAAAGTTTCAGCCTCATACCACTTCCAGAACTCTTTAAAAACCCCAATTACTCCACTTTTAATACATTTTTATTACATTTTATCATATTTTTATTTTTAACTTTTCATCTACCCTAACCCTAGCCTAACCCTATAAATACCAACCCTACACACTACCCTCTCACCCCCCAAAATCTTGAGCCACTCTTTCAAAAGTTTTCCAAGAAGTGTGTGCTTTGAAACCGAGTTCACGGCGAAGCCCTGACGGAATTCCGGCGACGTGCTTTGAAGCAACCGGCGATGAAACCACACCTCGGCCTTCCCTCCTAGTCCTCTTTACTCTTTAGAAGAGTTTGAAAACCCGTAAGTCCCATCCTTCTCACCTTTCTATTTCTTAAAAATACGGATTTATGGAACCCGACGGAAATCGGAACAAACCGATTTCCGATTTGGTTTTTCTACAAAATTTCACTTGTCATCTAATCCACAATACCCTAACATATTCATGTTGACTATTAATCACCCATAAACCAATTTAAATAAGGTTTCTCACATGAAATGATAGCTTCTTTGCAAAACCGTATTCTTTTCATAAAAATACCATAAAGTTTATTTTTCTTGTTCTAGTCAATTCCCTCACTCCTAAATATGCTTACCTTGATAAATAAACTTATAGAAATCAATTTGAATGAATTTTCACACATGAAATGATAACGTTTTCAAATAGCGTATTCTTGCGCTTTAATACCTTCAAGTTTAATATATCATGTTTAACCTCTAAACTTCATTAAAACTTAAAATAAGTCACGAGGTAATGACCTACCTCTACACACACACAAATATAACCCTAATTGATAAACATCAAAATATAGTATACGAAAATACAGGACTTTTCACTAAAATACCATATTCTTTATAAACCTTTTCTAAAAGATTTAAGTTGTACTCAATTTTAAATAAAATCTTTTATAATGAAAGCACGATATGTCATGGACATCGATCGTTTATCTAAACTGACTTTGTGGTGTCTAGACAAGTGTGTCTAGGCTAATGGTTTTTAATTAGGCCCACTACTGTGGTTCCTTCCCACTTACCTGGCACTTACCTGGCCGCAAATGACGGTGAAGAGGCGATTTGAGGCTTCTAATGACTTGTCGTTTAGACCTTAGAAATAGGCTAGTTGGCTTAGGAAACCCTAGAAACTAAAATACGGAAATCTATACCCTTTTACAAATAAATACCTTATATTTATAAAACCGTTTTTTCTAAATGAATGGTATTTGTTAAACCTAAGCAAAGCGCCACTACAACCCACCTTTGGGGAACCCGTTAGGGATAGTACGGTTCATCGTGCACCCGAGGGCTAGTAGTGCGAGATTCAGACCTCCGCAAGGAGCATTCGGTCTCGAAAGGTTTAAAATACGGCATTTAAGAAAAAATGAGATTTTGGAAAATAAAATATTTATTTAAAATTATTCTTATATATATATATAATTATCATTTAAACATCTATTTTATTATAAGATAAAGTTTTCACTTTTTCTAAAATTACAGGATTAAAAGTTACATTAAAATACCATGAGTTTCAAATAAATCAATTAATACTTTTATTAGGATATATTCACTAGAATAACACAAATAAAATTCACATTCATTATAACTATAAAGACGAATAATAAATACTTGAGCTGTATTTTGAAAAATATACAATAATACTTTTTATATAAACCCCCCTCAAGTTTTACAAATTACAATAAGCCCCCTAACAATTATTGAACTTCAACTTACTTTCTTTTAGTCTGACTCGGGTTTGAGTCTGACTATTTCTGACTTGAACATGATTCAAGTCAATCTATATTCTTTTATATTCTAACTCAATACGAATACATGAATCCCTGAATCCAGTTAACAATCTATATAACTTGACTGAACCGAACCATGGATATATTCCTTTTATATGTTTCCCAGTATTCCATTTACATGACTCTACGGTTATAACCGTTTCCTGATATCATGGTTTCGGTCAGTCAGTCAATCGATCATGCAATCTATACAATTTTACAATACAACAATACTACGGGGTTTAAGGGGTAGACTGGTACGGAATCTGTTAAAGGTGGCACGAGGTGGTCACTTAAGACGTAATTATATCCATGTCGTTGTTCAGTGGTATTATCGACGGAGCCTTGTACTACAGGTTACCAAGGTCCCCGGTGTAAGTGAGACTCCCCTCGTATACACTGGCATCTTCTGTACCAGGCCAAAAACAACAACGTTAATACAATATTATAATATTATAATACAACAGTAAAAGCTATCTCTCTCTCTTTCTTACTGTCTGTCTATTTCCCTCTTATCTTTGGGACTTACCGAGGGACCTGTTCGCTGACGACATTCTATTTCTTTCTTCTTTGAATGTTGTCAGGTGGTTTGGGCCCGGCGGAGATCGAGCCATCGGTAGAAGAGTTGGAGCAGTTTGCCGAAGATCCAGCACGTTAGTTTCATTGTACACTTTTCTTTTCAGTACTTTTCATTCCCTGTTATGCCACTGTTTAGGCATCTTTATTTCAGTTGTATTTCCTTTTCATGTATTGTACAAAGAATGTTAATAAATAAAAGTTGCTGTTCTTTTTATACTCTTGTGTCTTGTGTAATATTTTATATTGCTTAGCTACGCTTAGCGTATGTACTTCTGAGTATATACGTAGCGGACTTCGTCGCGTCCACTTCGCCGTACACTGGGAAGCGGAGCGTGACAGGAAGCAAACAACATATACTTAATGGCTAATACGGTATAGATTGATGAAGTAAGAATTTAGCTCACTTTAGAATATTTTTCCTCTCTTTCTTTTTCACATGAAGAAAATCAAGTAAAGAAAAGGAGATGAAGAAGATGAACTCTCACATGAACCATGGGTGTGAAAACATCTCATATAAACTTTGTAGAGACTTAACTAAGGCTAAGATAATGGTTAGGTTAATAAATATATTGAGTAAAACAAAACTTAGTGGAGTTTAGTCAAGGTTTCCACAAGCTTCTCCAAGCTTCATAATCTTGGCTAATTTCCATCTAATTTTAGTTTTCTCTAAATTATTAAAACCCCACATTATCTTAACTAAGGTGTGAGTCCTATACACCCAAGTTCCATGTATCATCAAGCATGATACAAAAAACTAAATACATTTAAATATATATATATATATATGTTAAATGTAAATGAAGAAAATAAATTCTTAAGTGAGCATTTATATTAGTTAATATATATTAATATATCAAATATATATATATATATTAAATTATTAAATCAACACTTGATTTAATAATCCGGCTATATCAAATATACCCGACTAATATCAAATCGTGGAATCAACACTTGATTCAATGATCCGGTTATATCACATATAACATATATCGCGAGATTAGAGTACGGTATCATATAAACGTATTTATCTCGATCCCGCACATATCACATATGTGCCCTACTTCGTTTCGCTTGAGCCAGGAAACCTCTGTGTAGGACTCTAAAGACTCATTAATATGCCAGTGGTAGGTGATGATCATATCAGTCACCCACAAGCCATCAGCGGTACTAGCTGGACGTAACGGCTACCCGGGTATTGAGCGATCAGAAGATCAACAAGCAAGCTTGCTCATACTCTCGTGAATCCAATAAGTAACACTACCGTACAGTCCAGTCTCTTCGTCTGATATGTCGCATATCGAGTCTAGGGGTGGTAAACGTCAGACCCCAGTAACTTGATAAGTCATACCGATGTGAGGCTCATAACGGGTCGAGAAACTACTGATAACACTTACCAGTAAATCTCATCATCAGCCCTGGCCAGGGACTTATTATTATAGCCAATCGAGCATAGCACAACATCAACCCCCAATACCGAGAGAGACGAAACCCCTCCTATCGCTCATTGCCTCCATATGACTCGGGACAGTACCCAAAAACAACCGGTTTGCACGTTCTCTTGAACGTGGTATGACGGAAATCAAAGCACAGTGGGAATCACACAAGACTCTATGACGATCTCGGGTCTTCAGACTAACCTGTACCAGTGTCATCAGAGAACTGTTATCTGACGTCAGGTATAATACCATTTAGGAGTTCTTGGAGAGTCCTGTTCGGTGTACCCATTCTCTAATGAGCACCTGTGCATATTCTCCGATGTCAAACACCAATGGTTATGGGATCAACCATCACCCCATACAGGGTCAAGAATCGTACACACTATCTACTATGGAATATCGATACCCCGTCTCGATACTTTCTCGACTAGTTACAATTAAAGGATATACTTGTGGACAACCCTGGCCCCACTAGTATGATCTACATCATAGTCCTGGTAGTCAAGTCCATATCCTAAGGACTTTATCAACATGTAATAGAGAGACAGTATAAAGATACATAAGCATACATGTTAAGATAAAGAGCAACCAGATTGCATACTATCATGTCATTCAAGAAAGTCCTCTCTCCATATATCCCAGCATCCACTATAATATACAATCATGTACAATAATGGCCTCTAGGGCATACATACAACTAACACCTTCATCAAAGTAGGGAGCATGATGAAGCCGCTCCCACAATTAAGGCAATCCCGTCTCCAAGACATGCTTGACGTCGCTACTGGCGCCGAGTGAAGAAAGATGGGGGCAACTTCCCTTCTGGACTTACTCCACAAGCTCCAATGGTGGAAATTGACGCTGCTGTTCCAACCGGGAACAGCTTCGATCCGCTCAGGAGGGCACGAAAGAACTTTCCAACCGCTGTATTGAAGAAGTCTCCCCCGCATGCTAATAACATGATGCAGGAAAGGCTGGAGGAACCCCCTTAGCGGCTGTCCTCCAAATTCCATAGGGTTTGGTGAAAGGTCCAAAATTCTGTAATCATTAAAGACTACTCTCGCCGACTGAAGAAAAAGAAAGCTCGGCAAGAGGAGGACCATCCCTCCGCCATACCACGGAAGGCCTCATCCATATGGGCGCCTGTTGCAATAGCCTCCTTAACTTCGACTTCCCACAAAAGGAGAAGGCCGGAGAAGATCCCGATGCCTGCGGCAAATTCCAAAGGCGCTGGACCCAAATGCCCCAAGTATGAGGGCATGATCATGCACACAGTCTACATGGATTCCGAAAAAGAGGATAGACGTGGTTCCATGAGTCATAGACCGCAAACTAGGTCATTGATAAAAGCTCAGGAGAAACAACAAAAGCTCCAAGAGATGCTGACAAAGATAGCCGCACTCACTGGGCAAAAAGAAAGCCCGGAATCGACATCGGAACAACGCCAGGAACAGGAAATCGACACCGAGTTTCTGCGAAGGGTGGTCTAAAAGAAGGATAAGGAGGCCGCGGAACAGGCCGATAATATAAAGCAGATGGCGCTTCTGTTCTAAGACATGGTTGCTTTGATGATCCAGCCGGACCCTCCAGCTGAAGAACCTTCGATAATCGACAAAGATGATAGAGGGAAAACGTCAAACCCACTTCCGGCTTTCTCAACATCCAAGGAAGAAAAAATCTCCAAGGCTGCCCTCGATGACTACATAGCTCAGCAAATACAAGCTCATCAAGCGAGTGAAGAGACTGGCCAGATCGTCAGAACTGGGTGACCATACCCAGGCTGGTACGATCAAGTCAAGTACCCGCCGGGATATACGATCTCTAAATTCTATGTGTATAAGGGAACAATCAATCTTCATCAGCACGTCGCTCAGTTCAGAGCTCTATGCGGCAATACTGGAGGCGACGACTAATTACTGCTTCGCCGGTTTGTTGGCAGCCTGTCGGAAACAGCGTTTGAATGTTACTTGGAGCTCCCAAATGACTCCGTCAAAACATTCACGAAATTGGAATTGTTGTTCACATAGCGGTTCGCAAGGGCAAGCGAGCGCACCCCGATCACAGCGTTAATCAATGCCAGGGTGAAGCTAGGAGATACTTAGGTTCAATACGCAATTCGATAGTGGAACCTATGGTCAAAATGCGAACTACGTATTAAAGAAGCTCCTACCGTAGGCATGTTCATAGGGACTCTCGATCCTCAGGCAACTGTGTCCTAGTTCATGACATTTTTCAAGCCGACCACCTTCAAGGCATTGATTGACAAGCTAGCCCAAATGGATCAGATGGGCCACGGGCCTCTTTCTTCGAAGATGGACCCTCGGAATGCGAAGGGTAAAGGGAAAGCGGCCTTCGTTGCCAACACTCAATAACAACCGAGTGACTTGAAACCGGTTGCTCGACAAAACAACGCATGCCCAGGCCAATCCCTCGAAGAGAAGTTAGGACGTCCTTACTCGTTTTCCCGTGATAAAACGAGAAGACTGTTCGAACTGGCAATGTGCAACAGACTCATCACTCTGCCGAATCCGAGACGTCCACTGCCGCCTGATGATGTAAACAATCCCAACTACTGCTCCTACCATAGAGTAGTAGGCCGCCCAATTGAGGATTGCTACGTCTTCAAAAACTAGGTCGAGGACCAGTACCAACAAGGGAAGTTTGCACTGTCCGAAAATTGGAGGGTGAACCCGCCACAGAAGCACGCTCCTAAAAAGGTAGACACACCGCGGGCATCATGCTCATTTGTAGAAGAATCTCCGTGGGAAGTTTTCCTTTTAGCTAAAACTAAAAGAATGCTGAAGGATCTTTAAGCATGTCCGGCGATCTGGTTGAAAAGCCCGCTGGAACCCGAGATCATTGAAGGAATGCTGAAACCGCGCCCAATACCGAAAGTTGGCAACGATAGGCAAAACACCCAGCTCAAGCTTTCAAAGTCTTCGAAGAAAAAGAAGAAGACCAAGAAGCCTGTACAGCCTACCGAGCATGACGAAAAGCGCACGGACCTACAGAAGCACATCGATGCACTGGAAGAATACAACCAGAAGGCGCGGACCCCAGTCACACTCGAAGAGTTTCTCAGCCATATACTTGAGAATGGAGATAGTGAAGATGATGAGGGAAATGACTCGTAAGAAAAACCCGAGGATTATGTAGTGAGTTGCCACATGGTCTCTCATTCGTCGTTAAAAGACGAAGAAACTCCCTCGGTGTCAGAAAGCAATGCAAAGAAGCTGGGGGTAGAACCGGCGGCAAAATCCCTGGAACCGTCAGACGGCCTGATTGACTGGCTGCTAAACAAAGCCCTTCAAAAGAGCAAAGCTGACTGAGAACGTGACACGGCCATATACGAAAAGGCCAAGCATCGGCGTCAGGATAAAGAAGCTGCGGTAAGGATGAGTCACAAAGCACTCCAACTAGATCGAAGCACACCTATGGCAAATAAAAGAAGGTTTAAGATGGAGAAAAGGTTCTCCAAAACCCTGTCAATGGGAATGAAGTTGCCACCTTTCAAAGGAAACACTCCCGGGAGTACGTGCCTCGACGAAGCGGATGTACATCCGAACTACTGCTTATACTATCGGAGGGTCACACACCCCCACCGAAGAGTGCAATGCCTTCAAGAAGTGGTGGAAAGGATACGTTGCTCACTGACAACACTTCAAGAGGATGAAGCGTGAAGCTCGTCGACAGTAGAGGAGTGTGACAGACGAGCGTGAAGGAACGGCTGGAAACTGTCATATAGTTGATACCAGTTCGACAAAAAGGAAATCTCAAGTTCTCACACTCAGGAGTGATTCTGAGGAAGAAATAACCCTCAGCCCACTCTTCAAAGAATCCACCTCTAGAAAAGACGAAGAGGAGAAGAACTGCGAGAACATTCAGCTGCGTAACCGCACGCTTCCTGAAAAGAAACTCGGGCCCACAAACAAATGTTCGAGTAAAAGAGATAAAGGGAAGGAAAAATTTCCTGAGGAAATTGCCCTCGATGATGGAGCAGTCAAAGAGCTCACAGCCAAGGACCCGCCTAGAAAGAACAAGGTGGATTACAACGTCCTGGCACATCTGAGGAAGATCCCCTCATAACTGATCATACTGGATGCTCACCTCCTGTCCAAAGAAGCAAGAGATTCTCTGATCAGGGCATTACAAGTGCCCGATCAGTTCCAAGCTTTCCTTGCAGTAGAAAAGATAAAGGACGAGTTGAAAGAAGTTCACACAGCTGACATCACATTCAGCGATGAGGGTCTCTTCCTCAGAACGTGCGAGCATAACCGTCCTCTGTATTTTATCGGGTACTACCATGACATCAAGATAGGGAATATCCTAGCTGACAACGGGTCCTCTGTCAACCTTCTCAATGTAAGGGTGCTGAAAGAGATTTGCATGAACGTTCAGCACCTGGCTTGAGACAAAATTACTATCTCCGGGTTCGACTCCCAGTCATCACGAACACTTAGGTCTATAATATTGACGCTACACTTTGGGCTGCTCGTCACTGACATCAAATTTCATGTCATCGACACCAAAACTTGCTACAACGTTCTGTTCGGCAGGCCCTCGTTGCACAAGTACAACGTCATTCCTTCTACACAACATCAGTGTATGAAGTATTTCAAAGACGGCCTCGGGTACACCATGAAAGGGGAGCTAAATCCATTCTCCGTAAATGAAGTCCGAAAATATGAAGATGCAAAGTACTTCCTACCGGACTTCAAAGACACGGAAAGATGTCGTAAGCCGGAGAATAAACAAAAAGCCGTCACCCCTATCTCGGTCTTTGGGAGCGATACCGAGGAAGAAGAAGAGATAATCTACTCGGGGCAACCCCAAGGCAACAGACCCGGACCATCTACCCCTATTTTGGTTTTCGGCAGTGACTCTGAGGACGAGGCCAATGCAGTGTTCTCCGTTCGCCCGTCAATGAAAACCTTCACTGGAACTGATCAGAGTTTACAAATTTTCATGGTACCGCCACAGCATTATAAAGAACTTGATACGCTCGATACATACGGCGTGCAAGAGCTGCAGACCTTCTACGTCCCTCCTAGGCGAAGAGGTGAGAAGGCGATCCTCTTCTACCAATCTACGGAGATTAAAGTGGATAAAGAAGTCTGGCATGGTGTCGAACTTGCGCTTGACAGGTTTCAACCAATCTGTCTGCCCAGATATTATGCAGAAGGATTGAAAAGGCTATTAAGATGCCAAGGCGTACCCTTCAAACAGACCGCTCGACAAGCCTAGTTCTACAACAGGATTTGGGACGTCCCCGGAACTCAGCGAAAGATGCCCAACAGGAGGATGGAGACGATTGGGCTTGGATACGTTCGGTCCAAAAAATAGGAGCGATTCCATGGCTGCCGTGTCGTAAATAGCTCCGGTGGAAAAGAGAATGCCTTTCCAGCTAGCACCGATATTGAACCAGAGTGAGATCCCGCCGTAAGAATGCCAAGTCTTTCATTCAAAGAATAAATTGACAAGCTAATAAGAGAAGTCGGTCAAAAGGTTCGGGATGACCATAACCGCGAAATGGTCATTTACAAAAAGGTTAGGACACGGCGTCTCACTCAGCAGTCTGCGGAAGGAGAAAATTATGATACCCTTCATCCTCAGCCCGCTGTACGTTCTCACGACAAGAAAAAAGCCCGACGCAGGGGAAAAAACAAGGTAAAGAATAAGAATGACGTTCGAAAGCAGCAAAGCAGGTCCAAGAAGCCGCGTGATCGAGAAAAGGTCCGCTGGAATCTATCGCTGATGAAGAAGTTGGGTCGGGAATATTCTTTCCCCCGAGACAAGACAAGGAAAATATTCAACCTTGTCATGAAGCATCAAATGATGACGCTCCCGGAGTCCAGGCACCCCGAACAAGTAAACGAGGTCCATCACCCGGATTATTGCTCCTACCACCGAGCAACAGGACATCCTCTTGAAGACCGCTTCACCTTCAAAGACTGGGTCGAAGACCAGTATCAAAAAGACATGTTCACTCTATCCGATAGCTGGATGGTGACCCCACAACGAAAGCATAAGCCGAAAGCAACCTACATTGCGAGGGTAAGTCCAGATCAACATCGAGCTTAGAAACGAGCTTGTACCTTCCACGTGATAACACTATCAAAAGAAAGAGAGTACGAGAATATGGATGACCTCTCCTGGTGCTTCGCAGATGAGGATGAGGACGAGATGATCTCAGAATTTCCACCGGTGCCAAAAGGGCTGGAAGATGGGATACACACCACAACGGACAACCTGAGAAAAATCGACCTAGGGACGGAAAACGATCCGAGGCCAATGTTCGTCAGTGAGCTGCTGTTTAAAAAGCAGTTGGATACACTAAAGGACGTACTTATGCAGTATAAAGACTGCTTCACATGGAATTATTCCGTGATTCCGGGACTAGATCCAGAAATAGCTGTGCATAAACTGGCGATATCACCGGACGTCAAGCCAGTCAAACAAGCGCCAAGAAGAATGCGGATCGAACTCGAGATGAGCATCAATGCCGAAGTCAAGAAACTAATTGACTCTGGCTTCATCCAAGAAGTTCAATATCCTAACTGGATCACCAACATTGTTCCAGTGATGAAAAAAATGGGACAGTGTGCATCTGCGTGGACTTTCGGGGCCTCAACAATGCTTGCCCAAAGGATGACTTCCCCGTACCGGTTACCGAGCTGATGATCGATAACATGTCCACTCATGAAGACTTTTCCTTCATGGATGGATCTTCAGGAGACAATCAAATAAAGATGCATCCTGAAGACCAAAAGAACACCGCATTCCGGACTCCACTGGGCATATTCGGCTAAAAGGTGATGCCTTTCGATTTAAACAACGCTGGTGCTACCTACCAGAGAGCCATGACAAAGATCTTCGATGATCTCAACTATGAGATCGTCGAATGCTATATCGACGACCTTGTGGTGAAAAGCAAATCGTATGAGGAACACTGGGAGCATTTGAACATAGTGTTCCACCGTCTTCGGAAATACAATCTGAAGATGAATCCTCTGAAATGTGCGTTTAAAGTCTCCTCAGGCAAATTCCTAGGATTCGTCATACGACACCGAGGCATCGAAATAGACCCATCGAAGATTAAGGCGATCATAGAAATGCCCATGCCAAAGACTCTCAAACAACTGCGATCTCTCCAGGGAAAGCTCGCATATATCCGGTGGTTCATAGCTAACATCTCTGGAAAATGTCGTCCCTACAGTCATCTAATGAAGAAAGGGGCCCCGTTCGTCTGGGATCGTAAATGCCAAAGTGCACTAGACGAAATTAAGCAATACCTGCTAAATCCGCCGGTACTGACCGCTCCGGTTAAGGGAAAGCCCCTCATCCTGTATACAACAGCCCTTGAAGGTTCTTTAGGCGCGCGATGGGCACAAGAGAACGACCAGGGGAAGGAGAGAGCTCTCTATTATTTGAGTCGAGTTCTTCTGGGGGCTGAAAACAACTACTCCCCCATTGAAAAGCATTGCCTGGCACTGATCTTCGCGATAACGAAGCTCAGGCATTATGCCTTGGCACATAAGGTCCATCTCATATCAAAGTTGAATCCTCTCAAATACTTGATGTCAAAAGCCATACTAACAGGAAGGCTTGCCAAATGGGCCTTCCTTTTAATGGTGTTCTCGATAACGTATCGACCACTCAGGGCAGTGAAAGGCCAAGCCATCGCCGACTTTCTTGCTGAGCACCCGATACCAGCCGACTCTCCCTTAAATTGCGAATTACCAGATGAACATGCATTCGACGCAATCGAAGGGAAAAAGGAAGAAAATATTGCTCGATAGGAACTCTACTTCGATGGAGCATCTTCATTGAAGAAGCGAAAATAAAATACCCCCATAATCAAAGCCGGGGTAGGCCTTATCTTCGTTACCCCACAAGGAGGGATAATGCGTTTTGCCCTTTCCTTAACAGAGCCGAGGACAAACAACGAGGCTGAGTACGAAACTTTGATAGCGGGTCTTGAGATCGCTGTCGACATGGGAATTGAAAACCTCCTTATATATGGAGACTCCCAGTTAGTCGTCAGCCAAGTAAATGGTGACTATCAGACCTGCAAACCAGAGCTGATAAAATATGGTGAAAGAGTGCAGCAGCTGCTGACACAAATCCCCTCCTACATTCTGGAAAGCATACCGCGCGCAGAAAATAGCAAGACGGATGCATTAGCTAAGCTCGCTAAAGAACTGGCCGACGAAGACCTCGATAACGTAAGGATCATTGTCCAAAGCCACCATATTCTCACGCCAGCAAAATATCTGCGGAGTCTTCTGAAGGAAAGGAAGCAACCAAACAAGCAGCCTTCCAAATAGAAGACGAAGAAAAGGCTAAGGATTGGAGAGAAGTCTTTATAGACTACTTCAAATCCCATCGCACACCCAAAGATGCGTCATCAAAACATCAGCTCATGAAACGAGATTTTTCCTTTACATTCGTTAATGATACTCTATATAAGAGATCGTTCGACAGTTTGTGGCTAAGATGCTTGGGACCGGAGGAAGCAAAAAGAGTCGTCCAAGAAACCCACGATGGACTCTGCGGTTCTCATCAAACTGGGCCAAAGATGAAGCTGAAAATCAAGATAATGGGTTACTATTAGCCCATAATGATTCAGGACTGCCTTGAATATGCAAAGCAGTGTCACTCGTGCCAGATTCACGGGGACTTCATCCACCAGCATCCAAATCCGCTACACCCAATGGTAGCTAGTTGGCCGTTCGAAATGTGGGGAACCGATATAATTGGGCCCATCGAACCAACGTCATCCAAAGGACATCGGTTCATACTGGCAACAACCGATTACTTCTCTAAGTGGGCAGAAGCAATACTGCTAAGGGAAGTGAAGACGGAGAACATTCTCCATTTCTTCAGGACACATGTCATCTATCGGTTCGGTACTCCGCGACGGATTATCTTGGATAATGGGCCAGCCTACAGAAGCCATAAGATCAGCCGCTTCACACAGCAGCATAATATAGACTGGAGATACTCTTCAGTCTATAACCCCCGAACCAACAGTCTGGCTGAGGCTTTCAACAAGACTTTGACGAAGATCATAAAGAAAACGGTGTCCAGAAATAAAAAGGATTGGCATGAGAGACTGCATGAAGCTCTCTGGGCGTATCGAACCACGTTCAAAACGGCGACGAATACAACACCATACGCGTTGGTATTCGACACGGAAGAGGTACTCCCCTTGGAAATAGAGCTACCATCTCTACGAGTGGCGGTTCGTTACGAGCTGACAAATAAAGAAAATGCTCATCTTCGGCTTGAGGAGCTCGATGCCCTCGATGAAACTCATCTCATGGCGCAGCAAAACCTGGAAACTTAGAAAGTAAGGATGACGCGCTCATACGAAAGACTAACTAGGCCGAGAACATTCCACCAAGGCGAACTCGTGCTAGTTGTCAAAAGACCTATGATCCCCAACCGTGCAAAATGAGGGAAATTCAAGTCGAACTATAAGGTCTCATATATCATAGACAAGGTCTACCAAGGTGGGGCCTACTTGCTCATGGATATGCATGGCGAAAGACCCTTTCGGCCAATAAACGGCCGATTCCTTAAGAAATATTACGCCTGACGAGTCACGACTCAGGTCAATGATAGATGACGAAGCTTGTGTACGCTCTCTATCTTCTTGAGTCAAAACTCTAAAAGTAGTATCCAACAGGATCTCCATCCCAAACACGGAAACAATGGACCGTAACGTCCTTAAACTACAACGGACCGTAACGTCCTTAAACTAACAATGGACCGTAACGTCCTTAAACTACAACAAACCGTAACTTCCTTAAACTAACTACGGACCGTAAAGTCCTTAAACTATGACGGACCGAGACGTCCATAAACTAACAATGGACCGTAATGTCCTTAAATTAAAACTTGCATCCAAAACGGCGATCATGGACCGAAATGTCCCTAAACTAGTACTCCGTCCTAAACATGGCGATATCTTTTCCCGGGATCTATGTTGCAATCAAAGCTCCAATGGCAAAGACTGCATCCCAAAAAAAATGGTACGTCCACAAGAAAAATGGGCACGGATGAAACCCCGAAAGGGCGCCGTGAGTAGAAACAGCAGGGCCACCGGCGAGCTTGTGAAAATCCGAAAGGGCGTAATCTCGTTAAAAAAACGGTATGTCCATAAGAAAAATGGGCACGGATGAAAACCCGAAAGGGCACCGTAAGTAAAAACAGCAGGGCTACCGGCGAGCTTGTGAAAACCCAAAAGGACGCAATCTCGTAAAATTTCACTTACGAGATGCTCTCGACTCGTAAGGAGAACTCCCCTTATGAGACCCTCACGGCTCATAGGATTCAAAGTCTTAAGATACAGGGAGCTGAACCTGCTCTTAAGCCATTACATTCTCCAAGTTACCCTACAAGCAGTCGAATATTGACCCTTGTATACAATCTACGGGCACAAACAAATATCCCCTCACCAAGTTCCACCGACGACGAGAAATGTTCTCATATGGTGAACGACACTTGTAAGTCCTCTCGACTTATAAAGAGAAAATACTTTTGTAAGATCCTTATGACTTACAAGAGAAAAGGTCGCTTAGGAATCCTCACGACTCCTAAGGAGAAAATACACCTACGAGATCCTCACGACTCGTAGGGAGAATACCTTTGTGAAACCCTTACGGCTCATAAAGTCAAAAGCCTTGGTTGACAGGATCCTAACCCTGTTTACTAAGCCATCTTTGTTCAGACCAGCAAAGGCACATGATGATTTGCTCCTAGCAACATTTCAGTGGTAGCGATACTGATGCCTAAGTCGGTAACAAATTCCAAGCCCTCTCAAGGCAAATGATGATTCGGTCGTGGCCATATTCCAGTCGCAACGATGCTGATACCAAGATTGGTATCAGATCTCAAGTTCCATACTCACAACAAAAATCGGCGAGCCAAAAATGCATATGAAATAGCCGAAATGATGGGGCAACTCGCAATAAAATTCAACGAGTAAAATATATACATATAAAAATAGTCGAAATGTTTGGGCAATTCGCAATGAAAAGCAGCGACTAAAAAGAAAAATAGCCAAAATGATTGGGCACCGCAAAAGATAGCCGAAATGATTGGGCAATCGTGACTTTCGCGATATAAAAACTTAAATGATAGAGCATTGCGGAAAGAAATAAAAAATGATGAAACTTTTGCCCTGCAGGTGAGTCCACATCAACCCCTGTATACGATCCATGGGCATAAACGAAAAGTGAACCACATTTCCCCACCAGGATCTGTCAAAGGGAGAGTCAGATCTCGACGGCAACATCTACAGCCTAGAAGATCAGCATGGCGTTCCTTCTCACTCCAGCAGAATGCAGACGCAACGTCAACAACCGACCCAGGGTCAAAACAACAGAGCAATGACTAAGTCCCTAGTTTTAGGCCTCGACGGTTCACAAACAACCTAGAGACCACATCGACACTCGTCTCGGAGCGGCAGACACAGTGTCGACAAACAACCCCAGGGTCAAAACAAGCGGAGCCATGGCTAAGTCCTTAGTTCCAGGCCTCGACGGTTCACAAACAACCTAGAGACCACCTCGACACTCGTCTCAATACAGCAGACATAGTGTCAACAACGACGTTTCTTCTCACTCAAGAAGGATGCAGATGCGACGCTAACAAACGACCACAGGGTCAAAACTATGGAGCCATGGCTAAGTCCCTAGTTCCAAGCCTCGACTGTTTATAAACAACCCAGAGACCATCTCGACACTCGTCTCTCGGAACGACAGACACAGGGTCGAAAAACGACCCCAGGGTTAAAACAAGTGGAGTCGTGGCAAAGTCCCTAGTTTCAGGCCTCAACGGCTCACAAACAACCTAGAGACCACCTCGACACTTTTCTCGGTATGCCGGACATAGTGTCAACAATGACATTTCTTTTCATTCCAGCAGGATGTAAACACGACGCCAACAAATGATCCCAGGGTCAAAACAAGCGGAGCCATGGCTAAGTCCCTAGTTCCAGGCCTTGACGATTCACAAACAACCCAAAGACTACCTCGACATCCGTCTCATTATAGCAGACGCGATGTCGACAAAGGAAGCGGAGGCCAAATTCCTAGCTTCAGGGTCTTGACAGCAACTCAAATAAAACCTGAAAGACTATCGGAGATCATCCCACACCAGCGTAGAGTGGTTATGACTCATCGGGGCTCCCAAATTGAGCCTAACCTCAAGTAAAAAGCGGAATGGAAAATCCCTAACGTTTGCTCTTTCGACGGTAATATGACCTGGGAGATTACTTGATGACGTCTTGTCCAGCCCCCGAAGGGATCAGAGACACGACAGTCGCGGAGTTACTCGAACAGCAAGATTGCATATCGTGGAATGCATCAGCTAACGCGAAGGTACGACGGACAAAAACCCTAGTACCAAAAAACCTAACGGACCTTTATCGTAAAGAGCAGGGGTTATCTATGTGTTAGGACAAGTTTGCCTACAAACCCAAGTGAGGTAAACTACAAGCTCCGAAATGAGTTCATAAACTAGAGACTCCAAAATGAGTGAATAAACTACAAACTCCGAAATGAGTCCATAAACTAGAGACTCCGGGATGAGTGAATAAACTACAAAATCCGAAATGAATTCATAAACTAGAGACTCCGAAACGAGTGAATAAACTACAAACTCCAAAATGAGTATATAAACTATTTCGCACCAGATTAAGACATAAAGAAACAGAAGGGTGCAGCTCATGGGCCTCAGGGTATGGAACTATATCCTTTAAGAGTTGAGATTTGAGTCAATGATAGATGACGACACTTGTATTCGCTCGCTATCTTCTCAGATGGAGATTCTGAAAGTTATACACCAGCTCGGAACCAGTTGTATGCTACGTATTAGGCTACACTACTTCACTCATGCGTATACCCCCGTAAGTAAAGTAGTGGGGGGCATTTGTTTACACCTGTTTAAGTTTCGTTTACAGATATGTATGAAATCAGGCTCATTCATATACGCACATGCACACATCAGATGAAGAACAGGTGTTAGAAAGGGAGCACTCGGTAGTCAACGACAAAAAGAAAGCATTTAATAGAACATTTTATTCTACAGGAAATAGATCACCAAACATGTGATCGAAAGTACAGGGGTTCACGAAAACTATGGATAAAATTCTCTAACTCCCTTTCTGCCTTCTCCACCATGTCAAAGCGGCGATCTTCACGAGGAGTCTCTCCCCATCAGTCAGCGCCGTGCCCATCAGCAAAAGATAACATGACGACCCGTTGAGCCCGCATCTGGCTTAATAGCTGAACAAAGCGATCCTTCATAAGCTCGGTAATTAAAAGTGCCTCGTGAAAGCACTTGATCTTATCCTTCGCTGCGTCAAGTATCGCCGGAGTCATCTCTGCTGGATGAGGGGGAATGTCATCGAGCATGGACAAGAAGACCATCCAGAGCCAAATGGAGCCGTTGGGGAGAGGAGATCCTCTACGAGTCAAGAGCTCGTGCAGCACCGTATCGCATTGGTCATCTGTAAGAGCAAGTTTCACCAAGCGTGTAGCTAAACGAGAAACAATTTCCTCGATAGGCACATCCCATGGTTGTCGGCGAGCATGTGGACGATTACAAGCCATAACTCTTCTCTGTTAAGATGATTCTCTGAAAGTGAGAGAGAAGAGAAGTATTGCTTCAGATTATGAAGGGAGGCATTTAAGTCTAGACATAGAAAATGTTGTGCATGATGGAACTATTTCCAAGCTCTGTTAAAAGAAGGCATTGGGAAAGAAAAGTTTGACTCAGGAAAAGTAAAGAAAGAAGGTGAAAGACACCTTCAGTAATGAGGTAGCGCCTCACGTCCTATATAAGGGCTCCAGCGATAGAGCCAACCTTATAGGATTAATCCTATGAGGGCGCCGCACGTGCTTCTCACACGGGCGCCAGCGTGCAAAGCACAAAAAAATCTAAATGAGAGTTGAAACTTTCAGAGGGCGCCGCACGTGCTCCTCATGCGGGCGCCAATGTACAAAGCACAGCATGCCCGCCTCCAGAGTTAAAAACTCTTATTGGCGTTGCACGTGCACCGGCGCCTAGTAGTATTAAATTCTACTCTCTGTTAAACAGAGCCGTTGGATCAAAGATCCAACGGAGATGATAAATCATCAGAATGCAGAATTAAATTCTGTTGAGGAAATATGCCTCAAATCTTTCTAAGAAAGAAAGATTACTCTCTATAAAACAGAGTACTATTGGATTAAAAATACAATGGTGATTAAAAATCATTGATCTACAGAATAAATTCTTTATGGGAAAATATTTCCCTAATCTTGTTAAAAACAAGAAAGATACCTTCTGTATAACAGAATTCCTTAGATCAAAGATCCAACGGCGGGTAAAATCCCTAAAATCAATTAGGATATCTCAATGAGAGATTTCTTTAACTAATTAACATACTTGCCTCTACTATAAAAAGAGCCCAAGACTTCAAGTCTAAAAAGGAGGAACCCCCCTATAAGCTTCGAAAAAAAGAAAAAAAGAAAAATGCTTTAAGAAGGAAGAGAGAAGAAGATCTCCCCTACTAAGAAAAAATTCTAATTAAAAATATCTCATCCGCATATCTGAGGGTTTAACCTTTATCAAAGAACTTATTTCTTTTTCTGGATCTGAGATCCACGAGACAAGTCTCCCACAAATGAGAATTTAATTCTCATCGGGATGAACTTGTTCTTGGAGATCAAAGATCCATAAAAGAATCAGAAAATTGAACTCCTCAGAACGGAATATACAAAGAAAAATCAGCACCCAGTGCCTCACGTGCCCCTCACGTCGGCGCTGCTCAATAAGAAGTGCTTAGCACTCATTGGTTGGCGCTTAGCGCCTAGCGCCCCACGTGCCCCTCACGTGGGCGCTACTCAATAAGAAGTGTTTAGCACTCAGTGGTTGGCGTTCAGCATCCAGCGCCTCACATGCCCATCACGTGGGAGCTACTCAATAAGAAGTGCTTAGCACTCAGTGGTTGGCGCTCAGCTCACGTGCCCCTCACGTGGGCGCTAAAGTACTTGGAACTCATCAGACAGCGCCTAGCGCCTCACGTGTTACGCACGTGGGCGCCATAAAGAGTGCTCAGCACTCCATGAAGAGACAAAAAAGGGTAAAGTGTTCAACACTTACTGGGCAAATCCCCTTGACTGAAAACCCCACGTGGCTATATGTGAGCGTCAGAACATACATAAGTGCTCAGAATTTTTTACATAAAAAGAGGGACTAAGCCCAAAGAAGTAAAAACTGAGTGGACTAAGCCCAAGTTGGCAAGATCCATAATTCAGATCAACTAAGCCCATGGGTTCACTGCTTCCCAAACATGAGTCATGATCCTTCAACTGATGATATCCAAAATGATCTTAGTCTCCCAAAAACAGCTAATGGTTCTTAGATGATCCACCATGCTTTTTTCCCTCAGACACGGGAACTGGTTCAAGGGTATATCTCTCCACACATCTGATACACGTCATTGTAATTCCTCAACGTCTTCAGAGAGGTGGCGGGTCCTGACAACCAACTGCTTTTAGGTGTACTTCCCAAGCCGACGTGCACACCTTAAACCAAATCACATCCCAAATGGGTGTATCCCACATCATCGCCGTATATCCCGTCACGTAATAAATACATGTTCTTACAGGATGATCTACGGACCGAAACGTCCTTAAACTAAACCCTCACCCCAAAATGGTGATCTACGGACCGAAACGTCCATAAACTAAAACAATAGAGTCCAAATGCTCTTTTGTTGGATCTGAATGATCCTAAAACTCTGTTAAGTAGATCTTAGTCTCAAATTGGACTAACGTATCCTTAACAAACATTAAAGTGGATCTTAATCTCAAATGAAATTAACGGTTATTAAATCAAACCAAACCTAATTCTAAGAATATAAGGATTTGGACTAATCCATGCCCTACGGGTGACAACATAAATTAGTCTTCTAATACAATCCACGGACAACCAAAAATAAAACAAACACACATGACATGAAGTGAACTTCTGGAGCAGGAGAAAGTGGTTATCGCTACGCGGTAACGTAATTAACTGCAGGGGCTTGCACCTGCAGGGAAGAGTGTCCCCACAATCAAAAACCCCTCGCAAATGAAGGGGAATCTGACGAAGTCTGCTACAACGGCCGCATTCATCTAAACCTTCGATATACGGTGTCATAAATCAACTTGGCATTTTCGGAGAAGTGGACGAATAAATCCAAAATAGCATCTGCCCCTAAATTCAGGCAAGACGATCCATCCAGGATCCGTCTTCGGTTTTTGGCGGCAAACAGCCCTCGAACAAAACATTCTGGCGTGTATCCAATTTACAATGATTTTCATAATTTTCAGGTACAGAAGTTTCAGATTTGGACGGGTCTAAATGGGGATGACATTTCACGGTGTTGTGGTCCATATTTTCAACCCAACTCTTTACACAGTATTTATTATCACTAAATTAATGCGTTACACCTAAGTTCTGTCATTTTAAGCAGGTTTTTAGCCTAGGGTTTGCATCGAGCACCTATGATAAACATTTGATTCGCAACCGAAACGCTCGTTTGTTTCAACCAATACACGGTATTTGATTCCATAATTTCTTACAATGTTATCACTAGCTTCTAACTTGATTATATCTTGAACAATAGTACTAAGATTATGATTAGGCTCATTATTAAATCAAAATAGTAATTATAGTTCGTACGCAATCGAGATAAATATATACTATAGCATGTAGCAAGTATTTGAACTAGCCTGATGACGTATCAATGAAGATATGGCAGCAACGCGGCAACAGAGGTGATCTACGACAACGGCACGACACGATCGCGACGCAAGCGCGGCTTAGCACGACAAGGCAAACTCGACCTCGGCTCGAGCTTGGCGCGGTTTTGACCTTGGTCGTTGGCTAGAGTGTGTTTTTGCAGGGTGGTCATCGACGAGGACCCAACGGCACGTGTGGACGCGGCGGAGACAGTGATGGGTGTCGTGGTGATGGGTGCAAGAGTTTGCAGTGGGGTTATTGCAGGGAGATGGATTCTTATCGGGGAAGAATAAGGAGATGTAGGCGAGTGCGGAGTGATGACGATGAGGGTCGAGCTTCGGCGATGTGGGCATGCAGGTGAGGGTCGCAGTGAGGTCAGGGTGATGGGTTTGCGGCGGGGTTCTTGTTGGACCTCGTCGGGAAGGAGGTGAAGGGGAGAGGAGGAGAAATGGAGGCAGTGTCGGCGGTAACGGGTATGGGTTCGAGCGAAGGTGATGACGGGAAAAATAATGAAGAAGAAGAAGAGACGTCGGGAGGGAAAAAGAAGGAGAACGTGGGGTGAGAGAGAGAGAGAGAAACATGAGGGGGGTTTATTAAAAATTTTGAAAGGAAAAAATAAATGAGGGTAATGAGGAATTAATATAAATAGTTAATAGGTTTTTAATGGAATATATATGAAATTGATGGGGGTAGGATATGGGTTTTAAATGAGAATAAATTTTAAATTTGAAAAGGTTGAAAGAAGTTGTTGGGGAAAAAGGAGGGTTTGGGCTAATGGGCTAGGGCCTAGGATTAGTTTTGTAGAAAACAAAAATAGTTAGATTACAATACAAAAATTTAAAATGGGTAAAACATTTTATTTAAATACCGATATTGGCGTAGAAAAGGGACTGGGTGTTACAAGAAACAACTGAAGGCATGATCGGAGAACGTGTCTCGAACTCAAAGGATTCCAAGAGCGGCTCAATGTGAGTGTATGCAACAGAGTCGGATGGTTCAACTAACTCATCTGAAAATTCAAAAGATTCAAATTCGGGTGGTGACAAGCCAAGATCGTTTAAAAACGTGAAGAACTCGTATTCGTTGTCGGAGTCGGAAGCAACAGGTTCAAAGAGGAACGCATTAATGATGTTAAGATCACCATGATCAAATAGAAATTCTTCAAATTCACGGTCCTCAGGGGCGATCTCCTAAATGGAACAGACATCCAGTATATGAGTGTTCGGTTCAGATGGCTGATTTCCTAACCCAAAAATGTTTAGTTCAATTGTCATGTTACCAAAAGATAGGTTTATGGAACATTTCAACAATTGATCACCGCATTTGAGGTTGCAAGGAATGAGCGGCCGAGAATCACCAGAATTTGATTCTGGGGGCTGGCTATAGGTTGTGTATCTAAAATAATGAAATCCATAGGGAATATGAAGTCAGCAACCTTGATCAACACATCCTCTAGCTCTCCCCTAGGATGGGTGATAGATCGGTCAGCCATTTAAAGAATACAATGTACAGGTTTCGGTTCTCTTACACCGAGTTGTTCATAAACTGAATAAGTTAGAAGGTTAACACTGGCACCATGATCCAAAAGTGCGCGATTGATATTCTTATCCCCAATGGTTATTGAAATCGCAGGACAGACAGGGTCCTTCCGTTTTTGTGGTAAATCTTGAGTAAGAGTATCACTCACGTTACCAGCCAAGAAAACTTTCTTTGGTACCTGAGATTTCCTCTTCTTAGTGCATAAAACTTTCAAGATTTTCGCATAAGATGGGACTTGCTGAATTGCATCTAAGAGGGGAATGTTGATATTAACATGTTTGAACAACTCCACAATCTTCTTCATTTGTGAATTTTGTTTATTGGATCTCAACCGATTTGGAAGTGGAGTTTTGTTTAAATTGGTTGAGTCCCATGCTTGTGGAGGAGATTGTGGAGATGGAACGGAATCCAAAACTGAAGTTTGAGTAGAGTGAGATCTGGATCCGCTCGAAGCAGCAGTTGAAGAATAAAAGCCTCGTGAAGAATGGAGAATGGGCTAAAAAGAAGGAGGAGGAGGAGGAGGGGAAGAAGCGGCAGGGGTGTCATCATCATCAATTTGTGTGCCAATGTTTTTGTTCAGCATTCTTCCAAATCTCAACATAGTCACGGCACTCATATTATGGTTTTATTGTTCAAGAGCAACATGTATATTATGTGGGTGACCAAGATTTGGGAGTGGTTGAGATGGAAGCTTTCCTTTCTCTCGCTCTCTTAAGGCCGTGTTCAGCTATGCAATCTGGGCTTCGATGGTCTTGATGTTTTGCCCGTGTGCAGTGGTGTGTTGTACTAGAGACTAAATAGAAAATTGGATGTTAGCGGTGGATTGAGTCGATTGCTTTACAAAAGCCTCTAGACTCCATTCTAGCGAATAGACCTTATCTTTATTTGACGGAACAAAATTGTTGTTTTGAGGAAAAGAATTGTTGTAAGGTGCAAAGTTATTCATCCGATTCTGAAAAGGTTGGGATTGGAAAGATTGCTGAAATTGTTGTTGAGCTTGTTGTTGAGGAGGAGGAGGCCTCTGAAAGTTGTTCTGTCCTTGGAATTGGTGCTGGTTCTGATTTCAGGTGAAATTTGGGTGGTTCCTCCAACCGGTATTGTATATAGAATAGTATGGATCGTTTCTTGGTCTTTACTGAAATGCAGCATTAATCTGATCCTGTTTTTGAGATGGTGGATTGCAAGGAAACTCTTCGATCAAATGAAATGGATCCGAATAGCAAGCGCAAATGGTTCGAGGGAACAACAAGGGTAGGAGAAGGAGATGAGAATTTGCACTCAATTTCCTCAAGTTTTCGCATGATTGCAGCCATCTCAGCCTTCATTGCAATTGAGATATCGAGTTTGTGAATTCCTGTCCTAGAGAGACCTGAAGAAGTTGAAGTTGAAGCATCCGGCTGGATGCTCTCACATTGTAGCGTCTGTTCCGCAAGATCGTCAAAGAATTGCGAAGCCTCCTCATCAGATTTAGACAGGAAGTGGCCTTGACAGATGGTCTCCATCAACTGTCTAGTTGCTGAATTCAGGCCCTCGTATAGAGTTTAACAAAGTTGCCATTTCTCGATATCGTGATGAGGACACTGAACAAGGAGGTCCGTGTACCGGTCAAAGCATTTCCAAAAAGGTTCGGTTGGAAGCTGGGTGAATTGGTTTATCTCATTTCGTATCCGTGCAGTTTTATGATTCGGGTAGAATTTCTTCAGAAACACTTTCATAAACTCGTCCCAACAGGTTATCAAATAAGATGTGGTGTTATACATCCACTTTTCAGTAAGGTCACAAAGAGTGAAAGGTATAACTTGTAACCGTATAGCATCATCAGACTGTTGGGTTGTCTTCATCATCGCACACGCGTTTTGGAATTTATTGATGAAGATGTAGGTATCTTCGGATTCAAGCCCGTGAAATTTAGGCAGCATGCTGATGATGTGGGGCTTAATTTCGAAATTATCCCCATTGGCCGGTGGAAGAGAAAGACAAGTGCGGAGTGCAGCGCGGTGGAATAGAAACGATCTTGAAACGCGATTCGCTGCGGCGCTGCTGGAGGTGGTTGCGGGTTATTCGCACCAAGTGGAGGTGGAATTATTCCCGGGGGAGGTAAAGTGGTGTTAGAAGAAAATTCTGACATCTCGAAAGAAGAGTTAGGTGAAGGTGAAGATATATGAATAGAATCACGGTCAACGTCGGAGTTGACCGGCAAAGGTAAGGATGAAAGAGGCGTGGAAGGAGTTTCGACGTCGGTGTCGATCGCGTAGTCGGTAGCGACTAACGTAATGCGGATTAGACAGGCTCTAGTGTCCCGAGTCCAAACAGAAATACACTAAACAAGTTTAGTATAGTCAAAGCGTAGAAGGTGAGGGTAAGAAAACGTCAATGGAGAAAAGTAGGTGAAAGGTAGATGGAATGGAAATTTGGCGACAAATGACAAGTTTTTATGAAAGTTTTGGGTGTTTTTTTTATCTTTTTATTTTTTTTTACAAAGTTTTGCAAAATATATACAGATTTATGGACACAATTTCAAACAATCACAATCACAACATGCACAATCACACCTAGAGCTATGGTCTTTAAAGTCCACTAGACTGCTCCTAACTGTTCCAAAATAAAAAGTTGTGAGATAACCCTCAAATCGCCTATTCACTGCCAATTATGGTCAGGTAAGCACAAGTGAGGTAAGAAGGGTTCCGCTTACGAATTACCGTAAGACGGGTCTTTTAAAATTACCTCCGCACTTGTTTAGCTTAGGCACCACAAAATCAAGTTTAGATAACGACCGAATGCCCACAACCTTTCTCTGTCCTATTGAGCACGACAAGTTCTTAGTTGGATGAGTTTGGATATTTTTAATTAAGCTCAAGGGTAGTGCGTATGCTTTTTGTAATTTTTGGGGTTTTAGGAGGTGATGAAATCCTCACCCAATCTGAATTAGTGTTATAGCCCCTTAAAGTCCGTATTATTTATGCAAAACGATAACAAATAAAAATCTAAAACACTTGCAAAAATTTTATTTGGTGGCGGCGTAAAGAATCTTGCACAAAAACAGTTTATTGGAGAAGGGGGGAGAGTTTGCGCAAAAAATACTGCAGAAAAATAGTTCAGTGGAGTTAAGGGGGGTAGACAAAAGAAAGAAATACTCGCAAAATTTATGAAGCTCTGAAGCAATACTTTGACCGCGGTTCCTCAGTCAAATGCACTTTCAGGTGGGGTTCCGCGGCGATTTGGACGATCTAGAGCTCCAAATTTCTTCTGTGCACTAAAATTGATCTCCTCTTCTGGTTAAGAGCCTCTAAGTCTTGAATTGGTCACTAAATTTGCTCCAGAAATTTGTACGGTTAGCCACGGTTTCGTCTTGATCCGCTACGGTGTAGCCGCAAGATTTGGGTCCAACTCCCCACGACTTTGGCACTGAACTTAATCTTCTCCCTATCCTGCACACTCGCATAAAAAAAATCAAAAATAACAAGATAATTTTTATAGTTTTTTGTTGTTGATATATATATATATATATATATATATATTCACAAATTAACCCGAAACTATACAAAGAAATAAACTACCGTCTCTCTGGCAAAGGCGTCATTTGATTGTTAAGCTTTTATGCTAGTTTTAATTACCGCAATCAAGACAGTTTCGCTTGGTAGCTAGCCAGTTGCGTACAGGTGGATCTACGGAGAGATGGGAATCTTTTTCTTAGTGTTTTAATGAGTTAAGTCCGTATTGTCCGAGTTTGTTCAAAGTTAACTATGTGCTTAGATATGTATATTAATAGAACCTTATTAGGGTAAGGATTAAGTTAGTTTATCGCTTATTTCTTTCGTTTGCCACTCTTGATATCGATGGTAGGGTAATTGACAACAATTGAGATTAGCACGACTAGGAAGGAAACTTGCGAGCATAAGCTAGGCTTTCCAACGCTTAGTTCCTTCCTTTTGGTTCTTGTCCGTCCATTCTTGGCTCTTACCCATAAACTCCGGTCAATTCAACCACAACCGGTCTCATTAGGGTGTCACCACTATCATATAGAATAGGGTGTCGTAGGAAGCGGATTGTGGGTAGCTCGACGAGAGTTCAAATCAAGTTGTTGGGCAAAGGAAAGAGTAAAAGAGATTTCTTTCTCTCAAACTTTTCTTATCCTACCCTAACAAGTGAGAAAACTACTCACTCGTTATAAAAAAGGAAAATAAAACAAGTAAAGAAAATAGAAAGGAACGGGATAGAAGATTACAACTGGCTACTTGGGCCTCAACTAGGCAAGGATCACTCTTAAGCATCATGGTTGTAAGGATAAAAGAAAAGAGAAGAAGAAAAAGAACAAGAAAACCAACAACTACTTAAAAAAGGAAATAACTAGCAATATCTATCAAAACTAGTTAACAAATTTACAAGACATGTATATAAAAAAACACTCATTTTCATTTATCATCCACTCAAAAGCTCTCACTACAATTTTAATGGAAGAAAAATGAAAAAGAAGAAGAAGTCACACTAAATTTTAGCAAAAACTAGTAAAAATATATATCCTTAATATGTCTCTGATATGGAGTACTTATAGACAGTGAAGTAAAGCCCTAGAGTCTTTTTCTGAGCCCTTACAAAATGTCAAAACTACCCATGAAAATTGGCGCGAGACGCCACGTATTGGTCGCGGAACTACTGCCTATATAGTGTCTAGACCGCGGAACCGTGGCCGTTTTGGGGAGTTGAAACTCCAAATTTCTCCGGTTGCCTCGTGTTACTTTATTACTCTGTTTGGTACACTTTTTTTGCAGAATCATTCAAAAGTACTCCCCGATTTACAACAGTCCCTAAACATTAAAATGAGTGGACATTTGCCTTGATTTTTCTCGAGCTCCGCGTTGTCAACTTTATTCTCATGCTACCTCTCTCTTGCTTTTTACTTGTTTCAGACATGAATGACCCTCGCTTGATTTTTTCTCCTGAACTGGTAAGCGGCACCTAATGGATGGTGAGCGGAACCCGTTTTTTATCCGTTGTTGGCAGTTGTTCTGAATTTGTCGTGAATGTTTATGATTTTCATTGTTTTGGACTGAGAACCTGTAACTTGCAATTATGCAGCAAATACGGATCAAAAGTATCTAACTATATGCAATGCAATCAAGAATGGATGGTATAAAAGTGCAAAATTCTGATATGAACAAATATTCCCAAACATATCTTTTGCTCGTCCTGAGTAAATCCATTTTATTTCAAAAAGTTCACTTTCATAGGAATCATGGTTGCACATAGCATGTGCAACAAGCCGTTAAACCCCTATATTGCTTTAGAGGAGGAGTTTTGTCTCCTGAGGGTTTTCAGCGGATACTACCTACAAAATTATGTCAAGTTAGTCGTCAACTCTAATCCTACAATTCAGCATTCTAGCTAGAAACTCTATCATTCTAAGTTAGAAATATCAATCTCTTATTTTTCACATCTCCTATTTATTTAACTTAAGATCCTATACGTTTTATCATTTTATAAAAATCTCAGTTTCTCTTGAGTTTTCCTTCTGAAGTATAGTATCCAATCCGGAATTTCTATCATCTCTTAGGAAGATATAAGCCATATTCTTCATTCATATCTCTCCTCTAAACAACGATCATATACTCCCTACGTGTGTGTAATTTCATCCCTACACTTAGGAATTCAATTCAAACTATAGTACCATTATCCTAATATCTAGTACTACTTCTTTTAATTAATGATGGGCAGATTTACTCACACTCTTTTCATGCGACTACTACTGCTTCCTAGGACACTAATCAACCGATTACCAAGCGTGTGAGCTTATTAAGACGTAAATAGCAGTTTCAGGTCTTGTAATTTACACAATTTTTTTTTCAAGACCAGATATATTTTTCAACGACGCTCTTTTGGTGGTTAATTACAAATACCATTTTTTCTTTCATACTAGATTTTTAGGCAAGAGTATTTCAAGGTATTCTCTACTATCTCAAGTTTTAATGCTGGTAGTCAAGCAAGAATCTTTCGGGTTTCATCATTATGTATTAGCGACACGTAATAATAAGTAAAACATATACACATCAGTGATAAAGATAAATCATATATCATACAATCATTTCGAGGAAGATTGTTCTACCTGTATGTGTCATCCCTCAATTATCATTATCGTGTGTCTGCAATTACATTAATTACCTTGAGGGCACTATATCCTATATACACTAATCTACTCTGGGATATCGATGCCCTGTCTCGATATCCCCTCGACTAGGAACATTTAAGGATATGCTTATAGACTACCTAGGCCTCACTAGTATGCTCTGCATCACAATCCTGGCAGTCAAGCGAACATCCTAAGGGATTTATCAACATGTATTAGCGACAGTAATAACAAGTAGAACCATATACATGAATGATAAATCCAAACCAAATACTATACTATCATATTGAGAAAGATTATCCTGTAGATATATACATGTCCAACAATTATAATAATTGCCTCTATGACATATATATCTAACAAGAATCACTCCGACATTCGTCTTAATTATATACACAACTGGGGTTACATCAAAAGCCCAGTTCGTCTTCGGAGACATTGTCGAGTGATATTGATTGTTGTTTGTTACTGAAGATTGATAATCTGTATGAAAAGGATAATTTCAGTACTATCAACTTGGGGTGTAACCGGGCCAAGGTTGAATGAGCCGACCTTTGTCCAAGCTTGGCTCGGCTTATTTTATACCGGCTCAAGTTCGGCTCGAGTTCGTCTCGAGCTGAGTAGGCATGACTCATGTTTAGCTTGTTATCTTACCAAGCCTTAAACGAACCCAAGTCAAGCTCGGTTGCATCCACAGTCACATAATTCGTGAATAATTCGACGAATTCGTGAATAATTCGTAAATTTTTGATCGGCCGATTAATTGCCACTAGCGAACATTTCGAATAATTCATGAATTATTCAAATAAACAGCGAATAATTCGCAATATCAAAACCCAACGCCTCATATATTAATTTCTTGCTCGAAATCCTTCCCGAATATTTCCCGAATACTTGCCGATTCTTTCCCGAATGCCTGTCGATTTTTTCTGAATAGTTCCCCGAATCCGAATTTTCGATCTCGCCGAATAATTCCCGAACAGCGAATTTGTGACTATGGTTGCATTTTCTATTAGACGGTCTCTAAAAGGAACAGGACAAAGAGACTTTTGTTAGAGGCTGAGTATGGGTCAATGGTCGTTACAGGGGATTGAGAAGAAAACATGAAAGTATTTTGTGAGGAGATTGATGACTAAACTTCTTGGTTTGAAAGAAAAGTTAGGCCGGAGTCAGCAATCACGGAGCCTAAGACCCAAGGATTTAAGATATTGAAAGATTAAAAAAAATTTGATATTTAAAGTATGGAATGGGTCTAACCACTAGGTTTTATATTCACCTCTGTTGCATTTGATATAATGTCCATTAATTGAATTAAGTGTTCTAAGAGTTGTATAGAATCTTCTTTATATTATACATATTACTGTTTTTTTTTTCAAACTGTGCAACCAAACCAATACCGAACAAGCCTGGATGAGCTCGAGTTTGGCACGTTTAATAAACGAGTCAGAATTTCTGGTTTATGTTCGGCTCATTAATAAATAAACTGAGCTTAAACGGGTTGATACCGAGCCGAACCCTAATCAAACCCGAGCTGGCTCGTCCAATTATCACCCCTACAAACAACGATATATATGTTGAATGAGTTTATATGATCGTTTGACCCGAAAGATTTAGAAGGGGAGAAAGGACATACCGGACGTGCTAGTAGAATCTATAGCGTGTTCCCGCTGAGATGGTATAGCGCGTAATTAGATATAAATTGGAGGGTAAACAGTAAATAACCCTAACTAGAGACGTGAATGTGCAATGCGGAAGCTATTTGCTTGGAAAGCACCACCTAATCTTTGAATATTACTCACATGAGATAATGCAGAAATTTAATTACTTTCTGTCTTTTTGGCAAAAGCAACAATTATGGAAAACATTAAATCTCTTTGTGCATCACCTAGTCTTTTTTTCGTATCTTTATGATTAATGTTTATTTAAATTATAATCTCTAAATCTACAAGAACTTGTTGGATTCAACTGTGATGAATCGACATAGCTAGAAAACAACCCCACAATTCAAGTAGGTACAAGAAAATGGCTGGCATAACATTTGTCATATTTAGGCACCATATATGTGAGCTTCCCCAATCTCACACTAATCAATCTCTTTCACCCTCACAACTCCACCCATGAATTCATTAGATATTGATCCCAAGTTACTAACAACACCATGAGCATCACCAATGGCAATTACTATTACAAAGGTCATGAAGAAGAAGATCAACAGCAACAAGAAGGAAAGAATCCTCACATCATCCTTGTCCCTCTCATGGATCAAAGCCACATGATCCCCATGGCCGACATCGCCCGCCTCCTCCCCGACCGCAGGCCCTGGTGAGCTTCATCACCAACCCCGTCAACGCCGCCCGTATCAAGCCCGTCATGGACCGCTTCAAGACGGCCAGCAAGCCCGTCCAGGTCGTTGAGCTCGACTTCCCCTGCGCAAAAGTCTGCCTGCCCGAAGGCTGTGAAAAACTCGACCTCATCCCCTCCAATGATCTCTTCAGGGCCTTCTTTGATGCCATAGTATCGCTTAGAGAGCCCTTGGAGCTTTACCTTCGGCAGGTTCAGCCCGTGGCCAGTTGTATAATCAGTGACTACTGTGTCATGTTTACAGCCGAGATCTCTCGGAGCATGAACATACCACCTATCATCTTCCATGGCCCGCCATGCTTCTACATGAATTGCATATACAGCATCAACAAGCATAAGGTCGGGGCAGGCCAATTCGACCCTGTGGTCATACCTGATCTTCCCCGGAGGATCGAGACCACGAAAGCCCAGTCCCCGGTTGGTTTTTGGAGGGGCCCAATTGGGATGATGTCACGAAAGAGACGTTGAAAGCCGAAGAATCATCCGACCTTATCATCCTAAATACGTTTTACGAGTTGGAGTCGGAGATCTGCCGCCGCTACGAGAGCACAATGGGGAAGAAAGTCTGGCCTATCGGACCATTGTGTCTTTACGACAAAGATGTCAACTGTAAGGCTACAAGAGGGAAGAAAAGTTCTGTAGACGAGCATCAAGTTTTGAGCTGGCTCGACTCCAAGGATCCTAAATCCGTAATATATGTAAGTGTCGGGAGCCTTTCTCTCACTAAGCCTTCGCAGCTTATCGAGGTTGGATATGGGTTAGAGGCATCGAACTGTCCGTTCATTTGGGTGATCAAAGAAGCCGAGAACCGTCAGGAGTTCGAGAAATGGATGTCCAAGGGGTTCGAAGAGAGGACCAAGGAGAGGGGGCTTATCATCATAGGATGGGGCCCGCAAGCGGTGATCCTGCCGCATCCTTCTGTTGGAGGGTTCATGACCCACTGCGGATGGAACTCGACCCTGGAGGCAATCTGTTCGGGTTTGCCGATGGCAACCTGGCCTCATTTTGCGGATCAGTTCCTTAACGAGAAGTTGGTAGTGGAGATCTTCGAGTTTGGGGTTGCTGTCGGGGTGAAGATGCCTTCTTATATGATGATGGAGGAGGAAGCGGCGGTGAAGAGAGAGGAGGGGGAGAAGACGGTGCTTAGTTTGATGAATGGGAGAGAGGAGGTGGGGAGAGGAGAGAGAGGGCCGCGAAATTCGGAGAGCAAGCTCGAAAGGCGATCAACCAAGATGGTTCTTCGTATGAGAACTTAACCCTCTTCATGGATTATATCTTACATTGTGCAAAATAATTGAGGTTAACGTTTATGGAAATCCATTGATTCAAGTTCGGTAACTGACAAAAAGAGAATCTTTTAGATCCTAGACAAATAGCCGTGTGTGCTTAATAGTTCAAAATATTATATATTTCAAATAATTGAGGCTTTGACAAAACTTGATGTGCAGTGACGTATTTATTTTTTGGTGATGGAACTGAGTAGGGATATTGGTCTTAGACATGATTTCCGACAGGAGAGTCTGTATGCATACCGATATTGTTCCATATTTAAAAACTTGATAAATTTCACGATTTCATATGGTATATATAGCATATAAAAACTATAATACTGAAGAAAACAAAAAAAAAATTGAGACTTTTACAAATTTAGCTATTTTCGTATGCCATAAGAAGTAAAAATTTGAAAGAATTTTTTTACGATATTTATGATCTTTGTAAGTAGTAGCAATTAAAGTATTAAAAAATGGAATATAAAGGAAAATATTGATATTTAATAGAAATTTCGCGATTTTTTGTTTTATAACATGCAAAATATTGAAATAACAAAAAGTGCATAAAATTTTCATGTGCAGGCAAAGAATGGAAAAATCAAAGAAAAGAGAATATTTTTTGTAATTTGCAATATTTTTATAAGTTATGCGAAATATTGAAATATCGAAAAAAATAGAAAATTTTGAGATTTTTTGAAAATTTTTACGGTTGTCTTATGATACAGCATGGAAAATATAGAAGAACGAAAAGGAAAAATATTAAAATGTTTGAAAATTTACGATTTTTGTATGCCATATAAAACAAAAAACATTGAAAATCCGAACAAAAAAGATATTATTTGAGATTTATAAAATTTTGCAATTTTCTTATGTTATATAATAAGCAAAATATTGAAAAACAAATGAAAACAGAAAAGTTCGAGTTTTCTATAAAAAATTCGTGATTTTCGTGCGATGTAGCGGGCAAAATAATGGAATTTTTTTTTAAAATGGGATTTTTGAAAATCTCTCATATGTCATCAGGAGTATGCAGTCATCCGAAGTCTTAGTCTTTCGAACCGAATTTCTGTGTTAATTAAGGATTTTGGTACCGATCGATGACCTTTTCTTCTTTTATATCGCATAGCTTTTTGTTTACTTGATACCCGCAAGTTCACTAAAACAGTAAGTAAAATATTAGAAAATCGAAGATAGCAGAAAATTATATTACACAATTTTCATATGCAATATAGCATGCAGAATAATAAAAAGAAAGAAAACAGAATTTTGTTATTATTTTTTTGAAATTTTTGCGATTTTTTAATTATAGTAAGAAAAATTTTGAAAAAGAGAAAAAAAATAGAAAATTTTCGATTGGTTGAAATATTGCACTTTTCATGCTCTAACGGAGATTTGTGAAAAAATTCATTATTTTTTTATGCTCTACATAGCATACAAAAATTGTAATCAAACGAAAACATAAAAATTTGAGACAATTTAAAATATAGCGCTTTTCATGTGATTATAAAGCAAAATATTGAAAAAAGAAATTTTTTGATATTTTAAAGGAATTGTGATCTTTGTTGCTATTTAGCAAAGTAAAGTATTAAAAACCGAATAAAACAGAAAATATTAAGATTTATTAAAATTTAGTGGCTTTTATTTGCTAACAAATAAAACATTAAATTATAGTAGATACTAGAAAATTGAGACTTTCATATGATATACCAAGCAAAATAATGAAAATCGAAAAAATTTGAAATTTTCATAACTTTCGGCAAGCAAAAAATTGAAAAACGAAAATAAACAATAATTTTTTTTTAAAATGTCACGCCTCGTTTCTTAAAATACGGAATACAGGGGATGACTAGGTCAACCATACTCCTGCGGTCAAGAAAAGATCCTGCCATAGTCGGACTTCGGCTTTTAGCAGTACATGATGAGCAGTAAACACGGCACAAGTAATGAGAATCATAATCACTAAATCTATGGATTTTTTAATTAATCAGAGTTTACGGATACAAGAAAAAGAGATAACCAACCATTGATAACAAATTTTTCTTGTTTGAAAGCAAGTGAAACGATAAGCTAGCGTCGTTAATCTAAATCTCCGCAATCATCTCGAAAAGAGCAGGTCCATTTCTTTCTCTGAGCATTCATACTCAGGTCGTCAGGGCGACACAATATAGCAATATAATAATATATCTCAATGTGGTAAGGACAATAAATACAAACTAAAACTATAAAACAGTAATACAATAATATAAATGTCATGAACAGTAAGCAGTATCACATTTGAACTATAGCACTGGTCTAAACTAATATGCATGTCATTAACCTTACAGTCTTTATGTCAGTTGAAATCAATCGGTAGAATGTATCCTCATGTTTAGCAAGGCTCTCGTGCATACCCAAGACTATGGTCAAAACTATATCCGGAACATAACCCTGTTAGCCGTGCCGCTAGGCACAACTCCGTAAATATATCACTATCACTTAATATTGAATGATCATCCTCTAAATAACTGAAGCTTGTTTAATACAAGTTCAATTCCACCTTGATATCCCTATTTTCCCCAGGTTATAGTATACGTTCATGTATTCGATGGATTGTATACAAGTACGTGTCACATTCACTATTCAATCACGCTTTCGTGCTTATCAGTATCACTTTCACTATTCAGTCACTGTTTCACTATCGTACTTGTCATAACTCAATCACTAACACTTATCAATCAACAATGCAATCGTTCACTAAGGTTTCAATGCAAACGGTCACTAAACAGTGGGTGTAAAACAATCACGAGATACGGTAGAAATGCATTAAATAAACGTTCACTAAATTAAGGGAATACAATATCATATAACTTGCAAAATTCATAATAAATCACACGTGCAGAATTGGACAGAACAATATAAAAGGTATATAAAGCATACCTGATTATCTAAGCATTAAAATTAGTTTCATATCAATAGGCATTCAGGTAAAAGATTTATCATCGTTTTAAATTAGTGATTAATTGCTGGAATTCCAGTTTCAGAACTGGAAGTCTAATTTCATGCGCAGTTTACTACAGATTGTGTTTAGATTTAAGTGTTGCTCCAGTTGAATAAAACCTAGCTCTATCTGTTATACTTTTATCTCATAAAGTGGATCAGTAATATCCTCTGTGTACTAGAAGATATGTTCAGTTTAGTGTCGATGTGCAATAACTGTCACTGCAGAAAACTGCAGGACACGTCGTTGATCTAAAATATATTTAAAATATCAAATGATGGTAAAATTGAATGAGATTAGAACCATAAGTTAGATAACTTAATTATCTATGTGACGATATGAGACTCCACGTATTTTCAGTTTTATGTAGGGATGTACAGGCGATTAAATTCAGAAATCAACATGAAAAACTGTAGAAATTGGCCGTTTACATCGATAATATAAATTATGTTAAAATATCAAACAGCGACATAATTCAGTGGAACCAATGAAGGAAGAAATCTAACTCAATTTTCTACTTATCTATATAGGGTTCCACACATTTGCCCATTCGAACAGTGAGTTACAGGTGTTTGATTTTAGGTATTCGTAGAGATTTCTATTTTGGACTACAGTCCAGAACCACAAATCCCTTCCGTTTTTGCTATCTAAATGACATGGTATTCAATAAAAGTCATCGTAGATTCATAGGTTATCCAGTCCTCTTCGCTGTGAGCCTAAGAACACTACGATCCAATTTTTGTACGATTTATGATGAATTTTACGGGATGTTGTGTACGGGAAAAACAAGATTTCGTATCGGTTATCGAGACATCACTTTATGTGTGAAATGTTGTTATTTTACATCCAAATTTCTACACTATGTTCGTTATCTATAAAGGAAGTTATTTACCAGAAGTTCTACTATTTGAAATGTGTCTTCGTCTATGGTTCGCATCACAATTCCAAGAATAGTTACGATCTAAACTCATTTATATACGTATCTAATTATTATAAAATTGTTTCGGTTAATTGTTTAAAATAGCATGATAACAAGTGAAGAATTTCACTTTCCTTTGGCGAAAGTGGCATGGCAACGGCGACGAGCGCGGCACGGGCACGGAATGACCAAGTTTTTGCTAGTGCTCGGTCTTGAAACTCGGCATAGGTATGACGGAGCACAGGGCCTTGCGCGGGGCAGAGACGTGTGGATGAAAGGCAGAGGCGGCGACGGCAAGGAGGCTACCAGCAACGGTGACAGGCGGCGGCACAGCGAGGCTCAAGTTTATGGATAGCTTGGTGGTGGTGATGAGACTATAGTGGTAGCGAGGAGGTGAGCAGTGGGTGGACGGCGAGGTATTGGTCGCTGGAGGGTTCATTGGCGGCACGAGGCAGTGGTGGTCATGTAGGTAGTTGACCTCAGAGGTAGTGGAGCTAAGGAGTGGAAGCTCGTGGGGGTGCAATTGGTCGTGAAGAAGAGTTCAAGGAGAGAGTTAGTGGAGGAGGTGTTGGTTGAGGAGACGATTGGCTGTAGCGAGGTGGTCGATGTGAGCTTCGGTGGTGGTGGTTGCAAGTGTCGGTGGCTGGTCATGGGTGTTGGAGTTGGGTGCTTGGTTTGTTGGGAGTTGAGTCGGTGCAGGGAAGCGCTAGGGGGTAGGGGATATGCCGAAGGGCTCTAGTGGAGGTCGACGGCGGCGGAGAAGGGTCCAATGACTATGGTGGAGCTTAGGTTTGTAGGTGTGTGGTGATGAGAGAGCGCGAGTGAGATAGAGATTTAGAGAGAGAAAAAGAGTTGTTTAGAGAGATGAAGGCGACGGTGAGGGGACCTCGAGGTTCACTGGGATGAGAGTTGGGTCGAGCGGAGGTGGATGCGAGAGGCGAGGTCGTGGCCGTTGGGGAGTGGGTCAAGAGAAAGAAGTTAAGAACGAGAGGGAAGGAAAATCTGGATGAGAGAGAAAGAGAACCGGGTATGGGTTTTGGGTTAGGATTCATGGGCTGACATGGTGGTCTTGGGCTTGGGTTTAGTTTAGGGTTAAGGTTAGAAAAAAAATAAAAAAGGTTAGGATTTAATTGATTAGGGTTTTAGTTTAGGAGAAATTAAGAGGTAGGAATTAGGAGAAATGTATGGGAAAGTGTTTTAAGGAAAAATATTTTAGAAGAAATTATTATTAATAATACGGAAATTCAAATTCGAGATACCGGTTATTACGTTATATCTCCCTTAAAGAAAATTTCGACCTCGAAATTAAAAGAACGGGAACAACAAAACACGAAAAAAATGAAATCTACGAAACAGACAAACTACTCAAATGATGGGGAAAGCATTGACGGATCTCCTTCTTGTATCTCTTTTCTCTGAGGGAAGCCGTTAATCCGATGTTCACTAGATCTACAAATTAAACACTGCCCTTTGGCCTGGCGACAGTCCTTTTGAAGGTGCCCCGGCCTCTTGCAATAACCACAAACCAGGGTTTTACGCTGCTTCTTCTGCTGAGGTGAGAAGGAACGCTTCATCTGTACCACTCCTTGCTTCAGAACTGGGATCACTTCGCAAGGGGAAGCTACTTCTGGTGATTAAACCATTGGGGACCTCCTATCCGCGGTTCATTGACTTTTAGCCTTATCTGCCAACCTTTCTTGAACTCCAGCAGCCTTCAGTACCTGAGCAAAAGTCTTCAAGTCAAGTGAAGCTATTAGCTGTTAAAACTCAATATCAAGCCCCTGTTGAAATCGTCTAGCTTTTTCTACCTCTGTGGCTACCACATATGGGGCAAATCGGCTCAGCCTGTTGAACTCTGCTGCATAGACTGTTTTCCCAATATTTAAACATATTAAAAGAGCAAAGCTCTGTTGAAATTTTTTGAGGCAGCGCCTCACATGCTTCTCACGAGGGCGCCGACGCTAATGTGCAAGGCACAGAAACGCTTTCTAAATAAGAATTAAATTTTTAAATGGCGCCGTACGTGCTCATCATGCGGGCGCCAATGTGCAAAGCACAGGAGTACTCATGATTCTTAAGTGGCGCCTACATGAACAACACGTGATCGCCAACACCCAAGTAGAATTAAATTCTACGATACTCTCTGTTAAACAGAGCCGTTGGATCAAAAATCCAATGGAAATGATAAATCATAAAAATATAGAATTAAATTCTATTATGAGAAAATATCACCCAAATCTTTCTAAATAAGAAAGATACTCTCGGTTGGATCAATGATCCAATAATAGAATAAAATTCTATTTTGGGAATATATTCCCTCAATCTTTCTAAATAAAAAGATTCCTTTCTGTAAAACAGAGAACCCTTTGATTAAAAATCCAATGGTAATTAAAAATCACCACTTGACAGAATAAATTCCGTATATGGGAGAATATTTTCTTATCTTGTTAAAAATAAGAACATGTTCTATAAAATAGGAGTCCTTGGATCAAAAATCCAACGGTGGGTAAAATTCCCAAATCAATTTTGAGACCAATTAAATCAATTGGAATCTCTCAATGAGAGATTTTCTCAAAATTGATTAACAATCTGCTTCAACTATATAAAGGATCCGAGACTTCAAATCTCGGAGGAGAAAGAAGGAGAATGAAAGAGGAGGAAAAAAGGAGAACCACGTTAAGCTTCTGTAAAAATAGATAAGGCTCTAAAACCTTAAACTAGCAAACTAGAAATGTAAGGGTACAGAAATTACAATCTTCGACGCGTGTCCATTCAATTGTGAAAGAGCCCACCAAGCTTGTGGCTGTCGAGATCACGCTTGAAATTCGACCATTCTCGCCGAAGAAGATCCACCTGAGGGAAACCGGAAAAAGCTCTAACCGATGATCCAAACTTGCTAGGTGTGCATGGTCAGTGATATAGGAATTTTTCACTAAACTTTTTCTCTCTAAACCCTTGCTCAAGGGAGAGCAAGAAGGAGACGGAGAAGAGGAAAAGATGGCTAAGTGTTCTTGCAACCGTGAAGCATCCTCAGGAAAAAGGAATGAATCAATCCCAAGTGTAGAAAGAATGGCTTCATGAATACAACAATGGTTCAATAATGAACCAATAAACAACCATAAATGATCACACCAAGCCATACCACTTGATTAGTCGAAAATATTGTATATTTTAACCGGCAATTTCCTCATCATTTGCATCCATATAGAAATGTTCGGCATTCATATTCTACATATTAGCAAAACAGTCACAGATTATCAGATTGCATGTATTAGACCTTAAAACCGGCATTTCTAGGGAAATTGACTGCATTGAATGGCATCGCAATATTTCTATATGTCGCAACCCGTGTTTTGAAGTCTGTGCAGGAAACTAGAAGCGTGCTCAAATCAACGCTGCTCAAAAGATACGCCAGCTCACTAAATTCAAATCTGGTATCAATCCAAAGGAGCAATCACAAATCAATATATCAGAAGAAGCCCTAAAAGACAGAACAAGGCCACACCAGAAGACCCAAAGCCCAAGCTTTCCAAAGCGCCGCGGATCCGCGGCAATGGCTTGCTTGTGCCGTGGATCCGCGGTGGGACAATGGATTCAGACAACAAATTTTGGTCTACAATTCTTCATTCATGGCCCACTGCTCAAAAATGTATCTCAAATTCCAGAAGACTCTAGAGGTTTCTGCCAGATCAGCAAACTAGGGTTTCCAAGCCTAATTAAACCTAGCTTAAACCCTAAGCTAGCTCCTAACAAACTACCTTCTAGAAGACTCAACAAACTTTTGGAGGGAACTACCATTTCAAACCTAAACCTAGGGTTTGGGAAGTCTATAAATAGAAGCCTAGACCTAGGATGAGATATCATGTGGAGATAGATAGAATCAAACCATTACTTGTGTGATTCATTTTAGTTCATTTTTTTAGCCAATCTCCTTCTTCATCTCCTTCCTCCACAAGTCTTGTGAGAGGGCTTGTGTGAAACCCTAATTCCAATCAAAATCAAGATCCCGAGTACCCATTAAGCAAGAAGCCCTACAACCTTTATGAGCGAAGCCGATCTTCAACGGAGCAAGCGATCCGAGCCGATCCACGACTCACGAAGCCGAGCGACGCCCGATCAACAATTTAGATTCTTCCTCTTGTAGTTCTTGAAGCGAATGTAATCAAAATTGTTGAGATAAATAAAGGTGATATTCTTTTATCTTGTTTTCTTTAAATTCTGCATCATGACATCTTTACAATTCGTGAATATTTTCTGTGTGGTCATGTGTGAATAAAACTCCGCTCGTTGAGGAGTCGAGACGGTCAATAGAATGATTATGTAACATATCTTTAATCGATTCTTGAGTCCTACTTGTTTTGAAAACCCTAGCAAGTTCAAGAAACGACGACCCATTTCGTTTCGATGCTTTCTTGATTGCTATCGTTCGAAATTGGGGAGTTACGATCGTTTCTTGAATTTGGTAGAGGCTAGAACAGGAATGATATCGACGAAAGAACAAGGGTTAAAAGATGAAACCCTAGTTTCATCAAGAAAGCCCTAACTCTCATCGATGATCATCAATCTAGTATCAATCCTTCGAAGGACAAGAACACGAAATCTTGAGATTACATCACGTCTATAGACCCGATCGATTCCTACGAGCCTCTTTTAGATTCTTGACTTTTTGGTTGGAAATATTATCGAAACCCTATTCTTGAGTGTTTATCAATTTCTTGATTCTTGATTAAACATCGTGACACCTGAATCAAATGATAAATTCTTGAATCTTGTTTTCTTTTCGCTTAACTTTTCAATTCAAGCATATCATAATACAAACGAATCGTGCAATCCCTGTGGACGATCCGCACTCATTCATGAACTACAATTGACACCGTAGTTTGATTGCGGTCAAAATATTTTTTGGTTGTGAAGTTCTTTATAAATTTTCTGATTACCAACACAAGAAACAGTTTCAATCAAATGGTGCCATTTTAGGGGACCTTTTGAATTGATTCATACTACACAACAGGAAAATCTAATCAATCAAAATGGCGCCGTTGCCGGGGATCGCGCGCTAATTCGTTTCATTTTATAGTTTGAATTGAAAGAATTATTCCATTGTTATTTTGAGATCAAAATTCGTGCAAACCCTAAACAATTTGTTGTGTTTCATTGCAAGGAGATCTGGAGCTTTCTGTGCATGTGAAATAATTTTTGGAGAGTACCAGAGAACAGAGGGAAGCAACAGCAAGCAGCTGTTGAAATCTTGTGAAGTGAACCCATCAAGAAGCCGCGGAAACGCGACATATAGGTGGTAATTGCGGCGGAACCGCGGTCGCACAGAGGGTTCTCTGTACCAAATTTCCGCAGGTGATTTCTTGATCTCTCATCTCTCCTCTTTTTAGCTCCAACTAATACTTTGCTGCAGGATTCTTTGCAAATAATCGCAGCTCGCAAATTGCAAAAGTAAATTGTGCGTGATTTTGTTTCTTGGTTGTTTGCATATTAATACGGATATTAAGGGGCACGGCCAAATCCAAATTAGGTGGGGATTTCATTACCCTTCATAGGCCCCGAAAACCACCAAACTTGCATCCGCATTGACCCACATTAACTAAAAGAAATCTAGAGATGACTCTAAGGACTGTCGCACTCAGTTAGGACAGAAGAAGGCCGTGGGTAATTCATTGCTTATCCGCGTTTTCTTGTGGTGCCTAAGGCGAGTGTGTCTAAGGCTAGTGGTTATTAATTAGGCCCACTACTTACGTAGTGGAGTACCTTCCCACTTACCTGGCACTCATCCGGCCACAGGGGGACAAAGAGGCAGTGGAGGATTCTATCCTGCGACTTGTCTTTTGGCAGTTAGGAGCGGTCTAGAGCCGGACCTAGGTGACCATTAGATTCTATGGTTGAGTGCTGCATTTGTTGTGTTGAATCATATTTTCAAAAATCCGTCCCTTTTTCAAAGCAAACACCGCATTTATTCATTTACCCCTAATTATAAGCCAACGCTGCCACTTGTACTAACCCTTTTTAGTACAAGATAGGCTGGACACGGGATTCTAGTGCCCGTTTAGTCCGCGTACCCTTTATCGACTCCGAAGTCGATATTTCTCCATTTACCTTTTCTTTACCTACTACCACACCCACACCGATGGACCCGAATCCATCAAACTTCTTTAACCCTAATCTGCCGCCGTCCGTTGGTGCGCAGAATCCACCCCGCATCTCTCTCCAGGAGAGATGCTATCCACTTAGAGGTCCTCTTTCGACCTGCTTATCCACACCACCAGCCAATGGGGATAACTTTGAGATTAAGCCCCAGTGTATCAATCTTTTACCCAAATACCACGGACTCGAGACTGAGGACGCTTACGTTTTCATTACCAAATTTGAAAACGTATGCGCAATGATGGGTACGTCACAACTTTCTGTGGATGCGATGCGTCTACGACTTCTTCCATTTACATTGTGCGATATAGCCGAGAAGTGGCTATATAACACTACCGCACACTCAATCACGAATTGGGAAGAATTCGTCGCTGCAATCCTTAAGAAATTTTACCCAATCCAAAAGACAGCTCGAATCCATGGCGAACTGAATCAATTTTCCCAGCTCCCTACCGAACCATTTTCAAAATGCTTTGAACGTTTCAAGGATCTATTGGTTCAGTGTCCTCATCACGGCATCCCGAGATGGGAGCTTTGCCGAATCATTTATGAGGGCATTAACTCAAACACTAAACAGAGCCTTGAAAACATGTGTCAAGGTACTTTTATGACCAAAGATGATGGGGAAGCTTGGAAGCACCTAGAAGAGTTCGCTGAAAAATCACTACAGTGGGAGAGTGGAACCCAACCATTGAATAGGGGTGGCGTACACCAAATAGATGTGTCCATAGGTGTTCGAGCTGAAATGGCAGCAATGCAAAAGAAGCTCGACGCTATGGAACACAAATTTTCTGCAGCCTCCCTAAACCCAATGTCGCTCCCCAAAACTGTTTGTGGGTGCTGTTCTGATCCGTCTCATTTAACGGAAGAATGTCCATTAAACTCGGCGTTTCAAGGTCACGAGCATTCTAATGCCTCATTTCAACGACCTCGAAACGATCCATATTCTTCCATGTACAATCAGGGTTGGAGGAACCACCCGAATTTTTCTTGGAACCAAAACCAATCTCAAAACACGGTTCCAAACACGAATCAATTTCAAAGGGCTCTTCCTCCACCACAACAACAACCCCTTCAACTCACTCAGCACCCCTATCAGTCACAAAATTTCCAAAACCAGGGCAACAATCCTGCACAGTCTAATCCTATGCAGTCCTGTTCTGACGAGTTTTCTCAATTCACTCAAACCATGAAATCACTTTTATCAAATTTCATAGAGGTTTCGACTGAGGTTAGATCTTCCGTCAGTGAGATAAAGAAAAACTCAGCGTCCCAAGCTGAGAGTATCAGATCGATGGAAGCCGAAATCGCACGCCTAAAAGCCGAAATGAGTGCGAGAGAAAAAGGGAAACTTCCCTCTCAACCCCTACAGAATCCTGGGCATTACAATGTAAATTCCATCACAACGTTGAGATCGGGAAGAGTGCTGAATAATAATGTCGGGGAAGGTATTGATGATACTGAAAATCATATCAACACCCCGGCTGAGACTTTTCCACACACACACACTTCTCCTTCTGATCCTTCTTCTTCTACCATACCACTTTCTCAAGAGCCTATTCTCCATTTCCCATTAGGCTCGACACCTTCTCCCAACCCTTATAGTTCTCCACAGACGGTCCCCACACCTCTTTTGGGACCTCGTCTACCCCCTCTTTCTTCTCCTATGATGGACCCAGCGCTTATTGCGAAAGCTCCTTACCCGAACCGGTTAAGGGGTAACAGAACGAGTCCTCATATGGAGAAAATTATAGAAATGTTCAAACAGGTTAACATCAATATCCCTCTCCTAGATGCAATTCAACAAGTCCCCGCTTATGCGAAAATTCTTAAGGACTTGTACACTAGGAAGAGGAAGACTCAAGTGCCGAAGAAGGTCTTTATGTCTAATAATATCAGCACTGCTTTTATTCCCCAGCTACCAAAGAAACGAAAGGACCCAGGATGTCCTACAATATCGATTTCGATTGGGGGTAAAAACATAAATCGTGCTCTTTTAGACCTTGGCGCGAGTGTTAACCTGCTCCCTTATTCTGTCTATGAGCAACTAGGGATTGGAGAGCTGAAACCTGCTCACTGCACTCTCCAGATGGCAGACCGATCTATCACCAAACCAAGGGGTGAATTAGAGGATGTGTTGATAAAGGTCGGGGAATTTGTTTTCCCTGTAGACTTCATTGTGCTCGACACACATCCTGTAGCAAACCCCCGGGGCCAAATTCCGGTGATTCTAGGTCGTCCTTTCCTTGCCACTTCCAACGCTGTTATAAACTGTAGAAATGGTTCAATGAACTTATCATTTGGAAATATGACCATTGAACTAAATATCTACAAAGTTGAAAGTCAGCCATCAGAACCTAGTGCTCATATTTTAGATGTGTGCTCTGTCCATGAGATCGCTCCCGATAGTTGTGGAGCTGAGGAACTTTGCTTTACTGATCTCGATGACATTACCACATCTCTGTTTGACTTTACACAAGATCTTAGTGAGGACACTTTACCTGCACTTCTGACTTTTCTCCACCCGAGTCTGTATCTTTCACAGGCTCTGAGCTTCTTTGTAAATCCAAAAATCATTCAATGATCCCTCCTTCTATCATTTCTTCGCCTGAATTAGATCTAAAAATTTTACCGTCTCATCTGAAATATGCTTATTTAGGTGAGAAGGAGTCTTTACCGGTTATAATTTCTGCTTCTCTAGCATTAGAGCAAGAGAATGCACTTTTATCGGTATTGAGATCTAACAAAGAGGCGTTTGGTTGGAGTATGGCGGACATCAAAGGGATTAGTCCCTTGATAGTTGAACATCATATACATGTGATGGATGATGCCAGACCAACCCGAGAACCACAGAGACGGTTGAATCCCGTCATGAAGGAAGCGGTCATGAAAGAGATCATCAAATGCTTAGATAATGGTATTATATACCCCATCTCCGATAGCCAGTGGGTGAGTCCTATACATGTCGTTCCTAAGAAATCCGGCATCACAGTTATCACCAATGAGGCGAATGAGTTGATTCAGACACGAGCCCAAACTGGGTGGCGTGTATGTATCGATTATAGAAAACTCAACGCTGCCACGAGGAAAGATCATTTTCCTCTACCATTCATTGATCAAATGCTGGAACGCTTAGCGGGACGAGAGTTTTATTGTTTTATGGACGGATACTCAGGCTACAATCAGTTCCCCATCGCCAAAAAGGATCAAGATAAAACCACTTTTACTTGTCCTTTTAGTACTTTTGCTTACAGTCGCATGCCCTTTGGGCTATGCAATGCTCCCGCTACCTTTCAGCGGTGTATGATGGGGATATTCTCTGATATGGTAGAGAATTTCCTGGAGATCTTTATGGACGACTTCTCGATTTTTGGAGACTCTTTTTCCGATTGCCTAGCAAATCTTGACGCTGTTCTTACTCGTTGCAAAGAGAAGAACTTGACTTTGAACTGGGAAAAATGCCACTTTATGGTCCAAGAAGGAATTGTCCTTGGACATGTCATTTCACAGAAAGGCATTGAGGTTGACAGAGCTAAGATAGATGTCATTCAAAACCTCCCTCATCCCAAAAGCGTCAAAGATATTCGCTCTTTCCTTGGCCATGCGGGCTTTTATAGGAGATTCATTAAGGACTTTAGCAAAATTGCTAGACCTTTAACTTTACTCCTGGCCAAGGATACGACCTTCCATTTTGACTCGGATTGCGAGACAGCTTTCGACTCACTTAAACACTCACTCACCACAACCCCCGTTTTATCATCACCAAATTGGGATTACCCCTTTGAGCTGATGTGTGACGCATCTGATTTTGCAGTAGGTGCAGTCCTAGGACAGCACATCGAAAAGATGCCACACGTGATTTACTATGCTAGTAAGACCCTGAATGATGCGCAAATCAATTATACAACCACAGAAAAAGAACTTTTAGCGGTTGTATTTGCATTAGAAAAATTCAGGCCTTACTTAATCGGCTCACCTATAGTTGTATATACTGACCATTCCGCTTTAAAACATCTTCTGGCGAAGAAAGATGCAAAAGGTCGACTAATACGTTGGATCCTTCTGTTACAAGAATTCGATCTTGTTATCAAAGAAAAGGATGTGAAAACGTAGTAGCTGACCACCTTTCACGCATCATTTCTCCTCCTGTGACCCTGCCGATCAATGACTCGTTTCCTGACGAGCAACTCTTGAGCGTATCCACTGAACCTTGGTTCAGGGATATTGTGAACTATCATGCCACTGGACTGATACCCAGCGACTGGTCAAAACAGGACAAATACCGTTTTCTATCCCAAGTAAAACACTTTTACTGGGATGAACCCTATTTGTTTAAATATTGTCCTGATCAGATCATTCGCCGGTGTGTCCCGAATGAAGAGTTCAAGAGTGTTCTTTCTTTTTGTCATGATCAGGCCTGTGGGGGTCATTTTGGTCCTAGGAAGACAACGGAAAAGGTTTTGCAATGTGGATTTTATTGGCCGACCTTATTTAAGGACGCATTTGAGCATTGCAAAACATGTACACAATGTCAGTATACGGGTAGAATATCCCAGAGGAATGAAATGCCTCAGCAACCCATTCTGGTTGTTGAAATGTTCGATGTTTGGGGTATAGATTTTATGGGTCCTTTTCCCAACTCCTTTGGGAATCTGTACATATTGCTGGCGGTTGATTATGTCTCAAAGTGGGTAGAAGCCATTCCATGTCGCACTAATGACAAGAAAGTTGTCATTAAGTTCTTAAAAGAGAATATCTTCTCGCGATTTGGACACCCACGCGCTATTATTAGCGATAATGGGACACACTTCTGCAACAGATCTTTCGAGACTCTGATGCGGAAATACTCAATCAACCACCGACTTTCTACACCCTATCACCCCCAAACAAGCGGGCAGGCTGAAATCTCAAACAGACAAATCAAACTTATCCTGGAGAAAACTGTTGCTAAGAATAGAAAAGACAGGTCAACCAAATTGACGGATGCTCTTTAGGCATTCCGAACTGCATATAAGACCGACCTAGGAATGTCTCCATATAGGATAGTGTTTGGAAAAGCATGTCACTTACCCGTCGAGATAGAACATAAAGCATTATGGGCCATTAAAGAAATAAATTTTGATCTAAACCTTGCTTGCAACTTTCGGAAGCTGCAACTTAACGAGCTAAGCGAACTCCGCGATGAAGCTTATGATAATGCTGTAATCACAAAGAATAGGACTAAGGTTTTTCACGATAAAAACATTTTGAGGAAAACATTTTCACCTGGTCAACAAGTCCTTCTTTATGATTCACGATTACACCTTCATGTGGGTAAGCTCCGATCTCGATGGAAGGGACCTTTTGTTGTGCGGTCTGTATACCCGCACGGGGCAGTAGAGATTGAAAATGTTAAAAACGGCACTGTTTTCAAAATAAATGGACATAGATTAAAGCCGTATTTTTCCACTGACCCCACGGAGGAGCTCTTGTTCTTACAAGAGCCAGTTTATTTGGATTAAAATTCCTCCGTCTCACCTTCATGTCCAGTATATCATTGCATCATCTTTTGAATGAAGGTGAGTGAAAAGAATAAGTTTGGGGGAAGTTCTTCACTTATATATTTTGCCCCCACTAATAATTCCTCCCAGACTTACAGGTTTTTCAGATATAGCTGTTGGCAACAGTGAGGACACTGTTGAAAACAAGTTTGGGGGAGGTTTGTGCTTATTTTCGCATCATTTGCATATCATCTGCATAAGCACAAAACATTTCTTTTAAAAATCTATAAAAATTGAAAAATTTTCAAAACCCATAAAAAATTCAAAAATTTTCAAGTATAAAAATAATTTTAATATTTACACTTTTTTGTATATAAATAAGATAATGAAAGTTTAGATAGTGAAACATTACATCCATGAGATTAGAAAAATTTAAGAAAACTAAGAAAATTAGAAGTTTTTCTTATACGAACTAGTAATAAGTAGTTATGAGCCGTTGTCCCAAGGGTTAGTAAGATGAAGGACGTCACTAATCTGAGGATAAAAATAAGTCTGAAAAATTGTTTCTATTCTGGAAGCCAAACATTTTGAACGTTGCTACCCTGCTATTCGCACTTACACACGTCTTAAAGCCCGGGATAGTAGAGGATACCTTGAAATACTCTTGTCTTAAAGCCAATGTATGAAGGAAAAAAAAATGAATAAAAATATAAAGTGGTGAGAAAAATGGACACTGGTTTTGTTATCACCAAGGGAAATAAAAAAATGTATAGCGAGGGTGCTTCTTCACCTAGTGCCCTAAGGCCAACTGGTCTGGGAGTCACTGCTATGCCTGAGGTGGTGCAAGACGAGGAAAATACACCAAGTAAGCAAGCACAGGAGTAATCGGTGGGTTAGTACCTCAAGAAGTATTAACGGTCGCATGAAAGTGTGTGAGCAATCTCATTTAATTATTCATTAATCAAAAAGTACTGAGGCTGATGGGCAAGAGTATGATAGCTTGAATTGAATTCTCCGGGTGTAGGGATGTCTTTACACACACGCAGGGTTATATGATCAATATTTGGAAAACAGATAGGAATGAAGAATAAGACGATGTTTTATTGAGGGAGGACGTGATTTCTAACATCTTTTCATGACCATTAAGATAGGGCTCATGACAACCGAAAAGCTAGCTTAGTTGGAAACCCTAATTTTCAAGGCTTTTCTTTTACAATTCTTTTCTTTAAATGTAATATTCATGATTTTTCTTTTATTATTGGATTTTGTGGGTGCAATCCGCTGAAAACCCTCAGGAGACAACACTCCTCCTACTAGGGACACCTAGAGGTTTAAAGGCTTGTTGCACATGCTCAGTGCAATCGTGTTGCCTACGAAAGTGTGCTAGTTAGTTTTTCTCTTTCTTTATTTTCTCCTTCTCTTTTTAATAAAACGTTCGCTCGAGACGATCGAAATTAAGTTTGGGGGAATTTGATTAGTCGAAAATATTGTATATTTTAACCGGCAATTTCCTCATCATTAGCATCCATATAGAAGTGTTCGGCATTCATATTCTACATATTAGCAAAACAGTCACAGATTATCAGATTGCATGTATTAGACCTTAAAACCGGCATTTCTAGGGAAATTGACTGCATTGCATGGCATCGCAATATTTCTATATGTCGCAACCCATGTTTCGAAGTCTGTGCAGGAAACTAGAAGCGTGCTCAAATCAACGCTGCTCAAAAGATACGCCAACTCACTAACTTCAAATCTGGTATCAATCCAAAGGAGCAATCACAAATCAATATATCAGAAGAAGCCCTAAAAGACAGAACAAGGCCACACCAGAAGACCCAAAGCCCAAGCTTTCCAAAGCGCCGCGGATCCGCGGCAATGGCTTGCTTGTGCCGCGGATCCGCGGTGGGACAATGGATTCAGACAACAAATTTTGGTCTACAATTCTTCATTCATGGCCCACTGCTCAAAAATGTATCTCAAATTCCAGAAGACTTTAGAGGTTTCTGCCAGATCAGCAAACTAGGGTTTCCAAGCCTAATTAAACCTAGCTTAAACCCTAAGCTAGCTCCTAACAAACTACCTTCTAGAAGACTCAACAAACTTTTGGAGGGAACTACCATTTCAAACCTAAACATAGGGTTTGGGAAGTCTATAAATAGAAGCCTAGACCTAGGGTGAGATATCATGTGGAGATAGATAGAATCAAACCATTACTTGTGTGATTCATTTTAGTTCATTTTTTTAGCCAATCTCCTTCTTCATCTCCTTCCTCCACAAGTCTTGTGAGAGGGCTTGTGTGAAACCCTAATTCCAATCAAAATCAAGATCCCGAGTACCCATTAAGCAAGAAGCCCTACAACCTTTATGAGCGAAGCCGATCTTCAACGGAGCAAGCGATCCGAGCCGATCCACGACTCACGAAGCCGAGCGACGTCCGATCAACAATTTAGATTCTTCCTCTTGTAGTTCTTGAAGCGAATGTAATCAAAATTGTTGAGATAAATAAAGGTGATATTCTTTTATCTTGTTTTCTTTAAATTCTGCATCATGACATCTTTACAATTCGTGAATATTTTCTGTGTGGTGATGTGTGAATAAAACTCCGCTCGTTGAGGAGTCGAGACGGTCAATAAAATGATTATGTAACATATCTTTAATCGATTCTTGAGTCCTACTTGTTTTGAAAACCCTAGCAAGTTCAAGAAACGACGACCCATTTCGTTTCGATGCTTTCTTGATTGCTATCGTTCGAAATTGGGGAGTTACGATCGTTTCTTGAATTTGGTAGAGGCTAGAACAGGAATGATATCGACGAAAGAACAAGGGTTAAAAGATGAAACCCTAGTTTCATCAAGAAAGCCCTAACTCTCATCGATGATCATCAATCTAGTATCAATCCTTCGAAGGACAAGAACACGAAATCTTGAGATTACATCACGTCAATAGACCCGATCGATTCCTACGAGCCTCTTTTAGATTCTTGACTTTTTGGTTGGAAATATTACGAAACCCTATTCTTGAGTGTTTATCAATTTCTTGATTCTTGATTAAACATCGTGACACCTGAATCAAATGATAAATTCTTGAATCTTGTTTTCTTTTCTTTTCGCTTAACTTTTCAATTCAAGCATATCATAATACAAACGAATCGTGCAATCCCTGTGGACGATCCGCACTCATTCATGAACTACAATTGACACCGTAGTTTGGTTGCGGTCAAAATATTTTTTGGTTGTGAAGTTCTTTATAAATTTTCTGATTACCAACACAAGAAACAGTTTCAATCAAATGGTGCCATTTTAGGGGACCTTTTGAATTGATTCATACTACACAACAGGAAAATCTAATCAATCACCACTCTACATGCTCATGCCACCTCATTTCCACTTCATTTTCTCCTTTGTTTTTCTATAAAGAAAAACAAATATGACGTGTCCTTCTAGAAACATTCCCGTATAAATACGGAATAGTTCACCTGGTATATATATTTCTACATATACGCGTATCCGTATAAAAATACGGATAGCACTAAAGAGAGAAAATAAATAGTGTATAATAATACTAAAATATATGTATCAAAATACATACATAAAATATTAAATCAAAACCTGATTTAATAATATGGCTTAATCCTAAGCCAGCTAGTATTATCAACCGTCCAATTAAAGTCCGTATATCCCGTACACCTGTTTAATCAGACCCTTGCACATACCAACGTACGGCTCCTATATCTATTGCCTGAACTGGGAAAAACCCTATGTGTGGGACTCTAAAGACTCGACAATACACTGGCAGTAGGTTTAACCCCAAGCACGTCAGCGGCACTAGCTCTACGTAACGGCTACCCAGGTACTTGCCGAAAGGGGGGTCAACAATCAAGTACGTCCTTACCCTATTGAGCCTGAATGTGACAATCTCCATACATTCCGGTCTCTTCGTCAAAGAGTATCGCATATCGGGTCTAGGGGACGGATAACGTCAAACCCCTACTAACACTGATAAGTCGTGTCTGAGTCAAGCTCATCACCAAAAGAGATACTACTGATCAACTATCAGTAAATCTCATCCACCGTGGCCATGGATTTCTGGTGATAGCCAACTGAACACAGCGCGGCATCGACTCCTAATACCAGGAGAGACGAATCCCCGACAATCGACCACTGCCTCTATGTGGCTCGGGACTGTACCCAACTAAAACCTGTTTGCACGACTCTTTTGAACTGCGGTAGGGTAGTAATCAAAGTACAGTGGGAACTCACACGAGACAAATGACGATTTCAGGTCAAAGGACTAACCTGTACTCATGCCACTTGAGAACTTCTATCTGACGATAGATATAATATCATCTAGAAGTTTTCGGCGAGTCCGTCCGGTGTACTCACCTCCAATAAGCACCTGTATACTATCTTAGGTGACACAACACCAGTGGCTTGTGAGACCGGACACCGTCCCTCGTCGGGGTCTTGAAACGTATACACTAGTCTACTCCGGAATATCAATGCCCGGTCTTGATACTCCCACGACTAGGGACATTTAAGGATGTGTTTATGGACAACTCAGCTCTCACATATATGATCGCCATCATAATGCTGGTTGTCAAGCAACAATCCTACGGGATTCATCAATGATGAAGGCAAACCAAATAGCATATTATTATCTCGAGTAAGACTGTTATACTTATATAGGTCCTCTTTCAATTATCATAATCGTCTAGTTGCAGTTACAATAATTTCCTTGAAGGCACTATATCCAACGGCCTTTACCGAGATCGGTTCTTAACCCACCAAAATAGGAATGCAAGGCAGGATATCTGGATCGTTCATACGAGCGACCTTGAACCAGATCCGGGCCTTGGCATCCTCGACCATATTTCAATCAACACAAAGCATCATTGAAAAGTTATGTGCCAATGGTGAAGCCGAGTATTGTCCCCCCTCTTATTTCTTAGTTATTTTATTCGGACAAAACGACTGAGGCGTACTTGTTCGAAAAAGGCTGGACTTCTTGATCTCGACAGGGCATCGATGATTACTGACGATGATCGCCGAAATCCTAAGTTATCATAAGCTAGGTTATAAGAGCCCTAAAAGCTAAGGGGGTAATTTAGTAGTTGATTCGAGAGGGGGATCCCTTCTTCGTTCTGGAATTTGGCTTTTATACGGTTTAGAGATTGTTAAGAAACTTGTTCTAACCCTAGATTTTTATCAATCAAAATCAATTAGGAGCTTACCTAAAGTCTTAGTCACGAATTTTTTTTTATTTCTTTCCTTATTTTCTCTAAACAAAAAATATAATGAAATATACAACTAAATCTGCTAAGGGCCGAATTTTGGGGAAGCCCAACAATCTTATATTCGGCATGTACTTTATAAAACTGAATTTATTTGTCATGGAAACACATTCAGATCGGATATGGAGGGCATAGGCTTGATCCCTTGCATGACAGGGTGTCATCAGCGGCTCTCGGCCTTACTTATTGTAGAGTTGGGCTACATTGTCCAGCATTTTTAAACATGCTTTCGGACCGTTTTGGAGATGTGCCATACCTTTAGACATGTTTTAGAGCAGAGTCGGAGATGTTCAACATGTTTAGACCTGTTTTGGCAGGTCGGGAGTGCACAATATCTTAAGATATGCTTTAGGTCAGAGTCAGGGTGTATGATTCCGATGTGTTATTGACATGTGGAGGGAAAGGCTCAAGTGCCGGCCCACAAGTGAACCCTTAAGAACCATGTTCTCAGCTCGGTTCACTACAGAGCATTATTGAGTGTATACTGGCTAGCCCACAGAGTGTATACTGGCTACACTACTATAATAAGGGGTCGCCCTTACGGCTTTATCCATAGGGGAAAAGCACTGCCCCTACGGATATATTTGTAGGGGCATAAAAATATACCGTAGGTACAAAGGCCGCAGGTGCAAGTCTTCACCCTAAATATTCCCCTACGGAGTAATAATTGCCCCTACGGTTTACTGCGTAGGTCCATATGTCCCTACGATGTAATCCATAGGGACAAAATATTTATTTAATTTATCGGTTTATAAAATAAAATAGTTTCCCCTTCGGGTAAATCCGTAAGGGCAAATACATGCCCCTACGGAGTTATCCATAGGGCCAGATATAAGCCTTCGTAGGTCCAGCTTTATGCCCCTATGAATTAATCCGTAGGGACATAAAAAAGCCCATACGGATATATTCTTAAGGGCAAGTCTAACACCTGTTACTGAGTCCATAGGGGCAAAATATCAGGTATCCTGATATTTTGTCCCTACGGATAAATGTGTAGGGGCAAAGTTGGACTCTACGGATTAAACTGTAGGTGCAACATTTGGCCCTACGGATTAATCCGTAGGGACAAATTATCAGGGTTTTTTTAAAAAGGGGCTTTCTGTTTTTTCCTCGCCCTGTGCACAATAATATATACATCATATAACCAAATACCGCAGTACTCATAATCAACATCTCACGCATAATATATAAAAGAAATCAACAAACAGAATACGATATCAATCTAAATCATCGTGAACACGCAAACATCACCAATATCGTCCAAAATATATAAAATATGTATCATATAAGTACATACATGCTTAAAATATAAAAAAATCTATCCTAGCTCGGTCCAGCTCCTCCACCTGTGATAATCGCCGTAATCTGGCGCATCTGCTCCTCGGTGCAGCCCTGAATCGTCAAAAACTCGACCAATGAAGGAGTGGACTGTGCGTAGTCTGAGCGGGCTGTGGAGCTGTAGAAGTGGTCTGCGCAACCGCGGCCGAGGTAGTAGCTTGCGGAGCCGCAATCGAAGGAGATGCATGTGGAGCCGCAGTCGAAGTACCCTGTCGCATCTGTTCAGTTTTGTGTGTAATAAACGACTAAGAACTGTGTATTAGTCGAATTCGTATCATTATCAGGTTATTGTGAAACCCCAATCTATGAATACTTAGGGACTTAGGCCTCGTTTGGATATCTAGTTTGGAAAACTGTAGTTTATTTTAATTAGACAGTTCTATGTACGTATGATTAATCAAAGCTAAGTCTACAACCAAATAAGCTCAGGCTACGTACTGATATTGGATATGTTGCTATCTATAATATGATATAATATTTTACTATTAAGTAGTATACATACCATCATCTCCTTCAACTCCTGGACGGTGGTCTTCAAGGGGGCAACATCTTGCTCTAGACGTCGCTCAGGGGAGAAAAAGGAAGTAACCGCCAGAGTGGAGTCCAACCTTATATAGGCCCTGCTAGGACCCAGTCCCCGGCCTCTCTCCCAACCTCCGTGGTTCCCTCTGTGTGCGGCGTCTAGGACTGGGGTCAGCAGCATCGGATCGTTCTGTCCAGTAAAATCGATCCCCGATGCCTCCGCCAGCTCCACCACCTGCTCCTACACCCACATTAACCAGTAAAATATAAGTATATCATTTAAATTTGAACTTTTCAAAACAAAAATTTCAAACCTGTTTGAATAAATATTAACACTTACGCAATACTCCTGGGTAGTGGTGTCGGGGTATCGAAGCTCGCCCGTGGCGGGATCTGTCGAGGTGCCGTGGACGGCAAGATACGCGTTTAGCACGCTCGGTGTACCATCCTGTGTCAGGGTCTGAGCTCTCTGCAATTCGCAAAAAATTTACATATATTATAAAATAACTCTTAATATTACATTAGATTTGGAAATTTGTTTTGTGATATAAAAGAATAGATGTGTAAAGTTTTAGTAAAAGTGTAACCGCAATCAATAACGGTGTCGCTTGTAGCGATCGTTAGTGAGTACGGGTCGTCCTATGGGATTCGTAGAACTTTATGATTCTTGATTTAGATGCGTTGAAAGAATAGAAAAAGAAAAGGAAAAGAACATCAAGATTGTGATAGTTTCAAGATCTTGTTCAAGAAAATGTTGTCAATATTTAATTGAATAGTTCAAGAAAACCGTTTCAAGATCCAATCGATTTATCAAGAAAATGAAGATGGCTTGTCGAATTCTTCAGGATTTAGTAGCCTTGGATGAATAATACGGATGATTCTTCTTATCTATTGATAGATTTAAAACTAGATCGGTGGTTATGAATGCGGATTAGGGTTCCTCGGTTGAAACTAGGGTTTCGTCATTATTGACCCTTTTCCTTGCATTCATCTCCATTCGCATCTAGCCTTCAACAAAGAGATCATCAATCTTATCTCAAATCGTGGTCGAAATCGTCAAGAAATTGATGTTTCGTGATGTTTCGCCCGATGAGGATGTTGATGATTTCTTTGCTCAAGTTCATAAACTTCATAATACTTAAAAAGAGTATAGTATTTTCTCATCCAATGATCTACCCTAATCCTACAAATCCAATCAAGTGGAGATTTACTCGCACATCATGATAATAGAAGAAAGATTAGCGAAAGAATTCATAATGCGAGAATTAAAAGAAAGCGAGATTAAAACTAATTATCACCTTTATTATTCAACTTTGAATTACAACTTCTCCAATCTGAGATTACAAGATGAATTGCTCTCGATCACTCTCTTGAAGAGGTAATTTCTCCGTCGATCTTCACGTTGCTCGATCACCGTGAGGCTTGGACATATCGTGGATCTCGTGCTCGATGATGATTGGCTTCGTGTAAGGGATCTTGGTTGAATCGCTCAATGATCTTCTCAATAATTCTTGATTTTGGATCTTGGATTTGATGTATAAAATGGGGATCAAATTAGAACTAAATCTGAATTTTTCCCTCCAACAACCAACCAACAAACTTTTAGCCCTTGGTCTTATTTATAGCCCTAAATCAAGCTTCCCCAAGAAGCTAGGTAGTTACAAAGAAGCTTCCTTGATAAGCTAGGTTGTTATAAAGAAGCGTCTTCAACAAGCTAGGACGTTGCAATCAAGATTTTGGAGAATTCTCGACATCCGACTCACTGAATCGGCCGCAGATCTGCGGCGACTCGGCCTGACTCGGCCGCGGATCCGCGGTCAATTAGAGGCTTCATGGGTTGGCACTTCTGTAGTGTTCTGATGATGGAATTTGAGTCTTCTTTTGATATCTGGAATCTTCTAATGTTCTCTTGGTTGTTGCCAGTATTTGATTCTTTGGTTCCTTTTATTATATCGACAGATTTCTGATTCCTGGTATTTGACCTGAGCTATTCTTGCACAAGATCTCAATGAAGAATGTGAGAGATGCAAAATATTATGCGTGAAATATTAACACACAATTTCCTTCATAATGTCGATTATAATATATAACACAAGTTAAATGATCTTTTGCAGATAAATTCTAATATGTGTTATATTTATAACAAACACCTTTAGTTGATTAATAAAAGTAAGGAAATTGTCGTATTGAAAGTGCAATATTTTCGACTGAACAAATACCCCCAAACTTGACTTTGATCATCCCGAGCAAACTTTTTATTCAAGTGAAGGAGAAAAATAGAAAGAAAAAGAAAAACTAACTGGCACACTTTCGTAGGCAACGCGATTGCACTGAGCACGTGCAACAAGCCTTTAAACCTCTAGGTGTCGCTAGTAGGAGGAGTGTTGTCTCCTGAGGGTTTTCAGCGGATTACACCTACAAAATCCTATAATGAAAGAAAGACAGTGAAAGTTACATATAAAAATAAGAACTATGGAAGAAAAAACTTGAAAATAAGAGTTTCCAACTATACTAGCTTTTCGGTTGTCATGAGCCCTATCTTAATGGTCATGAAAAGATGTCGGAAATCACGTCATCCCTTAATAAAACATCATCTTTATTCTCCATCCCTACCTTTCTTCCAAACACCGATCATATACCCCTATGTGTATGTAAAAGACATCCCTACACTCGGAGAATTCAATTCAAGCTATCATACTCTTTTCCATCTATCACATTACTTTTTAGTCGGTGAATATTTTCGATAGAATTGCTCATACATTTTTCATGCGACCGTTAATACTTCTTGAGGTACTAACCAACCGATTACTACATGTGCTTGCTGATTAGGCGTAATTAGCAATTTCCTCGTCTTACAACACCTAAGGCTTAGCAGTGACTCCCAAACCAGTTGGTCTAAGCCACTAGGTGATGAAGCACCCTCGCTATATTTTTTTATGCTGCCTTGGTGATTACAAAACAAGTGTTCATTTTTTTATTCTTTTCACCATTTTATATTTTATGCTTTATTTATATTTCCTTCGTACTTTGGTTTTTAGACAAGAGCATTTCAAGGTATCCTCTACTATCCCGAGTTTCAAGACGTGTGTAACTGCGTATAGTAGGGTATCAACGTTAAAATATTTGGCCTCAAGAATAGGAACTATTTTTCAGACTTATTTTTATCCTCAGATTAGTGACTTTCTTCATCTTACTAACCCTTGGGACAACAGGTCATAACTACTTATTACTAGTTTCGTTTAAGAAAACATCTAACTTTCTTGTTTTTCTTAAACTATTCCAATCTTTTAGATGTAATTTTTCACTTTCTACTCTTTTATTATCAAAGAAATTTTTTTGTGCTTATGCAAAGTATAATGCAAAGTAATGCTTAAATAAACACAAACCTCCCCCAAACCTGTTTACAGCAGTGTCCTCACCGCTGTCATCTGTTAAATCTCAAAAATCTCTAGACTTGGGAGGAAAAGTTATTAACGGGGACAAGAATAAATGGACGTGAAAACCTCCCCCAAACTTATTTTTGGCTCACAATTTTGTGTACAAATATTAATTTCAAGAGCCAAAATTATATCCCCCCAAATTTGAGTTAAACAATATTAAGCTTTTAAAATCATAAAATGGGGGGTAAAGTTATTGGTCAATGCAAAGCTTTACAAAGACCGAAAGTCAACACCAACCATTCAAAGATTTTATTGATGTAATGCACCGGTTGGTGGAAGAACATGTTATATACAGCCAAGAAGTGGGGAAGAGATAAGTGGTGTAATAGAACGGGTTTGTGTTTCGATTTGGAAAGACGGCACAAATATGATGATGGATTACTCGCATTCTCGTAATATTCAAGAAGAAGGGGGGTTCAATTTCTTTGTTTGGGGGTTGATTCATCCCAACTCCCGTGTTTTCTAAAAATGCGAGTTCATCAGCGAAAATTTCTTCAAAGCTTTCATCGATACCCCGAAGAATAATCTCATCGGAAAGAATAGGATGATACTCAGAATCCATAAAAAGTCCATAACAAGCGTTAGATGTTGACCCGGACAACTCGATAGATAAGTCCGTATATGTATAATACATAGCTGGGTCAAACAATAACGTATTAAGGGAGTCTAGATCAGTATCGTGAAGCTACTCAAATTCGCTGCTGTCGACATCCATTAATTCGACAGAACATATTTGAGCAGAAGGTTCAGAAGGTTCACTTCCCAACTTGTAAATGTTAAGCTCAATTGACATCTTTCCAAAGGATAGCTTCATAGAGCCGTTTCGACAGTTGATTACAGTATTGGAAGTGGCCAAAAATGATCGACCTAGAATCACCGGAATTTGGTTCCGTGGGTTCGCTACCGGTTGTGTATCTAGAACAATAAAGTCCACATGGAATATAAATTCCCCGACTTTTATCAACACATCCTCAAGCTCTCCCCTAGGTTTGGTGATAGATCGATCTGCCATTTGGAGAGTGCAGTGGGCAGGTTTCAACTCTCTCATACCTAACTGCTCGTACACAAAAAGCAGGCTAATGTAGGGATTCCTCAGCACCATGCCTAGGTTTTGGAAGCATCAAGTATGCCACAACAAAAAATTTAGGGGGTGCTAAGGAAACTAACTAGGAATCGAACTAGAAAGTTAGGGTAACAAAACTTTGTAATCAAACATTACATAAGAAGTGAACAAGAATACAACCTTTGTAGACCCAGTCCTTCACTTCTAAAGCTCCGTGTAGTCATCCCTTCGCTCCAAGCATTGATCTCCCGGACTCAAGATGGACTCCACAAAGCATAGTGAGCAAGCATGCTTGATGTCTTCGAGGCCGAAGATGATCTACGTCGAGAAGACACAAACTCATGCTACCTCTTCACTAAGTGATGAACTTTGTCAAGAAAACACCCTATACTAAATGGCAAGTAGTGTAGGATGATGAAGTAGGAATTTTGCTCACTTTAGATATATTTTTCTCACTAATTTTCATTACCTCCATGAAAGCAAGAGAGCTCAAGAAAAAGAGATGAAGAAAACTCTCATGGATAATGATCAAGTGAAGAATGAGGCAACCATGAGTGAGTTAATATCCTATATTAACCATTGTAGAGACATAACCATGGTTTTAAGATAATGGTTTGGTTAATAAATATCTTGAGTGAGACAAAATTACTGGACTAAGTCAAAGATGCTTTAAGCTTCTCCAAGCTTCTAAGCATGACATTTTCCTACTAATTTTGAATTACCAAAATAAATAAAACCCTCACCATTATCTTAATCATGGTGTGAGTCTCACACACCCATGTTGCATGTATCATTTAGCATGATACAAAAATATGTACACAAATATATATCACATGTATACTTAATGCACAATCAAGTGAGAAAATAAATTTTAAGTGAGCTAATACTAGTTAATGTAAATTAATATATCAAATATATAATTATACATTAGATTATTAAATCAACACTTGATTTAATAATCCAGTTATATCACATATAACCGACTAATATCATGTGTATCAATTTATCGAATCAACACTTCATTCGATAACCCGGCTACATCACATATATCCGACCGATGACACAAATCGCGAGAATAGAGTACGGTATCATATACTCGTATTAATCTCGGTCCCGCACATATTACATATGTGCTCCTACTCCGTTTCGCCTGAGCCAAGAAACCTCTGTGTAGGACTCTAAAGACTCGTCAATACGCCGGTAGTATATGATGATCATATCAAACCCCCACAAGCCGCAAGAGGCCTGCTAAACGTAACGGCCACCCGGGTATCGAGCGATCAGAAGATCAACAAGCAAGCATGCTCATACTCCTGCGAATCCAAAAAGTAACACTACCGTACAGTCCGGTCTGTTCGTCTGATATGTCGCATGTCTAGCCTGGGGGTGGTGAAACGTCAGACCATAATAGCTCGATAAATCGTGCTGATATAAGACTCATAACAGCTCGAGAAACTACTGGTAACACTTACCAATAAATCTCTGCAACCATGGCCAGGGATTTCCTGTTATGGCTAATCGAGCACAGCACAACATCAACCCCCAATACCGGGAGAGACGAATCCCCTCCTATCGCTCATTGCCTCCATGTGACTCGGGACTGTACCCAAAAACCACCTGTTTGCACGACTCGGTAGAGCTGTGGTAGGGTGGGAATCAAAGCACAATGGGAGAAACACAAGACTCTATGACGATCTCGGATCAGCAGACTAACCTGCACCAGTGTCACCAGAGAACTGCTATTTGACGTGAGGTATAATACCATCCAGGAGTTCTCGACGAGTCCTGTTCAGTGTACCCAGTCTCCACTGAGCACCCGTATACTATCTTTGATGTCAAACACCAATGGATGTGGGATCATTCATCGCCCATCATATGGGTCAAGATACGTATACGCTAGTCTACTCTAGAATATCGATGCCCTGTCTTGATACTCCCACGACTAGGAACATTTGAAGGATGTACTTACCGACTATCCAGACCCCACTAGTATGATCCCTATCATAATCCTGGAAGTCAAGTACAGATCCTAAGGGCTTTACCAACATGTCACAGAGAGACAATACAAGTATACAAGTTAAGATAAAGATCAACCAGATAGCATACTATCATGTCGAGCAAGAAAGTCTTCCCTATATATGTCCAAGCCCCCACTATAATATACATCACATGTACAATAATGGCCTCTAGGGCATACATACAACTAACAATCTCCCACTTGCACTAGGGCCATCTGTTGTAGTATCTCATACCCAACGTCCCATAAGAGTCTCTCGTGGGAAAGGCCTTCGTGAGTGGATCCGCCGTGTCTTCTTCAAGTCAACTCTCCTAACCTCAATCGCCTGGAGATCAACCATCTCCTGATCAGGTGATACTGCCTCTGAATATGTCTGGATCACTGATGGGACCGGTGTTCCTAGGCCAAAACCACAACTCCATTGTTGTCATAATATGAATATTGAACGTTCAATGGTAGGAACGATGTACATCTCATGAACAAGAAATACCCAGACTGCCTCTTCGGTAGTATCGTTGGTAGCGATGTATACAGCCTTTATCGTCTAGATTGCCACGATATATAGCTTGGAACTCTTTCAACATACCGTCCCTCCACTAAGGGTAAAGACAAAGCCTGATACTGACTATCAGTCGACCTTATCACTTCTGGAAGCTCGAATTGGTGAAGGACTCCTACTGGAGTTTACTGTTACCAAACACCAAGAACACTTCTTTAGTGCTTCACAGTTGTCCAGTGATTCTCCCAAGATCCCATTGATTCCTGATCACTACACCTAGTAAGTTACATCTGGTCTGGTCTGGTACATAACATCGCATACATGATAGAGCCTACTGCCGAAGCATAGGATATCACTTGTACGCGAGCTCTCTCCAAATCAGTCTCGGGAGATATCTTTCTGGAGAGAGTGATTCTAAGTAAGTGGATGAACCATTATGCTTAGAATCTCCCATACTAAACCCCTTTAGTATGGTGTTAATGTACCTAGATTTGGGACACTCCCAACATCCGCTTAGATCTATCTCTATAGATCTCAACACCAAGATGTAGTAGGTATCACCCAGATCTAACGTGGAGAATCCTCGTGATAAGAGGTGTAGGGTTACTAGGCACACTAACAAGGCTCTACAAGGCATCGACCATGCCAAAATTAAATTTTTATGTGCCGAACAACCCTAAGCAAGATCGTATACTAGAGATTAGGCGAATCTAAAAGCAAGTAAACAAATTTACTCTAAGAGAACACGAAATACAACCTTTGTAGATCGGTTCTTCACTTCATATGCTCCTTGTTGAAGTCCCTTCACTGCGATCATGGTTCTCCCGGGCTCTTGTATGGCTTCACGAGGCGATAGATGCGACCTTGCTTGAAGTCTCCGAGGCCGAAGATGATCTACGTCGAGGGAATTCCGACTCAAGCTCCTACTTCACTAACTTGATAATTAGTGAAGCAAACACCCTATACTAAAGTGCTAGTCTAGTAGAGGATGAAGAAATAGGAAGTGGGTTCTCTTTAGAATTTTATTTCTCACAATCTTTTGCTCTCTTTTCAAAACCCTAGTTTGCTTTTTCTTTTGTTCAAAATGAAGAAGATGAACAAAAGAAAGAGGAGAGGATAATGATCAAGTGAGTGAGCTAACCATGGTGAGTGAGTATCATATTCTAACACATGTAGAGACATTACCATAGCTAAGTTTAAATGGTTAGGTTAATAAAAATCTAAGGTAAAACAAATTTAGTGGACTTTGTCAAAGTATCCACAAGCTTCCACAAGCTTCATGCTTATGACAAAATGTCCACTAATTTGTAATTACCTTAAATAATTATTAACCACCATTTAAATATAGAATGGTGTAAGTCTTACACACCCATGTCTAGTGTATCAACAACCATGATACATAAAAGAAAACACATTTTAATATATCACATATATATTAAAGTGTGCACATGTGAGAAAAATCCATAAGTGAACATATGTTAGTTAATGTAAATTAGTATATCTAATATACAATTATACACTAAATTATTAAATCAACACTTGACTTAATAATCCGGTCATATCTCATATAACCGACTAACATCCATTGTATCGACTTATCGAATCAACCCTTGATTCGATAACCCGGCTATATCATATATAACCGACTGGTACATTAAAGTCGCGAGAATAGAATACGGTATCACATACTCGCATTATTCTCGGTCCCGCACATATCACATACGTGCTCCTATTTCGTTTTGCCTGAGCCAGTAAAACCTCTATGTAGGACTCTAAAGACTCGTCAATACGCCGGCAGTAGGTGATGATCACATCAAGCACCCACAAGCCGTCAGCAGTACTAGCTGAATGTAACGGCTACCCGGGTATTGAGCGATCAGAAGATCAGCAAGCAAGCCCGCTCCAACTCCTGTAAAAGTCTGCCGGTAACACTTCCCGTACAGTCCGGTCTCCTCGTCTGATATGTCGCATATCAAGTCTAGGGGTGGTAAACGTCAGACCCCGATAACCGATAAGTCGTACCGATGTGAGGCTCATAACGGGTCGAGAAACTACTGGTAACACTTACCAGTAAATCTCTAAATCAGCCCTAGCCAGGGACTTCCCTGTCACGGCCAATCGAGCACAGCGCAACATCAACCCCCAATACCCGGAGAGACGAAACCCCTCCTATCGCTCATTGCCTCCATGTGACTCAGGACTGTACCCATAAACCACCGTTTTGCACGCCCTCATGGACATGGTAAGGTGGAAATCAAAGCACAGTGGAAATCACACAAGACTCTATGACGATCTCGGGTCTACAGACTAACCTGCACAAGTGTCACCAGAGAACTGCCATCTGACATGAGGTATAATACCATCTGGGAGTTCTCGGCGAGTCCGTCCAGTGTACCCAGTCTCCATTGAGCACCCGTATACCATCTCTGATGTCAAACACCAATGGATATGGGATCATCCATCACCCATCTCATGGGTCAAGAAGCGTACACGCTAGTCTACTCTGGTATATCGATGCCCCGTCTCGATACACCCACGACTAGGGACCTTGAAGGATGTACTTATGGACTACCATGTCCCCACTAGTATGATCCGCATCATAGTCCAGGTAGTCAAGTACACATCCTAAGGGCTTTACCAACATGTAACTATAAGACAGTATAAAGAGACAAGTATACATGTTAAGATAAAGAGCAACCAGATAGCATACTATCATATCGAGCAAGAAAGTCCTCTCTATATATGTCGAAGCATCCAATATAATATACATCATCTGTACAATACTGGCCTCTAGGGCATACATACTACTAACAATCTCTCACTTGCACTAGGGCCTGCTGCTGTAGTATCGCATACCGAGCTTCCCGAAGAGTCTCTCAAACTGTATCTGGGGAATGGCCTTCGTGAGTGGATCCGCTGTGTTGTTCTACGAGTCAACCATCCTGACCTCGATCTCCCGGCGATCAACTATCTCCCGGATCAGGTGATACCGCCTCAGAATATGCCTGGATCGCTGATGGGACCTGGGTTCCTTGGCCAAAGCCACCGCTCCATTGTTATCACAATACAAAGGTATTGGATGCTCAATGGATGGAACCACTTCAAGTTCAGTAATGAACTTCTTGATCCAGACAGCCTCTTTGGCAGTATCGTTGGCAGCGATGTATTCAGCCTCCATTGTCGAGTCTGCCACGGTATCCTGCATGGAACTCTTCCAGCTAACCGCCCCTCCGTAAAGGGTAAAGACAAATCCCGACTGCGACTTAGAGTCGTCCTTATCACTCTGGAAGCTCGAATCGGTAAAGGACTCCACTTGGAGTTCTCCGTTACCATACACCAAGAGCATCTCTTTAATCCTTCGTAAGTACTTGAGAATGCTCTTCACAGCTATCCAGTGACTCTCTCCAGGATCAGCTTGATACCTACTTACTACACTTAGTGAGTATGCTACATCGGGTCTGGTACATAGCATCGCGTACATGATAGAGCCTACAACCGAAGCATAGGGTATCTCTTGCATGCGAGCTCTCTCCAAATCAGTCTTGGGAGACATCTCTTTGGAGAGAGTGAGCCCTGAGATCGTGGGTAAAAACCCACGTTTGGACTCTTCCATACTAAACCTCTTTAGTATGGTGTCAATTTTCCTGGATTGGGACAATCCCAATATCCTTTTAGATCTATCTCTATAGATCCTAATTCCTAATATGCAGGAGGCATCACCTAGATCTTTCATTGAGAATCTTTGTGATAAGAAGAGCTTGACCGATTGCAGTATAGGAATGTCATTTCCTATCAAGAGTATATCGTCCACGTACAGTACGAGGAAGACAACCTTACTCTCTGCCACCTTCTTGTAGATACAAGGTTCATCTACGTTTTTGACGAAATCAAACTCTTTGATAACGACGTCAAAGCAGATGTTCCAACTCCGCGATGCTTGCTTTAATCCATAAATGGATTTAAGCAGCTTGCACACCTTCCCGCTGCTCCCACTATCTACGAAGCCCTCTGGCTGAGTCATGTACACGCACTTTTTTAAATCACCGTTTAGAAAGGCGGTCTTAACATCCATTTGCCAGATTTCGTAGTCATGATATGCAGCGATGGCAAGCATGATCCGGATGGATTTAAGCATAGCCACTGGAGAAAAGGTTTCGTCATAGTCCACACCTGGTCTTTGACGAAAACCCTTTGCAACAAGTCTAGCTTTGAAAGTCTCCACTTTCCCATCTACACCAAGTTTTTTCTTGAAGATCCACTTGCTCCCAATGGGTTTTACCCCTTCAGGGGCATCTTCCAAAGTCCATACTTTGTTGGTGTACATGGATTCCATCTCGAACCGCATTGCATCCAGCCATTTCACTGAGTCCCCGCTCGTGATGGCCTGCTCGAAGCTAGTTGGGTCATCATCAACCATGATGCAATCCTCACTCCCACCATCCATGAGAAAACCGTAATATCTCTCAAGTGGATGAGGAACCCTACTAGATCGGCGGAGAGGCTGAGGTTCGTTAGGAACTACTGAATCCTCCGGTTCCACTAAATCTTCAGTTTGAGTTTGTGTAACCGGAATTTCTTCCAGTTCTACCTTGTCGCCACTAATTTCTTTTGTAAGAAATTCCTTTTCTAAAAAGGTGGCATGTCGAGAAACAAACACTTTTTGTTCCTCAGTATGGTAGAAAAGATATCCATGTGAATGTTTGGGATATCCCACAAACTTGCATAGAACTGACCGTGCCTCGAGTTTGTCCGGATTTTGCCTTTTGACATAGGCCGGACAACCCCATATCTTAACTCGTTTAAGACATGGTCTCTTCCCACTCCATATCTCATATGGTGTGGTAGGTACAGATTTAGATGGAACTTGATTCAATAGGTATGCTGCTGTCTCCAGCGCATACCCCCAAAACGAAATAGGTAACTCGGCTGTGCTCATCATAGAGCGCACCATATCTAATAGGGTGCGGTTCCTCCGTTCCGATACACCGTTGTGCTGTGGTGTATATGGAGGAGTCAGCTGAGAGAGAATCTCATTCTCTTTTAGGAAGTCCAGGAATCCATTGCTCAAGTATTCACCTCCTCGATCAGATCGAAGGATTTTAATACTTTTCCCGGTTTGGTTCTCGACTTCTTGTTTATATTCTCTAAATTTCTCAAAAGCTTCTAATTTGTGTTTCATCAGGAACACATATCCGAATCTAGAGAGATCGTCAGTGAATATAATGAAGTATGAAGAACCATCCCTGGCATGTGTAGACATGGGACCGCATACATCACTATGTATCAGTCCCAAGAGTTCGGTAACTCTTTCTCCGTGTCCCGTAAACGGAGTTTTGGTCATCTTGCCTTTGAGACATGACTGGCAAGTGTCATAAGATGAAAATTCAAACGGATTCAAATATCCATCCTTATGCAACTTAGCTAGTCGTGTTGCATTGATGTGACCCAGTCTATAATGCCACAAGAAGGATTCGTTCATTTCTGAACTCTTCCTTTTGTGTGTGTTTGTTATGCTCAGAACTGTTGATTGATTTAGAACATAAATGCCATTGCACATCGTGCCTGATCCAACCAACTTTTGGTTTAGAAAAATGTTCATAACATTATCCTGTAATACAAAATTATATCCTTCTTTACTCAACAAAGAAACCGATATAATGTTGCATATCAGGTTCGGCATGTAATAGCATTCGTTCAGAATCAATGTATTACCAGTTGGCAATACAAGGTGATATTCCCCGACGGTTTTAGTTGCAACAATTGCACCATTTCCAACCCTTATGTCTTTATCACCTTCTCCAAGTTCTCTACCTTTCCTAAGCCCATGTAACTGATTACATATATGGGATCCTGACCCGGTATCTAATACCCAGGACGTAGAGGAAATAGAGAAACAGTTCTCTGTAACGAACACACCCGAAGAAAATGCATCAACATGTACTTTCTTCATTCGGGTGGCATGGGAATCCTGGTATTCCCCTATATCCATTTCAGTCTTATAACTCTTATAAGAAAGAACGGAACCAACGTTCCTCAGCACAGTATAACATGCGGGTTCGGTCAATACACCCATATTATTATCTTTATTAAGGCATGATATGGTCGCTACCTGGAGAGAGAGAGAAGAAAACACTTTAGCGTATGCTCTTACAAGATCAGATTGGTTATTATTTTATCTAATCAGGATGGCTCCCACTGTTTTTATCAAATCTTCCTTCAAACCCTAAAAGGAAAGACTAGCCGGGATTAATTACACCCTACAACTTCGCCGATCTTTCAGCCAGGCTAGTGTCGGTACTTTGAAGGAGGTTCCCCGTGCTTTCGCACGGACTTAATTAAAGTAAATCTCGTTTTCCCAGAGGCGTAACCCCGTTGACACCTTTCTAGACACCTACTTGATCGGCTAATTGTCCTGTGTAAAACTCTCCCGGGAGTAACAATTACTCGCAGTGGGTATCGGGATCCAACTATCTCATAGAAGGTATGCAATCTCATTGCAAATTTCAACACTTGAAATTCCCGATAAACTTTTGCCCCTAACCCCTATGACCTTGACAAAGGCCAACAAATCATAGGATGCTAGTCAAGTTCAACCTGTCATTTCTTGATTGAATCAAACCCATCCGCACGACCCTTGACAAAGGCCAACAAGGTCGTACGACTACCCTAAAACAATCTGCATCATATGCATAAACAGATAATCACCATTCAGCTACCGCACAATACGCCTTGACAAAGGCCAACAAACGCAGCACGAATACTAAATAGTTCTTATCTGAAATGACGGAGGGCTACGACAGGTTTTTCTGAAAACCTATTGTGTAATGAACTTGAAATCGTTGTAGAATCGAGTGAATTTTTGAAATGGAGTGATTTTGAGGCTTTTATTAGTTTTGCTAAAGAGGTCACTCCCGGTGAAGGGATCTCGGCTCTTTCCTTATGGAATAAGGTGCAGGATATATCATATACATCACTATGCAAAGCAAAACTCCAAAAGCAATCAAAAGCAAACCGAGTGTTGTAGCATCTGCCAGTTTTGCTAAAGAGGTCACTCCCGGTGAAGGGATCTCGGCTCTTTGCTCATCGAATAAGGTGCGGGATATATCATATATATCGCTATGCAAAGCAAAACTGTAGCTACCCTTTTTGAAAAATTTGATTCTACAACATCTTTTAGGTTTCTTTTCTTTCATTAATCACATTAATGAAGTCCCATCATTTAAGTCACCTAAACATCACAGATAAATACGACGTACACTTATGCCATCCGTATTCGCCTTGATGTCCCCTCATGCACCGTTAGGTTAGGTAACTAACGGCAGAGCGGGGTAGGGCTAGCGCGGGTGTAAAACATAAGTAACGCCTATATAATATATCATATATACTATATACAGTATTTATCACAGCACATCACATGATCACATCACAGATATCGCAGCAGAAGAAACATATGAAACATTGGATATACTAGGACGTCCGTGTTTTATTTTGAGCCTCTATAAAACACGGATTCCACGGTCGCGATGAATAGCCAAACCCACACCCCTAGACCCCTACGAGAGCGGCAAGAAACCCTATCAATTCTAGAGTTAGGAGACCCAGACTCGAGTCCTCGAGTTGGTCTCCCACTGGACTCCAGAACCCGGTTACTTGTGCTCTCCTCTTGGGTCTATCCTAGTGCGGAAAAGTAAATAATATATACAAAAGGTGACATCAACCTCATCCCGGAAGTGCCCCAATAAAAGAATATTACAAATATTTAATTTTACATGAATGAAAATAAAAACTCTCATCTCACATAAAAAACCCCGGCTATTCAAAACGCGACGATCCAATATAACATATCCAGCAACACATAACATCACATGTCATCAACGTAAGTAAATATGCGCATCCCAATTGTCGTTGACATATAGTAACGAAACCGGCGATATCACATATTACACTTACGGTCACAGAAAAAAAAGTGTAAAACTACAACATTTGGAATCCACAATCTCTTTAGACATCGTAAATCCGAAATATCACATATTCCGCATTTCGTGCCTAACTGTATGAATTCCACATATTGTATTACATTCCAGATAAATAGACAGTATTAAACTTTCCGATCGAATAATCAAATACCCAAGATTTCCAAAATAGCTCAACACTTGAGCGGAGTTCAAAAATTCCAGAATACGTCACAGTAGCAACGGTCCAGCCGTAGAAGGGTCAAGCCAACGCCTCACATGTGGCACGCCGTACTGCCCCAAACCCTAAGGTTCAAAAGGCAGTTCAAGACGGTCACATAATCGAGTTAAGGTTTGTTGTCTTCTAGAGGGTCCGACACATTTCTTGCACGTTTTTCTGAATGATTTAAACTAGGGAAAAATTCAACACTTGAATTTTTTTCGTGCCGGGAAAAATTGAGTTAATGATATCCGTTCGAACATTTTAATACTTTCTAAATTATCCGGAATAACATAACAAAATTAAATTCAACGATCGAATCGACGATTAAAAAATAAACCCCAAAAATACTCAACACTTGAGTCAGATTTAAAAATACCCAGAAATATATAGGAATAGCTACGGGGGTTACTGCACAAAACACTGCTCACAATTCACCTATACGGCCGCGGAACCGCCGCCAAAAGTGGGTTGGGACCGCGGTTCCGCGGCGCCTGTATGGATTTGGGGGATCGTATTTTGTGGTAACCCTTAGATTTCCCTGCTGATTTTATTAGGTATTTTTAATTCTGAAAATACACAGTTTTGAAAAAATTTACAGAGAGGGGGTTAACTTTGACGTATCGGGTCCGTTCGGAGTTTTAACTTCGTTAACACATCGCCTAATGTTCTAGCTATGCTCTGATACCACTGTAGGGTTACTAGGCACACTAACAAGGCTCTACAAGGCATCGACCATGCCAAAATTAAATTTTTATGTGCCGAACAACCCTAAGAAAGATCGTATACTAGAGATTAGGCGAATCTAAAAGCAAGTAAACAACTTTACTCTAAGAGAACACGAAATACAACCTTTGTAGATCGGTCATTCACTTCATATGCTCCTTGTTGAAGTCTCTTCGCTGCGATCATGGTTCTCCCGGGCTCTTGCATGGCTTCACGAAGCGATAGATGCGACCTTGCTTGAAGTCTCCAAGGCCGAAGATGATCTACGTCGAGGGAATTCCGACTCAAGCTCCTACTTCACTAACTTGAGAATTAGTGAAGCAAACACCCTATACTAAAGTGCTAGTCTAGTAGAGAATGGAGAAATAGGAAGTGGGTTCTATTTAGAATTTTATTTCTCACAATCTTTTGCTCTCTTTTCAAAACCCTAGTTTGCATTTTCTTTTGTTCAAAATGAAGAAGATGAACAAAAGAAAGAGGAGAGGATAATGATCAAGTGAGTGAGCTAATCATGGTGAGTGAGTATCATATACTAACTCATGTAGAGACATTACCATAGCTAAGTTTAAACGGTTAGGTTAATAAAAATCTAAGGTAAAACAAATTTAGTGGACTTTGTCAAAGTATCCACAAGCTTCCACAAGCTTCATGCTTATGACAAAATGTCCACTAATTTGTAATTACCTTAAATAATTATTAACCACCATTTAAATATAGAATGGTGTAAGTCTTACACACCCATGTCTAATGTATCAACAACCATGATACATAAAAGAAAACACATTTTAATATATATCACATATATATTAAAGTGTGCACATGTGAGAAAAATCCATAAGTGAACATATGTTAGTTAATGTAAATTAGTATATCTAATATACAATTTTACACTAAATTATTAAATCAACACTTGACTTAATAATCCGGTCATATCTCATATAACCGACTAACATCCATTGTATCGACTTATCGAATCAACCCTTGATTCGATAACCCGACTATATCATATATAACCGACCGGTACATTAAAGTCGCGAGAATAGAATACGGTATCACATACTCACATTATTCTCGGTCCCGCACATATCACATACGTGCTCCTATTTCGTTTTGCCTGAGCCAGTAAAACCTCTATGTAGGACTCTAAAGACTCGTCAATACGCCGGCAGTAGATGATGATCACATCAAGCACCCACAAGCCGTCAGCGGTACTGGCTGGACGTAACGGCTACCCGGGTATTGAGCGATCAGAAGATCGGCAAGCAAGCCCGCTTCAACTCCTGTAAAAGCCTGCCGGTAACACTTCCCGTACAGTCCGGTCTCCTCGTCCGATATGTCGCATATCAAGTCTAGGGGTGGTAAACGTCAGACCCCAATAACCGATAAGTCGTGCCGATGTGAGGCTCATAACGGGTCGAGAAACTACTGGTAACACTTACCAGTAAATCTATAAATCAGCCCTGGCCAGGGACTTCCCTGTCACGGCCAATCGAGCACAGCGCAACATCAACCCCCAATACCGGGAGAGACGAAACCCCTCCTATCGCTCATTGCCTCCATGTGACTCGGGACTGTACCCAAAAACCACCGTTTTTCATGCCCTCATGGACGTGGTAAGGTAGAAATCAAAGCACAGTGGGAATCATACAAGACTCTATGACGATCTTGGGTCTACAGACTAACCTGCACAAGTGTCACCAGAGAACTGCCATCTGACGTGAGGTATAATACCATCTGGGAGTTCTCGGCGAGTCCGTCCAGTGTACCCAGTCTCCACTGAGCACCCCTATACCATCTCTGATGTTAAACACCAATGGATATGGGATCATCCATCACCCATCTCATGGGTCAAGAAGCGTACACGCTAGTCTACTCTGGTATATCGATGCCCCGTCTCGATACACCCACGACTAGGGACCTTGAAGGATGTACTTATGGACTACCATGTCCCCACTAGTATGATCCGCATCATAGTCCAGGTAGTCAAGTACACATCCTAAGGGCTTTACCAACATGTAACTATAAGACAGTATAAAGAAACAAGTATACATGTTAAGATAAAGAGCAACCAGATAGCATACTATCATATCGAGCAAGAAAGTCCTCTCTATATATGTCCAAGCATCCAGGGCATACATACTACTAACAAGAGGAGCCTGACCGAGCGTAGCATAGGAAACTCATTTCCTATCAAGAGAAAGACAGTCTCACTCTCTACTACCTTTTTATATATACAAGGTTCATCTACCTTTTGATGAAGTCAAACCTTTTTACTGCTATCAAAATAGACGTTCCAACTCCGTGATGCATGCTTTAACTAAGCAGCTTACACATCTTTTCGCTGCTCCCACTGTCCACGAAGTCCTCTGGCTGTCATGTATACGCTTTCTTCTAAATTATATTTAGAAAAGCTGTCATGACGTGTATCTTCCAGATTTCGTAGTCATGGTATGCAGCGATGGCAAGTAGGATCCGGATGGACTTAAGTATAAGCTACTGGAGAAAAGGTTTCATCTTAATCCACACATGGTTGTATGACGAGAACCTTTTGCTATAAGAATAGCTTTGAAAGTCTCAACTTTTCCATCTACACCAAGTAATCTTCTCAAGATATACTTGTTAGTGTATATGCCCTAGGGGCCATTATTGTATCATACTAGTTTGTATATTACTTAATGGAAGCTTGGGATATCCACATGTATATAACAGTCTTGCTAAACATGGTAGTATGCTACTTGGTTTTTCTATCTTAATATGTGAGTATACGTATTGATAGAGCTCTTAGGATCTTTCTTGACTACCAGCGTTGTGATGGCAGTCACACTAGTGGGGGCTTGGTAGTCTACAAGCACATCCTTACTCAGGTCCTTAGTCGTTGGATTATCGAGACAGGGCATTGATACTCCGGAGTAGACTAGTGTGTACGCTTCTCATCCCAGTTGGGGAGATGGTCTGTCCCACAGCCGTCAGTACGTCGTACTGGAGATAGTATGCAGGTGCTCGTTAGGTTACGGGTACACCGGACAGGACTCACAGGGAACTGTTGGTTGGTTTTATACCAGTCGTCAGTGAATAGTTTCCAGGTGACATGAGTACAACATAGTCCGCAGACTTGACACTGCTACTTCGCCTCGAGTGTTTCCCACTGTTCTTAGATTGCTACCCTACCACGGCTCAAAGGAGTCGTGCAAACAGGTAGCAGTTGGGTGCAGTCCCGAGCACTTGGAAGCAGTGGCGGTTAGACAGGATTCGTCTCTCCCGGTATTGGGGGTTGATATCACGTTGTGTCAGAGAGCCATTACGCAAAGTCCCTGGCCAGGGCAAGCGAGATTTGCTGGTAGGTTCCAGTAGTTTCTCAGGGTGTAATGGGCTTCGCTCCGACACGACTTATACCTCTATTAGGGGACTGACGCTTGCCGCCCCCCTAGACCCGATATGCGATAGTCTTAGACGAACAGACCGGACTGTACGGAGATTGTCGCATCAGACTCAGTAGGAGTTCGGATGGGTTTCCTCATCGGCCTTCTTATCGACATCTACCTGGGGACCGTTACGTACAGCTAGTGCCGCTTGCGGTCTGTGGTTAAACCCACTGCCAACGTAGTAGTCGAGTCTCTAGAGTCCCACGCAGAGAGTTTCCCTACTCCAGGCGAAACGATATAGAGGTCGTATGGTTTTACGACAAGGGTTCGGACGCATACGTGTGTTTACGCACGTACGACTTTCGGACAGTTTTTACTAGTCGGCTTTAGTTTAAGCCAGTTACTAGTATCCGGTTATTGGATTTATACAGTCTAAAGTTTTTCCTTGTTTTCACGGATAGGAGGGGCGTTCTCGTAATTGTGCGAGAAGCTTCTAGAAGATGGTGACTAAGGAGGTTTAGGTGGCATATACATTAAATGAGATTAGTGAGTCATATGGATGATTCATCCATGCCATTAATGCTTTATAATTGCTTAATGACTCATGGAGATGAATCACCATTAGATATTTATCAAGCATGGTTGTAAATCATTATCTTTTCTTTTCTTGATAAAATAAAATGCTTGATATATATTATGATAACTCATTTTCTCATTTCATTATGATGTTCATCTTCTCTCTCCTCAAGCTCTCTCTCTTCAAACCCTAATCCTCCCCTCTCATGTGTTGAGTACAAGGATTAGTTAGACTACTTAATCCATAACCATACTCTATTTCATCTAGGTACTTTGATTAGCACTTAAAGATACCTAGTTGCCTCAAGTTTAGAGGCAAAGCTTGGAGTTTAGCTCTCGTGGTGGATCGTCTACTACTTGGAGAAGGCCGAGGAGGAGGTGGAGTTCGTAAAGACGAAGGACACTGTTCTTGAGGTATAATCCCTTTAACATAGTAGTTGTTAACTTCTATGTTTGATGTTAGTTATCGTTTAGCTTCGATTCATACGGTTAGTCGATGTTTAGCATAAAACAAGATCGTTTTTCATATTTCCGCCTCCCCGCAAGTCGTGGGGTGTTGTACATCGACTTACAGTGGTATCAGAGTCTCGCTAAACAATAATTAACTCATTAGCAAAGTCGTAAGTATTTCGAACGCAAAAAGGAACCGGAAAGATCATCGTTTTACACAGTTTCTGTCGAAATTTAAACAGGCCCTAAAAATTTTTCACGGACCTACAGAATAACAAGCAGGAAATTATAGGGGTACTCAAGAAATTTGGTCGCGTAACTCGGCTAACTTGCCGCGGAACCGCGGCGGATCCATGCGATCCGCCGCGGATCCGCGGCCGAGTTAGGGCCGAGTCGGCCCAAATTTCTTCAGTGACTTTCTGGTGTTAACAGTGATATTTCTGGATGTTTAGTTTCTGCTCAAGTCTCAGGTGCACAGAGAAGTATTGGAGTAGAATCTATAGTGTTTTGCTCGATCGAAATTTTGCGATGTTTGCTAATTTGATTATATCTGTGTTTGTATAATGTGTTCGTAAACCTCCCCTAACTGCTAGTATGTCGGTTAGCAGGGGGTTGCACATTTCTGTAATGGTTTTTACTGTTTGTGGATGTGAACTGTATTGGACTGTTCTGATGTTTACCTGGGGTTTGTGATGGGTAATTACTTTAATTCATTCGATATAATTGTAATATGTTGTAATATTATTTTACGGGGCACATCCAGGTTGCGGTTGTAGCCACCGTTGTATTATTTCATTTTACTGTTTTTGCTCCTAGGATAGACCCAAGGTGGGGTGCACAAACTACCGGGTACTTTGAAGTGTTTAGTGGCCTACTCACTTTGTTGAGGGAGACCGCTTCACTTCGGGTATTTGGCGGGTAGTTTGCCGTACCCGTAGGGGTCTAGGGTGGGGTAATGGCTATTCATCACAACTGTGTAATCCGTCTTTTGTTGCAGGCTCTAAACAAACGCGGATTGCTTGCAAATCCAATAAAGTTCATATGAGATCTGGAATGCCTATTATTGCGTCTGACGAATGTACAATATCTATATATTGTAGGGTTCCTAGGCACCCTAATGAGGTCTCACAAGGCATCGAACATGCCATTTTCAAAAATTAACGGTGCCGAGGGACCCGACTACGGATCGTTTGCTAGATTTCTAAACGAAATATTTAACTAGTTAACACTTAACTAATAGAATACGGAAATACAACCTTTGTAGATCCGGTGCTCCACCTCCATAGCTCCGCAACGAAGCCCTCTCCGCTGTCCAAAAAGAATCCGGGCTCTAGCGTCGACTTCATCGGAGAATAAGCGAGCTAGGTCGTCGATGTCCATGCCGAAGATGATCTACGTCGAGGCATTGCTAAATCAAGCTCCGACTTCACCAAGTCAAGAAACTTGTGAAGAAAACACACTCTACTACTTGGCAAGAGGTAGATGATGAAGAAATAGGAAGTGGGTAAACTTTAGTTTTGGATTTCTCACTCATTTGCTCAATTCACCATTGATGAAGAAAGCTTTTTCTTCTTGAGTTCAAGGAAGAAGAAGAAGAAATGATATGATAAGTTAATTAATAATCAAAAGAAAAATCAATACTTATCATAACACTTACCATAGTTAAGTGTAGAGAGTTAACCAAAGTTAGTGAGTGGTTAGGGTTTGGCATAAAACAAAAATGGTGGACTTTTCAAAAGTTCAAGAAACTTCAACAAAAGAAATAAATAAAGCCACCATTTTCCTTTTGCCAAAAATAAATAAAACAATAAATCATTTAAAACCCTTAAACATTAACTAACTATGGTTTAAACATACATTTAACCAAGTATTGCATGTATCATCAAACATGATACAAGCAAGTGCACAAAATCATATCGCATATGCAATGCGCACACCCGAGCGAGAAAATCCATTTAAAGTGAACCGATACTAGTTAATGCAAAGTAATATATCAAATATATAATTATACAATAAATCATTAAATCAACACTTGATTTAACGATCCGGTCATATCGCATATAACCGACTAGTATTCAATGTATCGGCTTATCGAATCAACCTTTGATTCGATAACTAGGTTATATCGCATATAACCATTCGATACATTCATCGCGAGAATGGAATACGGTATCACATACACGCATTATTCTCGGTCCCGCACATATCTCATATGCTCTCCTATTTCGTTTCGCTTGAGCCAGGAAACCTCTGTGTAGGACTCTAAAGACTCGTCAATACGCCGGCAGCAGATGATGATCATATCAAACACCCACAAGCCGCAAGCGGTCTGCTAAACGTAACGGCCACCCGGGTATTGAGTGATCTGAAGATCGACGAGCAAGCCCGCTCACACTCCAGTGAATCCAACCAGTAACACTGCCGTACAGTCCGGTCTGATCGTCTGATATGTCGCATATCTTGCCTAGGGGTGGTAAACGTCAGACCACAATAGCTCGATAAGTCGTGTCGATATGAGGTCTATAACAATTTGAGAAACTACTGGTAACACTTACCAGTAAATCTCAGCAACCCTGGCCAGGGATTTCCTGTTATAGCCAATCGAACACAGCGCAACATCAACTCCCTATACCGGGAGAGACGAATCCCCTCCTATCGCTCATTGCCTCCATGTGACTCGGGACTGTACCCAAAAACCACCGTTTTGCACGCCCTCTTGGACGTGGTAAGATGGAAATCAAAGCACAGTGGGAACCACACAAGACTCTATGACGATCTCGGGTCAACAGACTACTCTGTACCAGTGTCACCAGAGAACTGCCATCTGACGTGAGGTATAATACCATCTGGGAGTTCTCGGCGAGTCCGTCCAGTGTACCCAGTCTTTACTGAGCACCCGTATATCATCTCTGATGTCAAACACCGATGGATATGGGATCATCCATCGCCCATCTGTATGGGTCGAGAAGGTACACGCTAGTCTACTCTGGTATATCGATGCCCCATCTCGATACACCCACGACTAGGGACTTTGAAGGATGTACTTATGGACTACCATGTCCCCACTAGTATGATCCGCATCACAGTCCAGGTAGTCAAGTACACATCCTAAGGGCTTTACCAACATGTAACAGAGAGACAATCAGTATATACGTTAAGGTAAAGAGCAACCAGATAGCATACTATCATGTCGAGCAAGAAAGTCCTCCCTATATATGTCCCAGCATCCACTACTATATACATCCTATGTATAGTAATGGCCTCTAGGGCATACATATAACTAACAATCTCCCACTTGCACTAGGGCCATCTGTAGCAGTGGTCGAAGTATCTCATACTCAACCATCCCATAAAAGTCTCTCTCTGGGAATAGGCCTTCGTGAGTGGATCCGCCGTGTTATCCTCTGTGTCTGCTCTCCTTGCCTCGATCACCTTGGAGATCAACCATCTCCATGATCAGGTGATACTGCCTTAGAATATGTCTGGATCACTGATGGGACGGGGGTTCCTGGCATAAGCCACAACTCCATTGTCACACAATGGTAGGAACGTAGTTCATCTCATGAACCAATATACATCCAAACAACCTCTTTTGTAGCATCTTAAGTAGCGATGTATCCTGCCTTTATCGTCTAGTATGTCACGGTATCTAGCTTGGAACTCTTCCAACATACCGTCCCTTTACTGAGGGTAAAGACAATGCCTGCGACTGACATTCAGTCGTCTTTATCACCCTGGAACACTTCCAGTGATTCTCCCCAGGATCGATTGATACCATCTCACTACAACTAGTGAGTATCCTAACATCCATTTAGATCTATCTCATAGATCCAAAATCCAGGATTTAGTAGGTATCACTTTGATCCTATGTGGAGAATCATTGTGATAAGCGGAGATTGATCGAGCGTAGCATAAGAAACTCCTTTCTTATCAAGAGTATGTCATCCACGTACTCTACGAGGATCACCACCATACTCCCTACTACCTTTTTGTTTATACAAGGTTCATCTACCATTTTGATGATGTCAACTTCTTTGACTACTTTATCAAAACAGATGTTCCAACTCCGCGATGCCTGCTTTATCCTATAAAGCATCTTTCACACGTTTCCGCTGCTCCCACTGTCTACGAGGCCCTCTGGCTGTGTACTTATAGACACTCTCTTCCAAAACATCATTTTAGAAGAGCTGTCATGACACCCAACCACCAGATATCGTAGTCATGGTATGTAGCCGTGGCAAGTAGGATCTGGATGGACTTAAGCATAGCTACTTGAAGAGGTTTCACCACTATCCACGCCTGGTTGATGATGAAAACCTTTAACAAGTCTAGCTTTGAAAGTCTCAACCTTTCCATGTACACCAAGTAATCTTCTCAAGATATACTTGCTCCTGATGGGGATTTAACCCTTCAGATATAGCAACTAAAGTCCATACTTTGTTGGTGTATAAGGATTCCATCTCAGATCACTGATCATCCAGCCATTCTTACAGAGTCTTACTCCTGATGGCCAGCTCGAAGCTAGTTGGGTCATCATCTCATGATGCAATCCTCGCTCCCACTGTCATAGAGAAACCGAAGTATCTCTCAGGTGGGTGAGGAACCCTACTAGATCGGCGGAGAGGCTGAGGTTCGTTGGAATCTACTGAATCCTTTGGTTCTATCAAATCATCTGCTGTAGTTTGTATAGCTGAAACACTTCCAGTTCTACATAACTGTTCTTGCCTCGAGCTTGTCCGGATTTTGCTTTCAGACATAGGCCGGACAATCCCAAATCTTAACTAGCTTAAGACATGGGCTCTTCCCTTTCCATATCATATATGAAATGGTAGGCAACTGATTTGATCGTGACCCTATTCAATAGGTATGCAACTTCTCAAGCACATAACTCCCTTAAGGAAATCGGTAACTCAGTAGTACTCATCATAGAGCGCACCTTATCATATAGGGTGTGACTGCTCCGCCCCGAAATACCATCGTGCTATGGTGTATTCGGAGGAGTAATGCTGAGAGAGAATCTCATTCTCCTTTAGAATAGTTCAGGAATTCCATGCACAAGTATTCTCCTCCTTGATCTCATCAAAGGACATAATACTTTTACCCGTATTTTGGTTCTCTACTTCTAACTTATATTCTGTGAATATCTCAAAAGGTTCGGACTTGTGTTTCAACAAGAACATATGTCTGAATCTAAAGAGATGATCAGAGAACGTAATGAAGTATAAAGAACCAATCCTGGTATGTGTAGACAGGGGACCTTACATACATCAACATGTATCAATCCCAAGAGTTCACTAACTCTTTCTCTGTTTTCAATAAACAGAGCTATGGTCATCTTATCTTTGTGACATGACTGGCGAGTTTCACAAGATGTAAATTCAAACTGATTTAAATATGCATCTCTATGTAACTCTAGCTAGTCGGGTCACATTGATCTGACCTAGTCTACAAGACCTCAAGAAGGAATGGTTCAATTCTGAACTCTTCCTCTTGTGTGTGTTCTGTATACTAAGAACTGTAGTTTGATTTAGAACATTAATGCTTTTAGATAACGTGCCTGAACCGATCAACTTTTGATATAGGAAATGTTCAAAACATTATCCAACAATACAAAATTATATCCTTTCTTTACTAATAAAGAAACTGATATGATTTTGTATATCAGGTTCGGTATCTAATAACATTCGTTCAGAATCAATGTATTGATAATACAGGGTGACAGTGACCGACAGACTTGGCTGCAACACTTGCCCCGTTTTCTGCCTCATGAAACTTATCACCCGTTCTCAGTTTTTATACCCTTTTGTAGCCCTATGTAACAGATTACATATCTGGGATCCTGATCCGGTATCATATACCCAGGATGCAGAGGATACTGAGAAACAGTTCTGTATAATTAACACACCCGAAGATGATGCATCAGCATGCACTCTCTTCGTTTGGGCGGCACGGGAAATATGGTATTCCCCAATTTCCTGCTCTGTCTTATAACAATTATAAGTTGGAGCGGGACCAACGTTCCCCATCTCAGTATAACAAGCGGGTTCGGTCAATAATCCGTATTATTATCTTGATTAAGGCGTGACGTGGTCGCTACCAGGAGTGAGAGAGAAGAAAACACTCAGCGTGCGCTCTTGCAAGAATAGATTGGTTATTATTTTATCTAATCAGGATGGCTCCCACTGCTTTTTATCAAATCTTCCTTCAAACCCTAAAAGGAAAGACTAGCCGGGATTAATTACACACTACAAGTTCGCCAATCTTTCAGCTAGGACAGTGTCGGTACTTTGAGGGAGGTCCCCCGTGCTTTCGCACGAACCTAATTAATGTAAACCTCGTTTTCCCAGAGGCGTAACCTCGTTAACACCTTTCTAGACACCTACTTGATCGGCTAATTGTAATGTATAAAACTCTTCCAGGAGTAACTCTTACTCGCAGCGGGTATCGGGATCCAACTATCTCATAGAAGGTATGCAATCTCATTGCAAATTTCAACACTTGAAATTCCCGATAATATTTTGCCCCTAGTGTTCTATGACCTTGACGAATGCCAAACAACCCATAGTCCACATAGTCAAGTTCAACCCGTACATTTCTTGATCGAATTAAACCCACCCGCACGACCCTTGACGAATGCCAAACAACGCCGTACGAATACCCTAATCCAATCTGCATCATATGCATAAGCAGATAAATACTAGTTAGCTACCGCACACTACGCCTTGACGAATGCCAAACTACCGTAGCACGAATACTAACTAGTACTTATCTGAAATGACGGAGGGCTACGACAGGTTTTTCTGAAAACCTATTGCGTAATGAACTTGATATCGTTGTAGGATCGAATGAATTTTGAAATGGAGTGTCTTTAAGGCTTTTCTAGTTTTGCTAAAGGAGTCACTCCCGGTGAAGGGATCGTCGGTCCTTTCCTCGTCGAATGAGGTGCGGGATATATCATATATATCACTGTGCAAAGCAAAAACACTTAAAAGCAATCAAAATACAAACCGAGTGTGTAGCATCTGCCAGTTATTGCTAAAGGAGTCACTCCCGGTGAAGGGATCTCGGTCCTTTCCTTATCGAATAAGGTGCAGGATATATCATATATACCGCTGTGCAAAGCAAGAACTGTAGCTACCTGTTTTATTTTGAAATTCAATTCTACAACATCTTAGGTTTCTTTTATTTCATTAATCACATTAATGAAGTCCCATCATTTAAGTACCTAAACATCACAGATAGATATGACGTACACTTATGCCATCCGCATTCGCCTCGATGTCCCCTCGTGCACCGTTAGGTTAGGTAACTAACGACAGAGCGGGGCAGGGCTAGCGCGGGTGTAAAACATAAGTAACGTCTATATAATATATCATATATACTATATACTGTATCTATCAAAGAACATCACATGATCACATCACAAATATCGCAGCAGAAGAATCATATGAAATATTGGATATACTAGGACGTCCGTGTTTTCAATACGAGCCAGTATAAAACACGGATTCCACGGTCGTGATGAATAGCCAAACCCACACCCCTAGACCCCTACGAGAGCGGCAAGCAACCCTACCAATTCTAGAGTTAGGAGACCCGGACTCGACTCCTCGAGTTGGTCTCCCACTGGACTCCAGAACCCGGTTACTTGTGCCCTCCTCCTTGGGTCTATCCTAGTGCGGAAAAGTAAATAATATACAAAAGGTGACTACTTCCACAACCTGGAAGCGCCCCAATAAAAAAAATATTACATACAAGTTTTTACATGAATGAAAATGAAAAACACTCATCTCACATAAAAACCCCCGGCTATTCAAACACGACGATCCAATATAATATATCCAGCAACACATAACATCACATGTCATCAACGTAAGTAAATATGCGCATCCCAATTGTCGTTGACATATAGCAACGAAACCGGCGATATAACATATTACACTTACGGTCACAGAAAAGAAAGTGTAAAACTACAACAGTTGGAATCCGCAACCTGCATAGACATCGCATGCCTAATCAAATGAATTACTTAGACATCGCATGCCTAACAATTATAAACCCCGCATTTTAGTCTCATTATCGAAAACTCTTTTCAATATCAAGTCGGGCAATTCAACAAGATTCCCGACAGTCTGATCGAATGCTCGTCGCAAACTTCAGTAGACGGCCGCACCCCCGATACCGTCGACGAAGTGCACCAAGGCGGAACACCGCCACCGCGAGCACCCGAACGGATGCTTTCGGCGACGGGGTTCTCCTACAGTCACTTGGTCGGGGCTATGGAGTGAGGCTGTCTATTAAGTTTACCCGGCGAGTATCCGCGTACGCTACGTGATTGCGACGGACTTTTGATCACATCAAAATTCCGTGGCAACCGATCAAGTGAGACTAAACTACTATGTTTATAACATTCATTCAGTTATCACATAACTTTTGTGAATTCCAATCGTTGTATCACATTCCAGATAAACAGAAAATGTTAAACTTTCCGATCGAACAGTCGAATACCCAAGTTTTCCCGATACAGATCAACACATGAAATAAGTCTAACAACATTCAGTTCGTGCCTCAGTACCAACGGTCCAGCCGTAGAAGGGTCAAGCCAACGCCTCACATGTGGCACGCCGTACTGCCCCAAACCCGAAGGTTCAAAGGGCAGTTCAAGACGGTCACATAATCGAGTTAAGGTTTGTTGTCTTCTAGAGGGTCCATCGCGTTACTTGCACTACTTAGAACGTCGTTAAACATCGGAAAAATCCAACACTTGGAAATTTCCCGACAGGGGAAAAATTGGGTATTTATATCCGGTCGAACTTTTTAACATATTCTAAAATTTATCCGGAAAGCCAAATAGACAAAATTTGATACCCCGATCGAAACACCGAATCCCCAAAACAACTCCAGAAAATTCAACTCTTGAAAAAATATCAAAAATACCCAGGAAAACCAGCACTGCATATTATTGATTACTGTACAAATTTGGATGCCGCAAACGACAAAACGGCCGCGGTTCCGCCGCACGAGCCATGCTCGTGCCGCGGAAACGCGGCGCATTAATGGAATCAGGCACACGAATTTTGCAGTATCCCTTAGAGTTGCCTGCTGAGTTTACTGAATATTTTTAATATGGAAAAATCCTAATTTTTGAAAAAAGGACAGAGAGCATGTTTTGAGACGGGTTTCGGGTTCGTTCGGGTTTCAGATTCCGTCTAGACTTCGCCTAAGGCTCTAGCTAGGCTCTGATACCACTGTAGGGTTCCTAGGCACCCTAATGAGGTCTTACAAGGCATCGAACATGCCATTTTCAAAATTTAACGGTGCCGAGGGCCCCGACTACGGATCGTTTGCTAGATTTCTAGACGAAACATTTAACTAGTTAACACTTAACTAATAGAATACGGAAATACAACCTTTGTAGATCCGGTGCTCCACCTCCATAGCTCCGCAACGAAGCCCTCTCCGCTGTCCAAAAAGAATCCGGGCTCTAGCGTCGACTTCATCGGAGAATAAGCGAGCTAGGTCGTCGATGTCCATGCCGAAGATGATCTACGTCGAGGCATTGCTAAATCAAGCTCCGACTTCACCAAGTCAAGAAACTTGTGAAGAAAACACACTCTACTACTTGGCAAGAGGTAGAGGATGAAGAAATAGGAAGTGGGTAAACTTTAGTTTTGGATTTCTCACTCATTTGCTCAATTCACCATTGATGAAGAAAGCTTTTTCTTCTTGAGTTCAAGGAAGAAGAAGAAGAAATGATATGATAAGTTAATTAATAATCAAAAGAAAAATCAATACTTATCATAACACTTACCATAGTTAAGTGTAGAGAGTTAACCAAAGTTAGTGAGTGGTTAGGGTTTGGCATAAAACAAAAATGGTGGACTTTTCAAAAGTTCAAGAAACTTCAACAAAAGAAATAAATAAAGCCACCATTTTCCTTTTGCCAAAAATAAATAAAACAATAAATCATTTAAAACCCTTAACCATTAACTAACTATGGTTTAAACATACATTTAACCAAGTATTGCATGTATCATCAAACATGATACAAGCAAGTGCACAAAATCATATCGCATATGCAATGCGCACACCCGAGCGAGAAAATCCATTTAAAGTGAACCGATACTAGTTAATGCAAAGTAATATATCAAATATATAATTATACAATAAATCATTAAATCAACACTTGATTTAACGATCCGGTCATATCGCATATAACCGACTAGTATTCAATGTATCGGCTTATCGAATCAACCTTTGATTCGATAACTAGGTTATATCGCATATAACCATTCGATACATTCATCGCAAGAATGGAATACGGTATCACATACACGCATTATTCTCGGTCCCGCACATATCTCATATGCGCTCCTATTTCGTTTCGCTTGAGCCAGGAAACCTCTGTGTAGGACTCTAAAGACTCGTCAATACGCCGACAGCAGATGATGATCATATCAAACACCCACAAGCTGCAAGCGGTCTGCTAAACGTAACGGCCACCCGGGTATTGAGCGATCTGAAGATCGACGAGCAAGCCCGCTCACACTCCAGTGAATCCAACCAGTAACACTACCGTACAGTCCGGTCTGATCGTCTGATATGTCGCATATCTTGCCTAGGGGTGGTAAACGTCAGACCCCAATAGCTCGATAAGTCGTGTCGATATGAGGTCTATAACAATTCGAGAAACTACTGGTAACACATACCAGTAAATCTCAGCAACCCTGGCCAGGGATTTCCTGTTATAGCCAATCGAACACAGCGCAACATCAACTCCCTATACCGGGAGAGACGAATCCCCTCCTATCGCTCATTGCCTCCATGTGACTCGGGACTGTACCCAAAAACCACCGTTTTGCACGCCCTCTTGGATGTGGTAAGATGGAAATCAAAGCACAGTGGGAACCACACAAGACTCTATGACGATCTCGGGTCAACAGACTACTCTGTACCAGTGTCACCAGAGAACTGCCATCTGACGTGAGGTATAACACCATCTGGGAGTTCTCGGCGAGTCCGTCCAGTGTACCCAGTCTCTACTGAGCACCCGTATATCATCTCTGATGTCAAACACTGATGGATATAGGATCATCCATCGCCCTTCTGTATGGGTCGAGAAGGTACACGCTAGTCTACTCTGGTATATCGATGCCCCATCTCGATACACCCACGACTAGGGACTTTGAAGGATGTACTTATGGACTACCATGTCCCCACTAGTATGATCCGCATCACAGTCCAGGTAGTCAAGTACACATCCTAAGGGCTTTACCAACATGTAACAGAGAGACAATCAGTATACACGTTAAGGTAAAGAGCAACCAGATAGCATACTATCATGTCGAGCAAGAAAGTCCTCCCTATATATGTCCCAGCATCCACTACTATATACATCCTATGTATAGTAATGGCCTCTAGGGCATACATATAACTAACATATATGATAGCTATTTAGACGTCACTTATGTTTTACACCCGCGCTAGCCCAGCCCCCGCTCTATCGTTAGTTAAGTAACCTAACGGGTGATGACGGGACCCCGTGGCGAATGCGGATGGCATAATAGGACGTTGTATTTTCGTTGTTTTCTGCAATGATAGGTTAATGATGGGACGCATTATTTATAATGCAAAGAAAAATAAACCAAAAGTTTAATCGTTGGAACAATTTAAAAGAAACCACTCGGTTAATTTTAAAAACAGATATTTTTAAATGCGGAGCTTTAACCGCTCCTTTTAAAAGCTATCAAGTTCCTTCGGTTATATCAAGTTCACTACGTTCACGGTTTCGCCAAAACCATTCGTAGCCCTCCGTCATTTGATCTGGGTATTCAGTAATATTCAAGCTATGTATTTTGACCAACGCTAAGGCATAGTGTTTGGTAGCTGCTGGATATTCATTTGTTGCATAGATAGATGAGTTAGTTTGGGATAGTCGTATGATCATTTTGGCCAACGTCAAGGATATGTACGGATGGGTTCAAATTAACAAGATAATGATGGGTAGAACTTGACATGTGACTTATGTTATTTTGACCAACGCTAAGGTTATAAGAGCATGGGGCAAAAATATATATCGGGAATTTCTAAAGAAACTGAAATTTGCAAAGAGATGCATACCATTTGGAGTTTGATGAATGTTGGTAGGATTCCTTCAACATTATCATACGATGATATTTGGATCCCGATCCTACTGTGAGTATATGCTACTTATCAGGATATTCGTCACTTAACGATCAATGCTATAAACCTAGTAGGTGTCAAGAAAAGTGTCAGCGGGGTTACGCCCCCAGAGAAAAGAGGTTCTTTAATTAAGGAACTTCGCGAAAGCGTTGGAAAACCTCCCTCGAAGTATCGACACTAGCCTGGCTGAACGGTTAAGCAAGAATTGTACAGTGAGAATAGTCCTGGCTAATTCTTCTTTTATGGTTTGAGGAAGGATTCGAGAAACAGTGGGAGCCATCCAGTTTAGATAAACTAAAAACCACTCTAAACTTGCAAGAGCATCATGCTAAAGAGTTTTCTTCTCTCTCTCCTAATTGCAGCGACCCTGAAAATGACTGGACTTAAGTTACTTTTAGAGAAAAATATACTGACAGGGCCAAACTATAAAGATTGGCTGCGGAATGTCAAAATGGCTTTGACCAATGACAAATTGGGGTACGTCCTCACCGCTACGGCACCTGCTGTCCCTGGTCCCAAATCCAGTAATGCGGATAAGGAAATCCGCAAAACCTGGGATTTCGATTGCGCGAAAGCCAAGTGCATCGTGCTTGCCTCGATGAACAATGAACATCAGAGGAGGCACGAGGATATGGAACTAGATGCCATATTTCTCCATACAAAGGAACTTTATGGAGAGCAATCTCGTATAGCAAGATACGAGACCTCTAAGAACTTGTTTCGAGCGAGGTTGGCTGTCGGGTCATTAGTGGGAGAACATGTCCTAAAGATGATCGACTATATAGAAGAGCTCGCAGACCTTAGGACGACTTTGGATAATGAGCTCTATACAGACCTTATTCTCCAGTCCCTTCCTTCCACCTACGCCCAGTTTATCCTGAACTTCAACATTCAAAGAAAAGAAGTTGAACTTCCGGAACTCCTGAACATGTTAAGGAGTGCAGAGGGCACCTTGCAGAAAGCAAAGGAAACACCCGCTATGTTTGTTAGCGGTGCATCTTCTTCCGGGTCCAAGGCTAGGGCCAAAGGAAGGAAGAAGAAGGCCGCCACCAAACCTAGAGGAGGTGTTAGTAAGGTGGGAGGGAAGGGAAAGAAAAAGTTTGCGGTACCGGTAGTGGGTCAGGATGAGTTCTTCCATTGTCACATGAAAGGGCACTGGAAGAAAGATTGCAAGGCGTGGAACGCCAAGAACCAGGGACCGAAGCAAGCTGTGGCTTCGACTTCAGGTGTGTTTGTAATTGAGAATTGTCTGTCAATCAACTCTACTTCCTGGATATTGGATACCGGATCAGGATCTCATATTTGCAATTCATTGCAGGCACTGAGAAACCGTAGAGTACTGAAGGAAGGTGATATGACCCTAAAGGTTGCTAATGGAGCTAGCGTGGGAGCTGCGTCCGTCGGGGATTATCACCTAGGATTGACGAGTGGACACATTTTGGTTTTACATAACTGTTTTTTTGTACCAAACTTAACGTGTAATATCATATCAGTTTCCTTGTTATCAAATAAAGGTTATGATTTCACGTTTGTATGAGATGTTGTTAACATCCACTTTAATCATGGTTTGATTGGGTCCGGTACACTAAATAACGATATATATGTTTTAAACCAACTCCAAATTTTCATTGTCCAGAACACACTAAAAAGAAAGTCTCCAGATTTAAATAAAGCTTTCTTATGGCATTGTAGACTGGGTCACATCAATGAGAGAAGGTTGACTAAGTTGCATAGAGAAGGATATTTGGACTCGTTCGAATATCAAACTTATGACACTTGTCAATCTTGTCTCAAAGGAAAGATGACAAAGACTCCATTTACTGGACAAGGAGTAAGAGCGAGCGAGCTCTTAGGACTCATACACAGCGATGTATGCGGTCCAATGTCTACATATGCAAGAGGTGATTTTTCCTATTTCATTACTTTCACGGATGATTACTCAAGGTACGGATTCATTTATCTGATGAAACATAAATCCGAGGCTTTTGAGAAATTCCAAGAGTATAAGAATGAAGTAGAAAACCAAACCGGCAAAAGTATCAAGACACTAAGATCTGATCGAGGTGGTGAATACTTGAGTGCCGAGTTCCTAGGTTACCTAAAAGAGAAAGGAATTCTCTCTCAGCTTACTCCTCCATACACTCCACAGCATAACGGTGTATCGGAGAGACGGAATCGAACCCTATTGGATATGGTACGATCCATGATGAGTAATGCTGAGTTACCGCGATCTTTCTGGGGTTATGCGCTAGAATCAGCGGCATATCTTTTGAACATGGTTCCTACCAAGACTGTGCCTACCACGCCATATCAGATGTGGAGTGGGAAGAAACCCTATCTTCAATATCTGAAAATATGGGGATGTCCAGCTTTTGTTAAAAAGCAGCATGTGGACAAGCTCGAGGCACGATCAGTAAAGTGTAAGTTTGTGGGATATCCAAAGAACTCCAAGGGGTATCTATTCTATTACGCAGAGAAACAAAAGGTGTTTGTTTCTCGTAATGCCCATTTTCTAGAATATCAGTTTTTAGAAAAGGAATTAAGTGGGAGCGAAATAGAACTGGAAGAAATTCCAGAACCACAAACTGCTACTGAAAGTTTGGTAGAACCGGTAGTTCAAGAAGAACAGGACATTCCCGCACCCCTCCGCAGGAGTAGTAGGCCGTCTCATCCGCCTGAGAGATACTACGGTTTTCTCATAGATGGGGATAGAGAGGATTGCATCATAGATGATGATGAACCTACTGACTTCCAGCAGGCCATCCAGAGCGGCGACTCGGTACGATGGCTAGATGCAATGCGGACCGAAATGGAGTCCATGTACACCAACAAAGTATGGACTTTGGACTTTGCTCCGGATGGGGTAAAACCCATAGGATGCAAATGGATCTTCAAGAAAAATATTGGTGTAGATGGACAGGTGGAAACCTATAAGGCTAGACTTGTTGCAAAGGGTTTTCGTCAAAGACCTGGTTTGGACTATGACGAAACTTTTTCTCCAGTGGCTATGCTCAAATCCATTCAGGTCCTTCTTGCTATTGCTGCCTTCCATGATTATGAAATCTGGCAGATGGACGTAAAGACGGCTTTTCTGAATGGAAATTTAGAAGAGTGCGTCTATATGGATCAGCCAGAGGGTTTCAATCAGAGTGGGAGCAACGGGAAAGTATGCAAGCTGCTTAAGTCCATTTATGGACTAAAGCAGGCATCGCGGAGTTGGAACATCTGTTTTGATGAGACAGTCAAAGAATATGACTTTATCAAAAATCCAGATGAACCGTGCATATATAGTAAAGTTGTAGCCAGAAGTGTCGTATTCCTCGTCTTGTACGTGGATGACATTCTATTGATAGGAAATGACATTCCTATGCTACAATCTGTCAAAGGATTCTTGTCACACAGGTTCTCCATGAAAGACCTGGGTGATGCCTCTTACATTCTGGGGATCCGGATCTATCGTGATAGATCCAAGAGGATGTTGGGTCTTTCACAGTCCAGGTATATCGACACTGTACTGAAAAGATTCAGTATGGAAGATTCTAAGCGCGGTAATCTACCGGCTTGTCACGGAATCACCCTCTCCAAAGAGATGTCTCCCAAGACTGATTTGGAAAGGGAACGCATGTCTATTATACCCTACGCTTCTGCGGTAGGCTCTATAATGTATGCGATGTTGTGTACCAGACCAGATGTAGCTTACGCACTGAGCGTGGTAAGCCGGTATCAGTCAGACCCAGGGGAGAAGCACTGGATAGCAGTAAAGAACATTCTCAAGTACCTAAGAAGGACTAAGGAGATGTTCTTGGTTTACGGCGGAAAAGACCTCAGGTTGGAGGCCTTTGCTGATTCCGGCTTCCAGAGTGATAAGGACGATTCCAAGTCCATGTCGGGTTATGTCTTTGCCCTCAATGGAGGGGCGGTGTGCTGGAAGAGCTCCAAGCAGGACACCGTTGCTGACTCAACGATGGAAGCGGAGTATATAGCTGCTTGCGATGCCGCAAAAGAAGCAGTCTGGATGAAGAAGTTCCTAACAGAACTTCAGGTGGTTCCTACCATAGTTGATCCAATACCTCTGTATTGCGACAACAACGGAGCTATAGCTTTAGCAAAGGAACCAAGGTCCCATCAGAAGTCCAGACACATCTTAAGGCGGTATCACCTGATCAGGGAGATCATTGATCGTCAGGAGATCGAGGTTCGGAGAGTTGCTTCTGAAGAAAACATTGCTGATCCATTCACGAACGCCCTACCTCAGATTCAGTTCGAGAGGCTACTCGAGATCATCTGTCTTCGATATGCCAGTACATGGCCCTAGTGCAAGTGGGAGATTGTTAGTGTATATGCCCTAGGGGCCATTATTGTATCATACTAGTTTGTATATTACTTAATGGAAGCTTGGGATATTCACATATGTATAACAGTCTTGCTAAACATGGTAGTATGCTACTTGGTTTTTCTATCTTAATATGTGAGTATACGTATTGATAGAGCTCTTAGGATCTTGCTTGACTACCAACGTTGTGATGGCAGTCACACTAGTGGGGGCTGGGTAGTCTACAAGCACATCCTTACTCAGGTCCCTAGTCGTTGGATTATCGAGACAGGGTATCGATACTCCGGAGTAGACTAGTGTGTACGCTTCTCATCCCAGTTGGGGAGATGGTCTGTCCCACAGCCGTCAGTACGTCGTACTGGAGATAGTATGCAGCTGCTCGTTAGGTTACGGGTACACCGGACAGGACTCACAGGGAACTGTTGGTTGGTTTTATACCAGTCGTCAGTGAACAGTTCCCAGGTGACATGAGTACAACATAGTCCGCAGACTTGACACTGCTACTTCGCCTCGAGTGTGTCCCATTGTTCTTAGATTGCTACCCTACCATGGCTCAAAGGAGTCGTGCAAACAGGTAGCAGTTGGGTGCAGTCCCGAGCAATTGGAGGCAGTGGCGGTTAGACAGGATTCGTCTCTCCCGGTATTGGGGGTTGATATCGCGCTGTGTCAGAGAGCCATTACGCAAAGTCCCTGGCCAGGGCAAGCGAGATTTGCTGGTAGGTTCCAGTAGTTTCTCAGGGTGTAATGGGCTTCGCTCCGACACGACTTATACCGCTATTAGGGGACTGGCGCTTGCCGCCCCCTAGGCCCGATATGCGATAGTCTTAGACGAACAGACCGGACTGTACGGAGATTGTCACATCAGACTCAGTAGGAGTTCGGATGGGTTTCCTCATCGGCCTTCTTATCGACATCTACCTGGGGACCGTTACGTACAGCTAGTGCCGCTTGCGGTCTGTGGTTAAACCCACTGCCAGCGTAGTAGTCGAGTCTCTAGAGTCCCACGCAGAGAGTTTTCCTACTCCAGGCGAAACGATATAGAGGTCGTATGGTTTTACGACAAGGGTTCGGACGCATACGTGTGTTTACGCACGTACGACTTTCGGACAGTTTTTACTAGTCGGCTTTGGTTTAAGCCAGTTACTAGTATCCGGTTATTGGATTTATACAGTCTAAAGTTTTTCCGTGTTTTCACGGATAGGAGGGGCGTTCTCATAATTGCGCGAGAAGCTTCTAGAAGATGGTGACTAAGGAGGTTTAGGTGGCATATACATTAAATGAGATTAGTGAGTCATATGGATGATTCATCCATGCCATTAATGCTTCATAATTGCTTAATGACTCATGGAGATGAATCACCATTAGATATTTATCAAGCATGGTTGTAAATCATTATCTTTTCTTTTCTTGATAAAATAAAATTCTTGATATATATTATGATAACTCATTTTCTCATTTCATTATGATGTTCATCTTCTCTCTCCTCAAGCTCTCTCTCTTCAAACCCTAATCCTCCCCTCTCATGTGTTGAGTACAAGGATTAGTTAGACTACTTAATCCATAACCATACTCTATTTCATCTAGGTACTTTGATTAGCACTTAAAGATACCTAGTTGCCTCAAGTTTAGAGGCAAAGCTTGGAGTTTAGCTCTCGTGGTGGATCGTCTACTACTTGGAGAAGGCCGAGGAGGAGGTGGAGTTCGTAAAGACGAAGGACACGGTTCTTGAGGTATAATCCCTTTAACATAGTAGTTGTTAACTTCTATGTTTGATGTTAGTTATCGTTTAGCTTCGATTCATGCGGTTAGTCGATGTTTAGCATAAAACAAGATCGTTTTTCATATTTCCGCCTCCCCGCAAGTCGTGGGGTGTTGTACATCGACTTACAATACTTGCTTCTGATGGGGATTTAACCCTTCAGATAAAGCAACAAAGTCCATACTTTATTGGTGTATATGGATTGCATCTCAGATCGCATTGCACCTAGCCTTTTTTCAGAATCCCTATTCATGGAGGCCTGCTGAATCTAGTTGGATCATCATCAAACATGATGCTATCCTCGCTCCCACTATCACTGAGAATAATCATATTATCTCTCAGGTGGGTGAGGAACCCTACTAAATTCACGGAGAGGCTGAAGTTAGTTGGAGACTATCGAATCCTCTGGTTCCACTAAATCATCAGTCGTAGTTTGTATAGCTGGAACTCCTTCTAGTTCTACCTCATGACCACAAATTTGTTTTCCAAGAAATACCTTTTTCTAAAAAGAGTGGTCATGTTGAGAAACAAAACAGTTTAGTTCCTCGGTATGGTAGAAGATATCCCCTCACGAATGTTTGGGATATCCAACAAACTAACAGTACTGACTCTGCCTTGGGTTTGTCCGGATTTTGCCTTTCAACTCAGGCCGGACAACCTCATATCTTAACTCGCTTAAGACATGGTCTCTTCCCATACCATATCGCATATGGAGTGGTAGGCACTGATTTGGTGGAAACCCTATTCAATAGGTAAGCAGCTTCTCAAGTGCATAACTCCAAAAAGAAAGTAAGCAACTCAGCAATACTCATCATAGAGTGCACCATATCTAATAGCGTGCGATTCCTCCATCCCGATACACCGGTGTGCTGTGGTGTATACGGAGGAGTAATGCTGAGAGAGAATCTCATTCTCTTTTAGATAAACCAGGAATTCCATGTCTAAGTATTCTACTCCTTGATCATATCAAAGGACTTAATACTTTTACCCGTCTGGTTCTTAACTTTACACTTATATTCTTTGAATTTCTTAAAAGCTTCATACTTGTGTTTTAACAAGAACACACGTCCGAATCTTGAAAGATAGTCAGTGAATATACAATAAAGTATGAGGAACCATCCCTGACATATGTAGACATGGATTGCATACATCAACATGTATTAATCCCAAGAGTTCGCTAACTCTTTCTCCGTTTCTAATAAACGGAGTATTGGTCATTTTTACCTTTGAGACATGATTAGAAAGTTTCATAAGATGAAAGTTTGAACGGATTCAAATATTCATCCTTATGTAACTTAGCTGGCCGTGTCACATTGATATGACCTAGTCTATAATGCCATAAGTAGGATTCGTTCATTTCTGAACTTGTCCTCTTGTGTGTGTTCTGTATAACTAGAATTGTTGTTTGATTTAGAATGTTAATACTGTTTCATAACGTGCCTGATGCAATCAACTCTTAATTCAGGACAATGTTCACAACATTATCCTGCAGTACAAGATCATATCCTTCTTTATAAAAAAGAGACTGATATAATTTTGTATGTCAAGTTCGGTATATAATAATATTTGTTCAGAATCAATGTATTCTAATAATACAAGGTGATATTTGCCAACTGACTTGGTTGCAACAATTGCATTATCACTTGATCCCAGTTTTCTACCTATCCAAGCCCATGTAACGATTTACATATATGGGATCCTGATCTGGTATCTCATACCCAGGATGTAGAAGATAGTGAGAAACAGTTCTTGGTTACGAGCACACCTGAAGAAGATGCATCAACATACTTCTCCTTCGATCAGGTGGTATAGGAATTCTTGTATTCCCCTATTTCCTTCTCAGTCTTATAACAATTATAAGAAGAAGCGGAACCAACGTTCCCCAGCTTAGTATAATAAGCAACGCATCTATATTATTATCTTGATTAAGACATGTCATGGTCGCTACCAGGAGAGAGAGAGAAGAAAACACTATGTGTGCGCACTTTGCAAGAATAGATTGGCTATTAATTTATCTAATCAGGATGGCTCCCACTGTTTTTATCAAATCTTCCTTCAAACCCTAAAAAGAAAGACTAGCCGGGATTAATTACACCCTACAAGTTCGCTAACCGTTCAGTCAGGCAAGTGTCGGTATTTTGAGGGAGGTTCCCCGTGCTTTCGCACGGACCTAATTAAAGTAAACCTCGTTTTCCCAGAGGCGTAATCTTGTTGACACCTTTCTAGACACCTAATAGGTTAGCTAATTGTAAAGTACAAAACTTTCCCAGGAGTAACAATTACTCGCAGCAGGTATCAGGATCCAACTATCACATAGAAGGTATGCAATCTCATTGCAAATTTCAACACTTGAAACTCTCGATAATGGTTTTTACCCCTAGTAGCTCATGACCTTAACTATGGTCAACAAATCACAAGCACTAGTCAAGTTCTACCCGTTATTTCATGATTAATTAGACCCACCCACATGACCCTTAACTATGGTCAACAAAGTCACATGACTGTCCTAATTAATCGCATCATATGCGGTGTAGGAAGACATCACTTTGCTACCGTACACTGCGCCTTAACTATGGTCAACAAACGCAGCACGAATACTAAGTACTCTACTTCCTAAAATGACGGAGGGTTGCGGATGGTTTTTAAGAAAACCTTTAACGCTTTGAACTTGATATCGTTATAGAATCAAATGGTTTTTTAAAAGGAGTGGCTTAAGCTCCGCATTTTGAAACTTTGCTTTTTCATAAAAAGCCGAGTAGGTTTCAAATCCGATTCTGCAACATCATTTAGGTTTATTTTCTTTCATTAATCTCATTAATGAAGTCCCATCAATTATGCTTCCTAAGCATCACAGAAGAAATGAAAGCATCAATATATATCATATATATATAATATAAGCATTCGTTTCAGAATATCAAGTGATCACATCACAGAATATCGCAGCAGAAACAACATATGAAATATTGGATATACTAGGATTTCCGTGTTTTATATCAAGCCGGTAAAAAACATGGATTCCACGTTCGTGATGAATAGCCAAGCCCACATCCCTAGACCCCTACGAGAGCGGAAAGCAACCCTACCAATTCTAGGGTTAGGAGACCCGGTCTCGACTCCTCGAGATGGTCTCCCACTGGACCCCAGAACCCGGCTACTTGTGCTCCCCTCCTTGGGTCTATCCTAATGCGGAAAAGTAAATAATATACAACAATGGTGACATCATCCTCAACCCGGAAGTGCCCCAATAAAAGAATATTACATACATTGAATTTTACGTGATGAAAATGAAAAACTCTCATATCACATAAAAACCCCGGCTATTCAAACACGACGATCCAATATAGCATATCACAGCAACACATAACATCACATGTCATGAACCTAAGTAAATATGCGTATCCCAATTGTCGTTGACGTATAGAAACGAAACCGGCGATACCCCACATATTATACTTACGGTCGCAGAAAAGAAAGTGAAAAACTACAACAGTTGGAATCCGCAACTACCTTAGACATCATAAACCCGAAATATCACATATTTCGGATTTCATGCATAACCAAATGAATTCCTTATACATCACATGCCTAACAATTATAAACCCCGCATTTTAGTCTCGATATTGAAAACACTTTTCAATAACCAATCAGGTAATTCAACTAGATTCCTGATAACCTGATCGAATGCTCGTCGGAAACTTTAGTAGACGGCCGCACCCCCGATGCCATCGACAAAGTGCACGTAGGAGGAACACCGCAGCCGCGAGCACCCGAACGGATGCTTTTGGTGATGGGGTTCTCCTACAGTCGCTTGGTCGGGGCTATGGAGCGTGGCTATCTAGTAAGGTTACCCAGCGAGTATCCGCGTACACTACGTGATTGCGACGGACTTTTGATCCACATCAAAATTCCGTGGCAACCGATCAACTGATACTAAATTGCTAGATTTATAAAATTCAAACTAGTTATCACATAACTAATTATTGCGGATTCCAAATATTATATCATAATCAACTAGACAATGTTAAACGTTTCGATCGAATCAACTAATCCCTACAACTCCCCTAGGGCTCAACACTTGAGCAAAGTTAAAATACCCAAAACATGCCACGGTACTTATGGACCAGCCGTAGAAGGTTCAACCAATGCCCCACCTATGGCACCACGGAACTACGGCAAACCCTAGGGTTCGTTCGCGGTTCCGTGGACATGGAATCGAGTTAAGGTTTTGTTCTTCTGGAGGGTCCATAGAATTACATGCACAACCATTGAATATACTTCAACTTAGAAAATTCCAACTCTTGGAGAATTTCAGAGGGAGTTATGAGGTGATGTTTGAAGCTCGTTTGAAGTGTTAAATATCATCTAGGTTACCAATACAATGTTAAAAAATATACGACTTTGAAACACTCCGTATTAGTCCTATATCAAAATTTACATCACATGAAATTTTGGACTAAACTAACAATACCTAAAACCCCAAAACAAGCAGACCAGACCACAGAATAAAAATGAGCCAAAATGGAGATGATGGGGCCGGCCTCCTCGGTTTTTCCATGAATGTGCTCGGGTGAAATCCGAGCAATGTGTCTCAAATTTGTTCTGTGCACTACATATATCATATACATGCTTCTACAATTGTTTAAATAATTTTTATAGACACTTGGAAAAACGACAGAGAGCAATTTTGCAGAGTTTTAGAAGTTGTATTTTCGGAATTGTTTCGGTTTCGTATTATTCTAACATCGTCTAAGTTTCTAGTTTAGCTCTGATACCACTGTAGGGATTCCTCAGCACCATGCTTAGGGTTTGGAAGCATCAAGCATGCTACAACAAAAAATTTAGGGGGTGCTAAGGAAACTAACTAGGAATCGAACTAGAAAGTAAGGGTAACAAAACTTTGTAATCAAACATTACATAAGAAGTGAACAAGAATACAACCTTTGTAGACCCGGTCCTTCACTTCTAAAGCTCCGTGTAGTCGTCCCTTCGCTCCAAGCATCGATCTCCCGGACTCAAGATGGACTCCACAAAGCGTAGTGAGCAAGCATGCTTGATGTCTTCGAGGCCGAAGATGATCTACGTCGAGAAGACTCAAAATCATGCTACCATTTCACTAAGTGATGAACTTTGTCAAGAAAACACCCTATAATAAATGGCAAGTAGTGTAGGATGATGAAGTAGGAATTTTGCTCACTTTAAATATATTTTTCTCACTAATTTTCATCACCTCCATGAAAGCTAGAGACCTCAAGAAAAGAGATGAAGAAAACTCTCATGGATAATGATCAAGTGAAGAATGAGGCAACCATGGGTGAGTTAATATCCTATATTAACCACTGTAAAGACATAACCATGGTTTTAAGATAATGGTTTGGTTAATAAATATCTTGAGTGAGACAAAATTACTGGACTAAGTCAAAGATGCTTTAAGCTTCTCCAAGCTTCTAAGCATGACATTTTCCTACTAATTTTGAATTACCAAAATAAATAAAACCCTTACCATTATCTTAATCATGGTGTGAGTCTCACACACCCATGTTGCATGTATCATCTAGCATGATACAAAAACATGTACACAAATATATATCACATATATACTTAATGCACAATCAAGTGAGAAAATAAATTTTAAGTGAGCTAATACTAGTTAATGTAAATTAATATATCAAATATATAATTATATATTAGATTATTAAATCAAAAATTGATTTAATAATCAGACTATATCACATATAACCGACTAATATCATGTGTATCAATTTATCGAATCAACACTTGATTCGATAACCTTGCTATATCACATATATCCGACCGATGACACAAATCGCGAGAATAGAGTACGGTATCACATACTCGTATTAATCTCGGTCCCGCACATATTACATATGTGCTCCTACTCCGTTTCTCCTAAGCCAGGAAACCTTTGTGTAGGACTCTAAAGACTCGTCAATACGCCGGCAGTAGGTGATGATCATATCAAACCCCCACAAGCCGCAAGAGGCCTGCTAAACGTAACGGCCACCCAGGTATCGAGCGATCAGAAGATCAACAAGCAATCCTGCTCATACTCCTGCGAATCCAAAAAACTAACACTACCGTATAGTTCTATCTGTTCATCTGATATGTCGCATATCCAACCTGGGGGTGGTGAAACGTCAGACCCTAATTGCTCGATAAATCGTGCCGATATAAGACTCATAACAGCTCGAGAAACTACTGGTAACACTTACAAGTAAATCTCTGCAACCCTGGCCAAGGATTTCCTGTTATGGCCAATCGAGCACAGCACAACATCAACCCCCAATACCGGGAGAGACGAATCGCCTTCTATCGTTCATTGCCTCCATGTGACTCGGGACTGTACCCAAAAACCACCTGTTTGCATGACTCAGTAGAGCCGTGGTAGGGTGGAAATCAAAGCACAGTGGGAGAAACACAAGACTCTATGATGATCTCGGGTCAGCAAACTAACCTGCACCAGTGTCATCAGAGAACTGCTATCTGACGTGAGGTATAATACCATCTAGGAGTTCTCGGCGAGTCCTGTTCAGTGTACCCAGTCTCCACTGAGCACTCGTATACTATCTTTGATGTCAAACACCAATGGATGTGGGATCATCCATCGCCCATCATATGGGTCAAGATACGTATATGCTAGTCTACTCTGGAATATCTATCGATGCCCTGTCTCGATACTGCCATGACTAGGAACATTTGAAGGATGTACTTACCGACTATCCAGACCCCGCTAGTATGATCCCTATCATAATCATGGAAGTCAAGTACAGATTCTAAGGGCTTTACCAACATGCCACAGAGAGACAATATTAGTGTACATATTAAGATAAAGATCAACCAGATAGCATACTATCATATCGAGCAAGAAAGTACTCCCTATATATGTTCAAGCCTCCACTATAATATACATCACATGTACAATAATGGCTTCTAGGGTATACATACAACTAACAGTTAACACTAGCACCAAGATCGAGTAGAGCACGATTGATACTTTTACCCCCAATAGAAATAGAAATTGTAGGACAGCCAGGGTCCTTACGCTTCTTAGGTAATTGCTGGGTAAAAGCTGTGCTTACATTACTCGTCATGAACACCTTTTTCGGCACTTGAGTTTTTCTCTTCCTAGTGCACAAGTCCTTTAGAATTTTCGTATAAGACGGAACTTGTTGTATAATATCTAGGAGAAGGATATTTATGTTAACCTGTTTAAACATTTCCATAATCTTCTCCAATTGTGGACTTGGTTTGTTTCCCCTTAGCCTATTTGGATAAGGAGCTTTATCAATAAAAGCCGGGTTCAACATTGGAGAAGATCGAGAGGGTGGAACAGATCCCAGAATTGGAGTGGGGATCCTCTTATGTTGACTAGAAGCAGTGGGCTGAGGGTTTGAGCCTTAGGAAAAACGGAGAATAGACTCGGATGTAGATAGAGTAGATGAAATAGGGTAAGAAGTGGAAGTCGGGGTATCATCGATTGATTACTCATTATCAATCTCTTCACCGACATGATTGTTCAACACTCTTTCAGATCTCAACGTGGTAATAGCACTCACATTTTGTTGCGAGTAGCCAGGATTCGGTAGGGGTTGAGCTAGAAGTTTCCCTTTCTCTCTAGTACTCATCGCGGTATTTAATTGTGTAATTTGTGCTTCTATCGCTTTTATACTCTCACTATGAGAGGCGGGGTCATTCTTTATGGTGTCGATAGAAGACCTTATATCAGCCGACATTTGCATGGTGTGTTTCATGAACAAATCTAAGGTTCGTTTGAGTGTAGAGGAGTTTTCGGTACCGGAAGTTAGGAAAGAATTATTATAAGGTGCAGAATTGTTTGCCGGATTTTGAAAAGTTTGTATTTGCAAGGGGTGCTGACTCTGTGGAGGTTACTATTGTGGAGGATCCCTTTGATAGTTATTTTGTTTTGGAACCGTGTTTTGAGTTTGGTGTTGGTTTCAAGCAAAATTAAGGTGATTCCTCCAACCTTGATTATATGTGGAAGAATAAGGATCGTTTCTAGGTCGATGTTGAAAAGCAACATTAGCGTGCTCGTGACATTGAAACGGAGAATTCAAAGGACATTCTTCCATCAGATGTGATGGATTGGAATAGCATCCACACACGGTTTTAGGGAGTGTCACCTAATTTAGGGAGGCTAATAAAAAATTGTTTTCCATAGCTTCGAGTTTCTTTTGCATCGTAGCCATTTCGGCTTTCATTGCGATGGAAATTTCGAGCTGATGAATACATTCCCTAGATGATATTGGTCTAACACTTTCCCATTGTAAAGTATTTTCAGCGAAATTTTCTAGGAATTTCCAAGCTTCACCATCGGTTTTGGACATGAAATTTCCTTGACACATGGTTTCAAGCATCTGCTTTGTCGTAGGATTAATGCCTTCATATATAATTCGGCACAGATCCCATCTATAGATTTCGTGATGAGGACATTGGACAAGCAGATCTTTGAATCGTTCCAAACATTTCCAAAATGGTTCATTGGGAAGCTGGGTAAACTGATTGATTTCACTCCTAACACGGGCGGTCTTATGATTGGGATAAAATTTCTTTAGAAATGCTACAACGAATTCATCCCATTTGGCAATAGAGTGTGATGTTGTGTTATAAAGCCATTTTTCGACTAAATTGCTCAAAGTGAACGGGAGAAGACGCAATCTCATAGCATCCAGAGACAGTTGTGATGTACCCATCATAGCGCATACGTTTTCGAATTTGGTGATAAAAACATATGCGTCTTCAGACTCAAGACCGTGAAATTTAGGCAAAAGATTGATGAAGTGTGGTTTGATTTCAAAATTATCCCCATTGGCTGGTGGAATAGAAAGACAAGTAGAGAGGGGACCACGTATAGGGTAGAATCTCTCTTGGAGAGAAATGCGCGATGGATTCTGCGCATTCACGGTTGGAGGCAGCGTGGTGTTATTGAAGTTTGATGGATAACCATCCATCTCGGTAGTTGTGGGTAGTGAGGAAAAAGAAGACGAAGATGTTTACTGCCGAAAACCGGAGACGGGACCGCGAAGGCCGTCTTGCCTGAATTTGGGGGCAGATACTATTTGGGTTTATCTGTCCACTTCTCTGAAGATGCCAAGTTGATTTATGATACCGTATATCGGAGGTTTGGACGAATGCGTTGTAGCAGACTTCGTCAGATTCCCCCTCGATTGCGAGGGGTTTTTGATTATGGGGACGCTCTTTCTTACAGGCGCAAGCCCCTACAGTTAATTACGTTACCGCGTAGCGATAACCACTTTCTCCTGCTCCAGATGTTCACTTCATGTCGTGTGTGTTTGTTTTATTTTTGGTTGCCCGTGATTGTATACGGAGACTAATTTAGGTTGTCGCCCGTAGGGCGTGGATTAGTCCAAATCCGTATATTCTTAGATTTGGGTTTGGTTTGATTTGAGGATTGTTAATCTCATTTGAGATTAAGATCAACTTAAATGTTTATTAAGGATACGTTAGTCCAATTTTGAACTAAAATCTACTTAACGGTGGTTTAGGATCATTTTGATCCAACAAAGGAGCATTTGGGCTCTATTGTTTTAGTTTTAAGGACGTTGCGATCTATAGGGTTTAGTTTAAGGACATTGCGGTTCATGTTTAAGGACATGATAGTCTATAGGGTTTTCCGTTTAAGGACATCATAGTCCATAGAGTTTAAGGACATCATAGTCCATAGGGTTTTCAGTTTAAGGACATCATAGTCCATGTTTAAGGACATCATAGTCCATGTTTAAGGACGTCATAGTCCGTAGGGTTTAAGGACATCATAGTCCATGTTTAAGGACGTCATAGTCCATGTTTAAGGACGTCATAGTCCATGTTTAAGAACGTCATAGTCCGTAGAGTTTAAGGACATCATAGTCCATAAGGTTTAAGGGCATCATAGTTCATAGGGTTTAAGGACATCATAGTCCATTATTAGTTTAAGGACGTTGTGGTCCACAGTAGTTTAAGGACGTTTCAGTCCATTATTAGTTTAAGGACATTGCGGTCCGTAATTTGTTGTTGGTTGTCGGGACCCGCCACCTCTCTGAGGACGTTGAAGAATTACAACGACATATTTCAGAGATGTGAAGAGATGTACCCTTGAACCAATGAATGTTCATCAGGGATTTGGTAGTCTTGTTTGGGACTAAGGCCAATTTAGAAGAAGACATATGGGCTCAGTCAATTTGGGGTTTGGCCAAGCTTGGGCTCAGCCCACTTGATTATCTATTCAGGCTTGATCCCCTTCTCTGTATCAGCATTGTTGAGCATCAATTTGGGTTCTGACACCCCTTTTTCTTTTGTTTTATATAGAGTGTTAAACACTCAGTAGCACTTACGTGCTTTGCACGTGAGGCGCTCGGCGCTGAGCGCCAAACACTGATTGCTAAGCACTTTTTCTATTAAATAGCGCCCACGTGAGGAGCACGTGGAGCGCTCGGCGTGGAGCGCCAACTTTTGAGTGCTAAGCGCTCCTTCTTAAATAGCGCCCATGTGAAAAGCACGTGGAGCGCTCGGCGCTGAGCGCCAGACTTTAAGTTTTCTGTTCTTGATCAGATCAATCTTCAGAGAATTAAATTCTCACTTGTGAAAGACTTTGTCTTATAGATATGAGATCTTGAGGAGATGAAGAACTAAGTTCTTATGTGAGAGTTAAACTCTTAAATATGTAGGGGAGATGCTATGATCTCTCTTTTTTATTTACCTTGAGGAGAAATAATTCTCGTCTTGAAGATTGAAGTTTATGTGGGTGGGGGGGGGGGGGTTTCTATGCAAGACTTGAAGTCTTGGGTCCTTTATATAGTGGAGGCTGATTTGTTGATTCAGTTAAGGAAATCTCTCATTGAGAGATCCCTGATTGATTTGGGGCTTTTATCCACCGTTGGATCTTTGATCCTAGGCCTTCTGTTTTACAGAAGATTTTCTCTTATTTTTAACAAGATTAGGAAATATTTTCTCATACAGAGCTTATTCTGTATCTTGGTGATTTTTTAATCACCATTGGATTTTTGATCCAGCGGTTCTCTGTTTTATAGAGAGCAATCTTTTTTGTTTAGAAAGATTCGAGGAATATTTTCTCAGCGGAATTTGATTCTGTAATTTGATGATTCATCATATTCGTTGGATCTTTGATCCAATGGTGGAGAACATTTAGTTATAGCGCTGGTGCTCTCGTGCTTTGCACATGAGGCGCTGCCTCAGAGTTTTTAACTCATGGCGCTGGCGCTCTTGGCGCGAGCGCTCTCGTGCTTTACACGTGAGGCACTGCTTTAGAGTGTTTAACTCTTGGCGTTGGCGCTCTCGTGCTTTGCACGTGAGGCGCTGCCTCAGAATGTTTAACTCTTGGCGCTGGTGCTCTTGGCGCGGGCACTCTCGTGCAATTCAATAGACTTAAAAAAAGTATTAAATTTTTTTACCTAGTCCCCGAATTTCTTAGATTTTCAAAAAGAAAAGGCGCTGCCTCAGTTCAAATTTTGAACAGAGCTTTGCTCTTTTATTGGGGGGAAACAAATGTCCCCCATCGTTGCGCTCACGTGGCTCACACGTGAGTGCAGCGGTGGCAGCTTTTCCACCGTTGGATCCACTTGGAAGTTGGATCGTCTTCCACCGCCTATAAATAGGGCCTTTGGCCCTTGAGATGAATTCTGTTCATCTTCTTCCCTTCTTTTCTTTGAGAATTTAATTCTCCCTTCAGAGTTTAGATCTCTGCCCAAGGAAATTCCTTTTGAGTTAGAACTTTGTTCAAAAATTTGGTAAGAATCATGTTCGACCCCATTAAACAGAGCTTTTCTCTTCTTAGATCACAGATCTTAAAGATGTTTTTTAGGGTTTCTTAACCCGTTGAATGAAAACAGAGGTTTGCTCTTCTTAGATCATAGATCAAAAAATATTCTTTTAGGGTTTCTTAACCCATTAATAAAGAACTCTTAGAGGTCGTTTTGTAGATCTTAAAGATCTCGGAGTTTTTACTCTGTAAAAAGCTTTGCTTTTTGGGGTTTTGATGGATTACTCCATCGTTTTAACAGAGCATAGCTCTTAGAAATTTTTGGAAATTTTATTCCCCTCATAATTGGAGTTGACAGATGTAATTTCTGTTTGCAGAGCGCTGCTCTCGAGAGAGTATAACTTCTTGGCCCGAGGAGTCTCTCATTAAATGAGAATCCTTTTAGGATTTCCTCTTTAATGAGTGACTGTCTCATCAATGATGAGTCGTCACCTTGATTTTGTGGGTCACCCTTGGTCCCTTTCTACTGCATTGCAGTGTGGTATAAATTTAAAATACCAAGTGTCAGAATTTGTAATGTAGTATTGGCATCTAACCCTCGTTTCTTTTCGTGCAGGCATTATGTCTTTTGACTCTTCTTTCCCATTTGTTTGCCCAGAGAGTGCCTACGCAGACGCGCCCGTGGATCGGGAAGTTCTTGCACTGATTAAAGATCACGACCCGGAGCAGAAGTTTCTTCATTTATGGGGGTTGTGGTACAACCAAATTATTCGGGGTCGGCGCGGTTTCTCTTGTGCGGCGCCTTCAGAGCCAATCTCCGACATCCATTATGCCGACTCACCCCAAGTGAACTATGCCGTAGAGGAGGTCAACTGGACTTCGGAGGGTCGCCTTCAGCCCTCCATAGCCTCGATACCCGTGCAGCCGCCGATGTCTTTAGATATTCTGGGGCGGCGCATATGTTAGGGCGAGTCGCGCCCTTGGGGACAGGTGTATATGATCGGCTTGACTCCTCGCCATTCAGCCGGATACCTGCAGTGAGCTTGGTACATCTTATTGGCCAAGAAGTCACTGTTGCTGAAGCTCAGGTTGTACCCCGCTATCTATGCATCTCTTTTCCAGTATTCGGCGCCTCCTGTGTGGTGGGTTAAGGCTTTCTTAGAGCAATGGAACATGTCGACTCACACCTTTCTCTTGTCGGATCGGGAGGTTTCGATTTCCCTGGAGGAGTTTGCGGAAATCTCGGGCCTACCTGTCAGAGGGGAACATTATGAGGAAATACTTCCCCCTGACGAGTACATCTTCGCCACCAAATCAGTGGTGATGGGTCTTACTCTAGAGAATGCTATTCAACATCGATTCCCGAGCCTAATCAAGGTGTTGAATATTTACGAGAGCCTGTTTCTCGAGTCCGGAGGGCACGGAGTCAGCTTTGCGGATTTCATCGTCCGCTTTCTTCACCCGGAAGTCCTGTCGAAACAAGCCGCGAAATTCGCCAAGCTTGAAGATCCCTTTGGTTTTTGTTTGGACAACCATCCTACAGCGGAAGCGGATCAGAGGAGTTTCTTTATCCCGGATACCCCGGTTGTCCCTTTTTGCAGAGCTCGCGTCTTCAGACGTCGACGAAGAGACGTTCTTTTTGGGGTTCCTTGGCCTATGGTTAAGCTGGTTTGTACTCCTGATGCACCCTCTCTCCATGAGGCTATCCGTTTTCTATCCAGCTCATCGAATGGTTGCCGGCACGCGAGTGGCCGTTGGGATCGCTGGGTTGGCACACTTGTATCATGGCATAAGCTTAGCGGCAGACACCACTCAGCCAGGGGCACGGCCCGTACATCTCCTGCTGCACTATTTTACTTCGAGGATCGAGCTGCATGTGCTTGGCGCTTTTGGAGTCCACAAACGGCCCCGTTTCTATGACAGTTACAATTTCCCCCGGGTGATGTTTCTAATTGACGCTTCTGCATCAGATCCGTCACAGCGAGAGGCTTGGCGTCTGGTGCTTCGCCCACATATGGTTAGGGATAGCATGACTTTGTCGATAGGGTCTAGACTATCGGCAAGGAATCCACCAAGGCGGAGCAGCTGCTGCGTGACGCCTTCAAAGACGGGGCTCCTATATTGAAGGCTCGGGAGATCCTGCATTTGTACTCAATTAGGTAGGGCTTTTTAGTATTCAGGCAGAACGAGTCGGCGCTGTTCATGAGGTACAACCCGCACCATTTTGCCCAACAGTCGAGTTACAACCACGGTGTTCCTGTCGAAGCTTTCCTGGCCGAACCGGCTGCCACGGAAGAGGGTATTCGCAATGCGCTGCACCACTTCATGCGCCTAAATACCGGGTCCAACTTCCTCATCAACGAGCCGAGCTACGTTCCGTAGGACTCGAACGCATACGTGGCATGGTACCAGCAAGCGACGGGTGCTGTTATTAGGGAAGAACGGCGGCTGCTGCTTGATCGCAACGGTGCAGTCCCTCCAGGTAATCCGTCCGTCCCCCTAAAGCGACGAATCGCCGTTCGTCCTTTATTAAGAGGGGCTGATACGGTTGTTATCTCTCGCGCCCTTCCTATGAAGCCTCAGCCTAGTGTTCCCGAGACGGTAGCTATAGCGTCTCTGAACTCTGGAGTTGGCGTGGAGATCGGGACCCGTCGCCCAAAAATGCCCGTCAAGCGTAAGCTTATGTCATCGGCCGTAGGCGTCCGCTCATAGAAGAAGAAGAAGTCATTTTTTTCTGCCGACGTTGTATTCGGCCAGGAGCCCCTTGCTCCCTACAGCGAAGGCCTGGGTGAATACGGCACCAACGACGGTCTATTCGACAGGCCTGTGACCGACACCGATTTACAAGCTGCCCTCGTGACTTCCGATCGAAAGGCTCGCGAAGAAGCGGCGCTGATATCGCTTGCGGCGAAGGGTATGCTCTAGACATATCGCTTTGGGTTTATTCCTTCTCTTTTATTATGCTTTTATTAATACTTCCCTATTTGCCAGGTATTTCTGCTGAAGAGGCTCTTGCGGCTTCTCTCCGGACTTTTGAGGAGGAAAAGAGGCTCCGCGCTTCTTTGGGCCTAAGTATAACTTATTTTATTATGCTTTTATTCTTTATATTTATGCTCTGACACTTTCCTTCACCTTACTGCAGGGATTACTTCAACCCAAGTTATTCCAGGTGTGGCGCTGATCCCGAATGGCGACGCAGCAGCATTGCTAGAGCCGGCTACCACGGCCACGGCTATCCCCAAGCTACCGTGGTAGGCCTCGCTAAAGCAGCCGATGATGGACGCCGTAACGGCGCCGTAGGTAGAGCTCGGGTCAGATGACGGCGACGGCGTCCCCTTGTTAGAAATCTTGAGGAGGTCAGTCCTCACGACCCGAACTGAAAGGAAACGCAGGAAGCGCGCAGAAAAGGAACGTGATGCCACCTTAGCTGTGGGTGCAGGCTCAAGCACCACTCCATCTTCCGCTATTCCTTCAGAGGGTGCTTCAGCTGCCTTGTCTACTGCCCATAGACAGGTTGTGCGCGTAGCTCGGGAGGCAACCGAGAATCTATTGCAAGGTAACGTAATGCCCGGTCTCATTTTTTTTATTAGCACTCGATCTGCAAATTCTTATATACCATATCCCGCAGGGCCAAGTCCTGGCGGTGAGGTGGCAGGCGAGAATACGGCGACCACAGAGCCCGAAGTGGCTACTCTCTCTCGGGAGTCTGTGACTGCCCAAACCGCCACTCTTTTCACTTGTGGCTCCTTGGTGTCGGCGGACATCGCGAGCGTCGCGACGGCCCTTGTCGAATCAGGGGATGAAGCCATGAGGGCAGAAACTATCCCACTGAAGGAGAGCGAAGAAGCCGCTACGCCTGGTGAAGCTTCCGTCGCAGTTCTGGTTGATGACCCATCAGGTAGGTCTTGGGTCGCTATTCTCTTTTTATTTTCTTCAATCCTGTTCAGCCCCTTCTGACGATATTTTGTTTGTTTTGAGTGTAGGTACAGTGAACACTGAGATTGTGCCATCTGAAGCACCTCCGGTCGCCGCCATGATGGCTGTTGTTTCCTCGCTCGCCTTCTCCTATGTCCTCTGAGATACTGGAAGGTATAGGTTTGCGATTTATCGGTTTCATTGTGGGTTTCATCCTCCTTGTACTGACAGTATGTTGTCGCAACTTTGCAGGAGTCCTTTTTGACTATCTGTATCAGGTGCTGAACCCGCATTTCTCCTTCCAGATGGAGATCGTCCTACCTGCTGGTGTTGGTGAGTATAGTTTTTAACCGACATCCTTTCCTTTCTTTTACGGGTATCCATGCGTTGCTAATTCTTCTTCATATTGAATATAGCGTCACGGGTCGAAGGAGGAGGCAAAGGAATAGCCGTGGCTCCGACACTCCCCCTCCTGCCGCCTGTCACAGCTGGTATAGTAGACTTTATTGACTATGTGATTTCTTTATTTCGTGAGTCGGCATTTAACCGTAATCATTGTGCAGCAATCGCACCGGCTTCAGCTTCCTTTGAGTCTGGCATTCCCATGCCCGCAAGGCCTTTTGGTAGACGAACGTCTTTGCGGGGTGCTGCAAACAGCCGACAAATGTTGAGCGAATTCATCGAGGATCTTGATGCCGAGGCCCTCACATCCGTTGCAGATTTTGCTATTGAGGTCAATCCGATACTGTCGACGCTCGTGAACTTCCATAACGAAGATATCGTCAGGTCTTAGGTTAATTATTGCAGACAGATTGAGGCTTGCCTGCACGAAATTGAGCTCAAGCGTCTCACTCCTGAGGTTCTGGCTTTGAACTCCCAGCGGGTTGCATGGGTTGAGAAGAGTGTTCCCTTCCTTCGCCATTTTGAACAAGAGGCGACCCTGAGACGGAAGGAACATGAGGCGGCTTCTAGCGAGTTTGTCCAATTGCATGCCCAGGTCGAAGCGAATGCTGCGCAGCTGAAAGCCATTTTTGAAGACCTCCAATGGTGTATTTCTGACAGGTTGGTGCTGAGGCAGAAGCTTGACGTCACTGAGCGGGTTACGCAGAGTTGCAAAGCCGCTCAGCAGGAAATCGATGAGAAGCTTTCATCCTGTTTGCAGTAACGGGCTCGAATTGAAGCGGAGTTGGCCGCGGTGGCTGACCATGAAAAAGAGTTGAGAGGAGTGCGCGAGCGGCTTGCTGACTTATTGAAGATGCCTCCTTCTTAGTAGCCGTCTTTGTATATATATATATTTTTTATCGATTGAAAATTTGTAATTGATGAATAACATGCATTCATTTTCATTCATTTTTTTCTTTTATATGATGTATCTTGTACTCAATTGAGTTCATGAATAAAAGACCCATTTTATCTCGTATTATTGCTTTCTTTTCTTTGTTGTGTTAGTGGCATGTTACCTTAGTAAATATGGCCCGTAGATGGTATATAATAGTCCGTCTTGATTTCTTTGTAGGGTAGCGATGGCATAGAAAACAGGTTCAGGTCTGCTGCCTAAGACTTTTCAACTTTATGAGCCGTGAGGGTCTCATAAAGACTTTTCTCCCTACAAGTCGAGAAGATCTCGTAGGTGTAATTTCTCCTTATGGGTCATGAGGACTCCTAAGTGCGTTTTATCTTGAGAGTCGTAAGGATCTCACAAGAGAATTTTCATTTTGCGAGTTAAGAGGTTCGTGGGATGACTTATTTCGGAGTCGGAGCATTGCTCCGACGGGGAGTTCATAGATTGACGTGTTTCCGAGTCGAAACATTGCTCCGGCGGTGAGGTCATAGGTTGACGTGTTTCTGAGTCGAAGCATTGCTCCGACGAGGAGTTCATGGGTTGACGTGTTTCCGAGTCAAAGCATTGCTACGATGGGGAGGTCATGGGTTGACGTGCTTCTGAGTCGAAGCTTTGCTACGAATGGGAGGTCATGGGTTGACGTGCTTCCGAGTCGAAGCATTGCTCCGACGGGGAGGTCATGGGTTAACGTGCTTCCGATTCGAAGCATTGCTCCGACGGGGAGGTCATGGGTTGACGTGTTTCCGAGTCAATGCATTGCTACGACGGGGAGGTCATGGGTTGACTTGTTTCCGAGTCGAAGCATTGCTACGACGGGGAGGTCACGGGTTGACGCGTTTCCGAGTCGAAGCATTGCTCCAAGGGGGAGGTCATGGGTTGACATGTTTCAGAGTCGAAGCATTGCTACGACAGGGAGGTTATGGGTTGACGTGTTTCCGAGTTGAAGTATTGCTCCGACGGGGAGGTCATGGGTTGACATTGACTTCAGTATTGCTACACCGAAATATGCTATCGGGCGCAAATTATCATTTTCCATGAGAGGACTTAGAATTTGATGACCATTTAGGCATCAGCATCGCTACTACTGGAACGTTTCCAGGAGAGAATCATCATTTGCCGTCGCCGATTTGAGCAAAGGTGGCTTAGTATACAGGGTTAGGGACCTGACGACTAAGGCTTTTTGACTTCATGAGCCGTAAGGGTCTCATAAAGGTATTTCTCCCTACGAGTCGTGAGGATCTCGTAGGTGTATTTTCTCCTTAAGAATCGTGAGGATTCCTGAGTGATATCTTCTCTTGTAAGTCGTAAGGATCTCACAAGAGCATTTTTCTCCTTGCATGTCGTGAGGACCCACAAGTGTTGTTCACCAAATAGGGGGTTTCACACCATTGGTGGAACTGGGTGAGAACGCTCATTTATGCCCGTGGATTATATACAAGGGCCGATATTGACCGCCTATAGGGCAATTTGGGGGATATGATGGCTTAAGAACAGGTTCAGGTCCCTGTATCTTAAGACTTTTGAATCCTGTGAGCCGTGAGGGTCTCATAGGGGGGAAATTCTGCTTACAAGTCGTGAGGACCTCGTAAGTGTAATTTCTCCTTAAGAATCGTGAGGATCCCTAAGTGTCCTTCTCCCTTGTGAGTCGTAAGGATCTCACGTGGGTATTTTCTCCTTACAAGGTAGAGAGGACCCTGCAAGTGCATAGGATTTTTTTACGAGTCTGCGCCCTTTCGGGTTTTTACAAACTCGCCGGTAGCCTAGCTGTTTTTATTCACGGAGCCCTTTCGGGTTTTCATCTGTGCCTATTTCGCTTGTGGACGTACCATTTTTTTTGCTGCGTAGTAGTTTAAGGACGTTATGGTCCATTGTTAGTTTTAGGACATTGCGGTCCGTAATAGTTTAAGGACGTTACGGTCCGCTGTCAGTTTCAGGACATTGCGGTCCGTAATAGTTTGAAGGACATTACGGTCCGTTGTTAGTTTAGGGACATTTCGGTCCGCTGTTAGTTTAGGGACATTTCGGTCCGCTGTTAGTTTAGGGACATTTCGGTCCATAGTAGTTTAAGGACGTTACGATCCGTAATTTTCCGTGTTTGGGATGGTGTACTGTTGGGTACTAATTTTAGAGTTTTGACTCAAGAAGATAGCGGGCGGACATAGGTGTCGTCATCTATCATTGACATGGGCCGTGACTCGTCAGGCGTAGTATTTCTTCAGAAATCGGCCGTTTATTGGCCGGAAGGATCTTTCTCCATGCATATCCATGAGCAAATAGGCTCCCCTTTGATAGACCTTATCTATGATGTATGGGCCCTCATAGTTTGGCTCGAATTTCCCCCGTTTGGCATGATTGGGGAGCATAGGTCTTTTTACGACTAGGACAAGTCTTCCTTGGTGGAATGTTCTCGGCCTGGTTAATCTTTCGTATGAGCGCGTCATCCTTGCTTTGTATGCTTCCAAGTTTTGTTGCGCTATGAGTCGAGTTTTATCGAGGGCGTCGAGCTCCTCAAGCCAAAGATGAGCATTCTCTTCATCTGTTAGCTCATAATGAACCGCCACTCGTAGAGAGGGTAACACTATTTCCAAGGGGATTACCACTTCCGTGCCGAATACCAATGCATATGGCGTTGTATTCATGGCCGTTTTGAATGTGGTTCGATATGCCCAGAGAGCTTCATGCATTCTCTCGTGCCAATCCTTTTTGTTTTTGGACACCGTCTTTTTTATGATCTTCGTCAAGGTCTAGTTAAAAGCTTCAGCTAGACCGTTAGCTCGGGGATTATAGACCGAAGTGTATCTCCAGTCTATATTATGCTGATGTGCGAAGCGGCTGATTTTGTGACTTCTGTAGGCCAGCCCGTTATCAGAGATAATCCGTCGCGGAGTGCCGAACCGATAAATGACGTGTGTCCTGAAGAAATGGAGGATGTTCTCCGTCTTCACATCTCTTAGCGGTACTGCTTCTGCCCACTTAGAGAAGTAATCAGTTGTAGCTAGTATGAACCGATGTCCTTTAGACGATGCTGGTTCGATGGGCCCAATTATGTCGGTTCCCTACATTTCGAACGACCAGCTAGCCTCTGTTGGATGTAGCGGGTTTGGATGCTGGTGGATGAAGTCCCCGTGAATTTGGCATGAGTGGCACTGCTTCGCGTATTCAAGGCAGTCCTGGATCATCGTGGGCCAATAGTAGCCCATCCTTTTGATCTTCAGCTTCATCTTTGGCTCAGCTTGATGAGAACCGCAGAGTCCGTCATGAGTTTCTTGGACGACTCTCTTTGCTTATTCCGGTCCTAGGCATCTCAACCATAGAGAGTCAAACGATCTCTTGTATAGAGTATCATTGATGAAGGCGAAAGACAGAGCTCTTTTCATGAGCTGATGTCTTGAGGATGCCTCTTCAGGTGTTCGACGGGATTTGAAGTAGTCTATGAAGACTTCTCTCCAATCCTTAGCCTTTCCTTCATCCCCTATTTGTAGGACTGTTTTCTTGGTCGCTTCCTCTTCTTCAGATGACTCCGGAGATATTTCCGCTGGTGCGAGAACCCGACGGCTTTGCACAACGATTCTTACATCATCGAGGTTTTCGTCAGCCAGTTCTTTAGCGAGTTTGGCTAGTGCGTCAGCTTTGCTATTTTCCGTACACAGTATGCTTTCCAGAATGTAGGAGGGGATTTGAGTCAGCTGTTGCTGCACTCTCTCGCCGTACTTTTCCAACTCTGGTTTGCAAGTTTGATAGTCGTCGTTTACTTAAGTAATGACCAGCTGGGAGTCTCTGTATATGAGGAGGTTTTCGACCCCCATGTCGACAGCGATCTCAAGACCCATTATCAAAGCTTCATATTCCGCTTTGTTGTTTTTTCTTGGCTCCGTTAAGGAAAGGGCAAAGCGCATTATCCCTCCTTCTGGAGTCACGAAGATGAGGCCTACCCCAGATTTGATTATGGGGGTACCGTGTTTTCGTTTCATCACGGAAGATGCTCCGTCGAAGTAGAGTTCCCATTGGGTATTACTCCCTCCTTTCTCCCCGTCGATCGTTTCAAACACGTGCTCGTCTGGCAGTTCGCAATTTAGGGGTGAGTCGCCAGGTATTGGATGCTCAGCGAGGAAGTCGGCGATGGCTTGGCCTTTCACTGTCTTGAGAGGTCGATATGTTATCGAGAACTCCATTAAGAGTAGGACCCATTTAGCGAGCCGTCCTATTAGTATGGCTCTTGACATCAGATATTTGAGAGGATCCACATTTGATATGAGATGGACCTCATGCGCCAAAGCATAATGCTGAAACTTCGTTATTGCGAAGATTAACGCCATGCAGTGTTTTTCGATAGGGGAGCAGTTGTTTTCTGCCCCTAGGAGAACTCCACTCAAATAGTAGGGGTCTCTCTCCTTCCCTTGGTCGTTCTCCTGTGCCCATAGCGCGCCTAAAGAACATTCAAGGGCGGTTGTGTACAGGATAAGGGGCTTTCCCTTGACCGGAGCGGTCAGTACCGGCGGATTCTGCAGGTATTGCTTGATTTCGTCCAGTGCACTCTGGCATTTACGATCCCAAACGAACGGGGTACCCTTCTTCATCAGGTGACTGTAGGGACGACATTTTCCGGAGAGGTTAGCTATGAACCGTCGGATATACGTTAGCTTTCCTTGAAGAGACTGCAATTGTTTTAGAGTTCTTGGAGAGGGCATTTCCATAATCGCCTTGATATTCGATGGATCTATTTCGATGCCCCGGTGTCGTATGATAAATCCTAGGAACTTGCCAGAGGAAACTCCAAATGCGCATTTCAGAGGGTTCATCTTCAGGTTATACTTACGAAGACGTTGGAACACTATTTTCAAATGCTCCCAGTGTTCCTCGTACGATTTTCTTTTCACTACAAGGTCATCGATATAACATTCGACAATCTCATGTATGATGTTATCAAAGATCTTCGTCATGGCCCTCTGGTAGGTAGCGCCAGCGTTCTTCAGACCAAAAGGCATCACTTTGTAGCAGAATATGCCCAGAGGAGTCCGGAAAGCGGTATGCTTCTGGTCTTCGGGATGCATCTTTATTTGATTGTACCCTGATGATCCGTCCATGAAGGAGAAGACTTCATGAGTGGACTTGTTATCTATCATCAGCTCGGTAACCGGCACAGGGAAGTCATCCTTCGAACAGGCTTTGTTGAGGTCCCGAAAGTCCACGCAGATGCGCACCGTCCCAGTTTTCTTCATCACTGGGACAATATTGGCGATCCAGTCAGGGAATTGAACTCCTTGGATGAAACTGGAGTCGATTAGCTTCTTGACTTCAGCATTGATACTCATTTCAAGTTCGAGCCGCATTCTTCTTGGTGCTTGTTTGACTGGCTTGACGTCCGGAGATATCGCCAATTTATGCACAGCTATTTCTGGATCTAGTCCCGGCATCTCGGAATAGTTCCATGAGAAGCAGTCTTTATACTGCATGAGCACATCTTTTAGCGTAGCCACCTGCTCTTTAGACAGCATCTCACTGATGAACGTTGGCCGCGGGTCGTTTGCCGTCCCCAAGTCGATTTTCCTTAGGTTGTCCATCGTGGTGTGTATCCCATCTTCCAATTCTTTTGGCGCCGGTGGAAATTCTGAAATCACCCCATCCTCATCTTCATTTTCAAAGCACGAAGAGAGGTTATCCATATTCTCACGCTCTTCTTCTTCCGACAGCGTTATCACATGGAAGGTACGAGATTGTTTCCAAGACCGATATTGATATGGTTCTACTCTTTCCATATACGCTGCTTTTGGTACATGCTTTTGTGGTGGAGCTACCCTCCAGTTGTTGGATAGAGCGAACCTTCCGAGTTGATATTGGTCTTCGACCCAGTTTTTGAAGGTGAAGCAGTCTTCAAGAGGATGTCCCATTGCTCGGTCATAGGAGCAATAATCTGAGTGATAGACATCGTTTACTTGTTCGGGGTGCTTGGACTCCGGGAGCGTAATCATTTGATGTTTCATGACAAGGTTAAATATATTCCTTGTCTTGTCTTGGGGGAAAGAATATTCCCGACCCATCTTTTTTATAAGAGACGGATCTCGGCTGCCCATTTCTCGATCGCATGGCTTCTTGGGCCCGCTTTGCCGCTGTCGAACGTTTTTTTGTTCTTTAACTTGTTTTTGCCTCCGCGTCGGGCCTCTTTTTTGTCTAGGGAATGCACGGCGGGCTGACGGTGAGGGGCATCGTCATCCTCGGTAGTCTGCTGAAGGAGGCGCTGTGTCCTAACTTTCTCATAAATGGCCATTTCACGGTTGTGGTAGTCCCGGGCCTTTTGACCCGCTTCCCTTATTATCTTGTCCATCTGTTCTTCAAACGACGGACTTGGTATTTTTATGGCAGGACCTTGTTCTGGTTCAGCGTCAGCGTCTTCTAAAAGAGCATCCCCTTCTTCATCGAGGTCATTTATGACATAGCAGCCGTGTAATCGCTCCCGTTTCTTGGATTGGACATATTCGAGCCCGATCATTTCCATTCTCCCATTGGGCAATTTTCGCTGAGTTCCGGGGACATTCCAGATCCTGTTGTAGAACTGAGCTTGTCGAGCTGTTTGCTTGAAGGGCATGCCTTGGCATTTTAACAGCCTTTTTAATCCTTCTGTGTAGTATCTGGGTAGACGGATGGGTTGGAGCCTGTCAATCGCAAAATCGGCACCGTGCCAGATTTCTTTCTCCACTTTGGTCTCTGTGGATCGGTAGAAGAGAATGGCCTCTTCGCCTGGGAGGGATGTAGAATGTCTGCAGCTCTTGCACGCTATATGTCTCGAGCACATCAAGCTCTCTGTAATGCTTCCGCGGAACCATTACAATTTGCAAATTCTGATCATCTCCAGTGAGGGCCTGCATTGATGGGCAGACCGAGAACACTGCATTGACCTTGTCTTCAGATTCACTGCCAAAGACCAGAATAGGGGTAGATAGTCCCGTCTTGTTGCATTGGGGTGGCCCTGAATAGACTATCTCTTCTTCCTCCTCGGTGTCGCTTCCGAAGACCGGAATAGTGGTGATAACTTTTTTCTTATTCTCCGGTTTGTGAGATCTTTCCGTGTCTTCGAAGTCTGGTAAGAAGTACTTGGCATCTTCATATTTGCGGACTTCGTTCACGGAGAATGGGTTCAATTCCCCCGTCACTGTGTACTCGAGCCCATCTTTGAAGTACTTCATACACTTATGTTGTATAGAAGGGATGATGTTGTACTCGTGTAACCAAGGTCTGCCAAGCAAAGCGTTGTAGCAAGTCTTGGCGTCAATGACATGAAATTTGATGTCAGTGACGAGCAGCCTGAAGCGTAACGTTAGTATTACAGACTCGAGTGTTCTTGACGACTGGGAGTCAAAACCGGAGATGGTGATCTTATCCCGAGCTAGGTGATGCACACTCATGCAGATTTCTTTTAGCACCCTCACATTTAGGAGGTTGACAGAGGACCCGTTGTTAACTAGGATCTTCCCTATCTTAATATCGTGGCAGTACCCGGTGACATATAGGGGACGGTTGTGCTCGCACGTTCCGAGGAGGAGGTCTTCATCGCTGAAGGTAATGTCAGCTATGTGAACTTCTTCTAGCTCGTCCTTCATCTTTTGTTTGGCAAGGAAAGCTTAAAACTGGTCAGGCTCTTGTAATGCTTTGATCAGAGAATCTCGTGCCTCTTTAGACAAGAGAAGGGCGTCCAAAATGCTTAATTGTGAGGGTATCTTCCTCAGGTGTGCCAAGACATTGTAATCTACTTTGCTTTTCTTGGGCAGGTCCTTGGCTGCAAGCTCTTCGACTGCTCGATCATCGAGGAAGATATCCTCAGGAACTTTCTCCTTTCCCTTCTCTTTTTTGTTCGATCCCTTGTTTGTAGGCCCGAGATTCTTTTCAGGCAACGTACGGTTACGTAGCTGAATATTCTCACAGTTCTTTATCTCTTCCTCTTTTCCTGAGGTGGATTCTTTGAAGAAAGGGCCGAGAGCTATTTCTTCGTCAGAATCGCTTCCGAAGGTCAGAACTTGTGATCCCATGTTATCAACCATGTGACAGTTGCCGGCAGTTCTTTTGTGCTCATGTGTCGTGCTTCTCTGTTCTCGACGAGCTTTACATTTCATCCGCTTGAAATGTTGTCGTCGAGCAACGTACCCTTGCCACCATTTCTTGAAGACATTGCATTCTTCAGTGGGGTGTGTAACTTTCCGATGGTACAAGCAGTAGCTCGGATGAACGTCCGCTTCGTCAAGGTAGGTATCCTTGGAAGTATTTTCTTTGAAAGGTGGCAGCTTCATTCCCATCGACAGGGCTTTAGCGAACTGTTTCCTTTTCTTAACCAGCTTTTGTCTACCGCGGGCGTGCTTCGATCTGGTTGGAGTTTCTTGCGACCCATCCCTACCACGGTTTCTGTAACGTTTTGAAAATCGTTTCGGTGAAATTTCGAAAAAACGGTAAAATAAGGGGGTTTTCTGTAAAATGTCAAAATGCAAATATCTTTATTATAAAATTAAATATACATATTCTAGATATGTAATTGCTAGTATTTGGTGTTTATTGAGCCACTGGTGAAATTTCAAATTTTCTGAAATTTTTTCCGAAATTAATTATTTTAATATTATTTTAAGCCGTCACTAATACATTTAATTAGGGAAAATTACAAACTGGAATGAGTCGAAATAAATTTTGTGCATCATAACACATTAAATAAAATTTTATCATGTGGTTTCTGAAATGAAATGGTTTGCCAAAACGGTTTGGAAAATATCGAAGAAAAAGGCTTATTTTGTGAAAATAAAAGGGTTTTGGTGCATATTGAATTGGTGTTTGGTGTTCTTTACTTCACACACACACACCCTCTCACCTTTCCACCATGTGGCCGGCCCCCTTTTTGTTTAGACAGCCCCCTCTCTCTCTCTCTCCAATCACTTCTTGTAAGAATAGAAAATGAAAAGAATAGAATAAGAGGTATGGTGTTGATAAGAGGTATGGGCTTTATTTTCTTTGACTTCAAGCACCATCTCACTCTCTCCCTTCCTCCCTCTAACCTGGCGCAAAACCCCCCATTTCAGCCCCAAAATTTCTCCACCACATTTTTTCTTCAAAAACTCCACAAAATTGCTTCAAAAATCCACATAAAACATCACTAATCCCTAATCTAATCTCTACCCATTTTCCCATGGCCCAAGCTAGTATGAATCAAGGAGCAAGATGATGATTTGGGAGGCTAAGATTTCATGCTAAATCTCAAGATTCTAGGAGGTATAAATCTTAACCCTATAATGAAATTGTTAGTTTTTGCTTAAAGCAAATTGATTTAAGTGTTAATTATAGTTTAATTTCAAGTTTTGGAAATTAAAGAGAAGGGTTTAAATACTAAGTTAGGGTTTAGGTCAATTGATCATGATCTAATTGTGTGGTTAATATCTGGTGGGCTTGCTAAAACAAAGCTAATTACTAGATTACTAATTGTTTTGTTTAAATTGTTCTAATTATTCTAATTTGCTAACTAGGTTTTAATGAAATACTTATATAATGGAGATTAAAATCTAATTAGGTTTTGCATGGTATTATTAACATTTTAAAGTGTAGTTTAATACTTTAGTTCATGAAAATCCAAGCTAGATTGTGGTTTGTGCATTTTTTTTTGCTATAAAATTGTTAAAATTTGGGTATATTGTAAACTAGAATTTTGGAATTTATGGAAATTGATGAGAATAAATTATAGGAATGGTTTATATAACTTTGTTATGATATTTAGTGAATATTGTGGCCGCTAGATTCGTTTAAACATCAAGATTTTGTATTAAAGTGGTTAATTTTGCTTATTAGGTTTTCGGAAAAATAGCTTTAAAGCGAATTTGAAGTTTTGGTGATTTTAACCCTATTTTATATATATAATTAAGGTGTTGTCAAACCACGATTGATACGTTTGAGTTTTTCTCGATGGTTTGGCGTTTGTACGCCGACGTCGAGGGTTTTTGGGTTGATTTGTGAAAGCAACCATAGGTTTTGACCTATGTGGGATTCACGTGTCGTTTTGGGTCATGAGTCGGATTTTAATATGACACGGTGCGTTATGATATGTAGGTACCCCATGTGGACTTCGAGACGACAAGCAAGTGCGTGGCGACGTCGGCACCGGCTAGCGAGGACCAGGTGAGTAGATTTATATCTACGGGGAGAAGTCGGGTGGATGGCATATAGCACCCCCGCAGTCCGTAGTGTAGCTCATATATATATATATATATGTTTATATAGGTGTTTTATGATACGAGAATGTTCATTCATGTTATGTTTATGTGTTCATGGATTAGTTTTGGATTAGTTGCCAAACCCTGGAGTAGTTGTTATATCCACATACGCACACACAGACTTGCATACATTACTTTCTTGTGCGTAGATAGGGATGTGTATATATGTATATATGCGTGGGTATGGGACTATGCATATATACATTCATATACACATGCATGGATGATGAGGATAGTACTTGGGATTTGAGATGAGTCGATGAGATTTGATTTGAGGCCGTGAGATCGGTGATATGGCAGGGTTCGTATTTGAGATACGACATGACGTTGTAGCGGGTCATTGACGTAGTGTTTCACACACGTGCATGCTTACTTAGGCAGTATCAGTATTGTACTGGACGTAGATCAGTACCCCGGATTATGATCTTTGATAAAGAGGATACCAGATGAACAATGTGATGAATGTGATATTGACCCGTACCCAGATTTGGGATGCCGTACGACGGATTTACGTACGAGCTATATATTGATGATTGATCCGCACTCTTGACTTGGGAATATCTGATTATAGATATGGTATCGGATTGATAGTATCGAGGCGGGATCACCGACTAATATATATTCATATATATATCGACTCAGATGCTAGGCGGTTTCCTTACCATTAGTTCAGCCGTATAGTTTAGTGTAGTTGTCAGACTAGATTAGATTTCTACCTATTTCAAAACTAACGGATCGTGGGTATTTTAAAAGACAGGTCAAGGGATCTACGGATATTTCAAAAGACGTATCCTTTATTAAAACCACCGTAGCCCTTATTTTCAAAACCCCACGATTCGTGTTATTTCAAAGGGCACCATTGTTTAGTATTTAGCTCCCGCTCATTATTGTTGTTCGCTCCGCATCGCATGCTTATATTATGATTCATATCCTATTATTAATATCATGCTATTAGGACACCAACACCATTACCGATGACGCGTATGTACCACGTACACTTACTTGCCGGCTCACACACATCTTCATCGGTAATTGCCATGTCACAAACACTTTAGAAAATACTATTTCATTTGACATAGGTTGTTAGCTAATAGTTTAGACATGATATTAGTGTACTTGCCTTATATGCTAGTTAGACATTGTAGTTATTGCCTACTACTTCATGCATGTTATTATTCACTGTTGTGTCGCATTCATGGATTCTCATGCCTATATTCACTGTTTACATGTTATTGATGATTGGATTCGGATTTCATGAGATTTCTTGGATTTGGAGGAAAACCGCAAAAACATAAATAAACCTTTTCTCTCTTTTAAAATAAAAAGTGCGGTTTTCCCATGATGTATGAGTCGTCCACCATGAGTTTGCTGATGGATTTCGAGACCCGATTCGAGGAGTGGAGGAACCGTTTCGGGTACATGGTGGGCCCGGTGCGGTACCCCGGGACAAGAGGATCGTGTTGTTGACGTTGAGCCTGGCAGGGGAGCACTACCGACCGGTGATTTTTTCCGACGCGTCGGATATCCGGAGGATACCGTCGTGGTCTTGAGATGGATGGTAGGGACCGGTCTGGACTGACGGCGCCCTAGATATTGTGATTGAGACATTTTGATTTTGAGATATTGAGGTACAGAGATTGTGACACAGAGATATCGAGATATTTGGATACTTGTTTTGTGTCGATGCTGGGCACTGTTTTATGCTGATTTCATTTATGGTACCTCCTATTTAAAATACAGAAATCTCACTGATTTTTGAAAGTAGCTTTATTCAGTACATGCATTCTGTTTCATGCATTCATACATCATCCATATGATATATCGCTACCTGAGGCACTGACACGGGCACATGGGATTACACTCGGTTAGATATTACCCTAGCCATTGTTATAGGCTGCATGTTATACATATAATTGAGGATATATTATGATCATTGACCTAGGTTGCGTTATTTATGCGATTTCTTTCCGTAGATGTTTTTCTATTCACGAGTTGGAAACTCACCCCCGTTGTGCCCCAGTTTCTTGCAGGTTTTGCCGTACAGGTTTCATTACGGCTTTGCCGGCACTGCTTCCCATTTCCGGGTGACTTGCTAGTAGGTGGGTTTACTTGTATCGTACCCCCATTATATATCTTGTATATCATTATTCTGTTGTATCTAGAAGTTCCATCAACCAAACATGTATTTATTTGAGATAGAGACCAGTGATGTTTATTCTTTCGACCTTAGAGTCGCGCGTTGTATTTCTGTGGATTTCTTGTTGTTTTGAGTTTCTATTTGAGTTTTGATCCTCGCCCTTGGCGTTGTATATTATATTGCTTGTGTGGTTGTGACCGTCGATTGACGAAGAGCTAGCTCCCGCTTGGGGATGCCTTTTTTTGATTTCGTATACTATTCATGTTGTATCCCGTTTGGGGGCCAGTATTTACAAAGGAGACTCTGCCGAAATTTTCAGGAAATATTTGATGTTTTTAAAAAAAGGCATAATTCGGCTTATGCTATTAAAACTACTTGATTTAAATTGGTTTTCCTTCACTCTACTACTTTTCTTGGTTTGGATTTCTGGGTTTTTCGGCTTACTTAGATTACGTACGCCTCGAGACGTTTCGTAGTCTAAGTGCCGGTCATGTTCCGTACTTTCGGGTCGTGACAGTTTCTTCAACTTGACGCCAACGCCTGGCCCTTTCGAATATGGTCGTTTCACGTTCGTGATCAACTTTGCTCTTCTGACGGGCTTCGTTTAGAAGCATGTCAATCAGCTCATCGGATGGTTCCAAAGATTTTGGTGCCGATTCTGCCCCCAGCTTCCCTATGTTATCTTCTAACGCCGAGTGAGCTTCTTCATCATTTACTGACAAATGAGAGATCATGTGACAACTTGCCACATAATCCTCGGGTTCTTCTGACGAGTCATCTTCCTCGTCACTGTCATTATCTCCTCTCTCAATTATATGGTTGAGAAACTTTTGGAGTGTGACTGGGGGTTCGCGCCTTCTGGTTATATTCCTCCAGCGCGTCAATATGCTTTTGCAGATCCGTGCGCTTGTCATCGGGTTGCGCGGGCTTCTTGGCCTTCTTCTTTTTATTTGAAGACATTGACGGCTGGGTCTAGGTATTCTGCCTATCGCTACCAACTCTCGGTGTTGGGCACGGTTTCAGCATCCCCTCAATGATCTTGGGTTCCAACGGGCTTTTCCATCTAATCGCCGGGCATGTTTGAAGATCCTTCAACATTCTTTACGTTTTGGCTGAAAGAGCGATCTCCTATGGAGCTTCCTCTATAAATGAGCATGATGCCCCCATCATGTCCACCCTTTTAGGAGCGTGCTGCTGTGGCGGGTTTACCTTCTAATTTTCGGACAACGCGAATTTTCCCTGTTGGTACTGTTCTTCAACCCAATTTTTGAAGATGAAGAAATCTTCGATTGGGTGGCCTACTATTCGGTGGTAAGGGCAGTAATTAGGATTATTGACGTCGTCCGGTTGCAGTGGGCATCTCAGATCCAACAGAGTGATGACCCTGTTGCGCACCGCCAGTTCGAACAGTCTCTTTGTTTTATCCCGAGGGAATGAGTAAAGATGTCTCATCTTTTCATTGAAGGACTGCGATTTGTTGCTTTGGCTAGCAATCGGTTTCGACTCACTCGGTTACTGCTGAGCGTTGGCGACGAAGGTTGCTTTCCCTTTGCACTTTTCATTTCAAGGCTCCGTTTTCAAGGAGGACGGTCTATGGCCCATCTGATCCATTTGGGCCAGCTTGTCGATCAAGGCCTGGAAGGTGGTCGGCTTGAAAAAACATCATGAATTGGGATATAGTCGCCTACGGATCAAGGGTTCCCACAAACTTGCCTAAGGCAGGAGCTTCTTCTATGCATTGTTCGCATTTCGACCATAGGTTCCGCCACCGAATCGCATACTGAACCCATGTCTCTCCTGGCTTCACTCTGACATTGATCAACGCTGTGATTGGGATGCGTTCTCTAGCGCTTGCAAAACGATGAGTGAATAGAAACTCCATTTCTGTGAACGTTTTGATGGAGTCATTCGGAAGCTCCGAATACCATTCGAATGCCGTCTCCGCTAAGCTGACGACGAACTGGTGAAGCAGCAATTTGTCGTCGCCTTCAGTGTTGCCGCAGAGAGCCCTGAACTGAGCGACGTGCTGATGGGGGTTGCATGTCCCCTTATACACGTGAAATTTAGGGATCGTGTATCCTGGCGGGTACTTAATTTGATCGTACCAGCTCGGATAGGGTCGCCCAGTTCTGACGACTTGGCCAGCGGCTTCGCTTGCCTGATGAGGTCGTATTTGTTGAGCTATGTAGTCATCAAGCACAGCTTTAGAGATCGTCTCCTCCCTGGCTGCTGATAAAGCCGGAAGAGGGTTTGATGTCTCCCCTCTGTCGTCTTCAATGACTATCGGGGGATCTTCGGCTGGAGGGTCCGGCTGGATCATCATCCCCACCATATCTTGGAATAGGAGCACCATTTGCTTTAGATTAGTCGCTTGCTCCGTAGCCTCCTTATCCTTTTTCTCGAGCATCCTTTGGAGGAACTCGGCGTCGGTTTCCTGCTCCTGGTGTTGATTTGACGATGCTTCCAGGCTCTCTTTCTGCCCAGTGAGTGCGGCCATCTTTGTAATCATCTCTTGAAGCTTCTGCTATTGCTCTTGAGCATTTGTTACTGATCGGGTAAGTGGTCGATGACCCCCAAAAGCATGGCTCTCTTCTTTTCCGGAAGCCATGTAAATGGTATGCACTACCATGCCCCTAGACTTGGGGCGTTTAGGTTCAGTGCTCTTGAGATTTTTCGCAGACACGGGGATCTTCTCCGGCCTTCTCCTTTCATGGGCGGTCGACGTTGAGGGGGCTGTTGAAGTAGGCACCCGTGCAGACGACATCTTCTGTAGCATGGTGGCGGGATGGTCCTCCTCTTTCCGAACCTTCATCTTCTTTGGTTGGCGGGAGTAGTCTTGGTTAATTATAGAGCATTGGACTCTTCGCCAGACTCTGTGGACTTTGGAGGATAGCCGCTGAGGGGGCTGCTCCGGCTTCGCCTTTGTAACCTCTTCAGTAGGTGGAGGAGTCCTTTTTAGCACAGCGGTTGGAGAGTTCTTGCGTACCCTCCTGAATGGCTCAAAACTGTTCCCAGTTGGAATAGCAGCGTCAACTTCCACCGTTGGAGCTGGTGGGGTAAGTCCAGAGGGGGAACTGCCTCCAGCTTTCCTCACTCGACGCCAGTGGCGACGTCGAGCATGTCGTGCAGCCAAGACCACCTCTGTTGTTGGATTAGCTTCTCATGCCCCCTGCTCTGATGAGAGGCTGTTGTCGGCGTTAGCCTGTCTAAGACAGACGTCCGCTGAGAGCGAATAGTCAATCTTGTGAAGACCGACTTTCGGGTAGGGGAGGCGGTTTGAGCTACTCCATCTGTAGCAGGAGTTGGGATAGCCTTCTCCAGTATTGCAAGCCTCTTCACGGGCACACTTGAGCTTTTTCACAGTCTGTTAAAGACTGAGGCGTTGGAATTGGACGATCCATTGAGAGGGGCCATGGTAGCTGCAAGCCGATCGAAGACCGACTTCTTTGGAGCTTCTTGCGATGGCATCGGGAGGCTGAAGCTTGTTGGCGGGGTATAGTCCTAAAGAACAACCCAGTAGTGGCCTGTGTCACCTGTTCTACCGGCATTGCGAAGATGGAGGCCGCTTGGGGCCCGTAAGTCACTCCTGCAGATGGGGCGAAGCGAGAGTTGCTGTTGCAGGTGCACTTGGAAGCCATTGATCTTCTTTTCTCTGCACAGGAGCAAGACACCAAATCTTAGTACCTCGAATCCAAGGGCAGCCATATTAAACCGCGATTCGTTCGCGAACACGATACAAGAAGTGTGGAATGGAAAGAGGAAAAGGTCCCACCGAGCGTGCCAGAATCTGTTTACCGCCGAAAACCGGAGACGGGACCGCATAGGCCTTCTTGCCTGAATTTGGGGACAGATGGTATTGGGTTTATCCGTCCACCTCTCCGAAGATGCCAAGTTGATTTATGACACCGTATATCGAAGGTTTGGACGGATGCGGCCGTTATAGAAGACTTCGTCAGATTCCCCCTCGATTGCGAGGGGTTTTTGATTGTGGGGATGCTCTTCCCTGCAGGCGCAAGCCCTTGCAATTAATTACATTACCGCGTAGCGATAACCACTTTCTCCTGCTCCAGTTGTTCACTTCGTGACGTGTGTGTTTGTTTTATTTTTGGTTTCCCGTGGATTGTATATGGAGACTAATTTATGTTGTCTCCTATAGGGCGTGGATTAGTCCAAATCCGTATATTCTTAGATTTGGGTTTGGTTTGATTTGAGGATCGTTAATCTCGTTTGAGATTAAGATCAACTTAAATGTTTGTTAAGGATACGTTAGTACAATTTTGAACTAAGATCTACTTAACGGTGGTTTAGGATCATTTTGATCCAACAAAGGAGCATTTGGGCTCTATTGTTTTAATTTTAAGGACGTTGAGTTCCATAAATTTTAGTTTAAGGACATTGCGGTCCATGTTTAAGGACATCATAGTCCATAGGGTTTTCAATTTAAGGACATCATAGTCCATGGTTAAGGACATCATAGTCTATAGAGTTTAAGGACATCATAGCCCATGTTTAAGGACGTCATAGTCCGTAGAGTTTAAGGACATCATAGTCTATGTTTAAGGACGTCATAGTCTGTGTTTAAGAACGTCATAGTCCGTACAGTTTAAGGACATCATAGTCTATAGGGTTTAAGGACATCATAGTCCATGGAGTTTTTAGTTTAAGGACATCATAGTCTATTATTAGTTTAAGGACGTTGCGGTCTACAGTAAATTAAGGATGTTTCAGTCCATTATTATTTTAAGGACATTGCGATCTGTAATTTGTTGTTGGTTGTTGAGACCTGCCACCTCTCTGAAGACGTTGAAGAATTATAATGACGTATATCAGAGGTGTGAAGAGATGTAACCTTGAACCAATGAATGTTCATCAGGGATTTGGTAGTCTTGTTTGGGACTAAGGCCAATTTAGAAGAATACATATGGGCTCATTCAATTTGGGGTTTGGCCAACCTTGGGCTCAGCCCACTTGATTAACTATTTGGGCTTGATCCCCTTCTCTGTATCAGCATTGCTGAACATCAATTTGGGTTCTGACACCCCCTTTTCTTTTGTTTTATATGGAGTGTAAAACACTCAATAGCGCTTACGTGCTTTGCACATGAGGCGCTCGGCGATGAGCGCCAAACACTGAGTGCTAAGCACTTTTTATATTAAATAGCGCCCACGTGAAGAGAGCGTGGAGCACTCGGCGCCGAGCGCCAACTTTTGAGTGCTAAGCGCTCCTTCTTAAATAGCTCCCATGTGAAGAGCACGTGGAGCGCTCGGCGCTGAGCGCCAGACTTTAAGTTTTCTGTTCTTGATCAGATCAATCTTCAGAGAATTAAATTCTCACTTGTGAAAGACTTTTTCTTATAGATATGAGATCTTGAGGAGAAGAAGAACTAAGTTCTTATGTGAGAGTTAAACTCTTAAATATATAGGGGAGATGCTATGATCTCTCTTTTTTATTTACCTTGAGGAGAAATAATTCTCGTCTTGAAGATTGAAGTTTGTGGGGGGTTCTTCTGTGCAAGACTTGAAGTCTTGGGCCCTTTATATAGTGGAGGCTGATTTGTTGATTCAGTTAAGGAAATCTCTCATTGAGAGATCCTTGATTGATTAGGGGATTTTATCCACCGTTGGATCTTTGATCCTAGGACTTTTGTTTTACAGAAGTTTTTCTCTTGTTTTTAACAAGATTGGGAAAATATTTTTCCATACAGAGTTTATTCTGTATCTTGGTGATTTTTTAATCACCATTGGATCTTTGATCCAACGGTGCTCTGTTTTACAGAGAGGAATCTTTCTTGTTTAAAAAGATTCGAGGAATATTTTCTCAGCAGAATTTGATTCTGTAATTTGATGATTCATCATATTCGTTGGATTTTTTATCCAATGGTGGAGAACATTTAGTTCTAGCGCTGGTGCTCTTGTGCTTTGTACGTGAGGCGCTGCCTCGGAGTTTTTAACTCATGGCGCTGGCGCTCTCGTGCTTTGCATGTGAGGCACTGCCTCAGAGTGTTTAACTCTTGGCGCTGGCGCTCTCGTGCTTTGCACGTGAGGCGCTGCCTCAATTCAAATTTTGAACAAAGATTTGCTCTCTTATTGGGGGGAAACAGAAGAAATACCGACTTCAGAGTCGATAGAAGAAACGTGGACAAGACGGGCACTAGAATCCCGTGTCCAGCTGAGCATGTACTAAACGGTTTAGCGCAAGTGGCAGCGTTAGTGATAATTAGAGAAAATGTTTGTTTTGAAAAAGTTGGATTTTAGATAAATCAAAAAAAATGCACAATCTACCCTAGATATACGGTCACCTAGGTCAAGTCACTAGACCGCTCCTAGACTTCCAGAAGAAAACCTGTAGGATTAATTCTCTACCACCTCTTTATCCCTCTTGTGGCCAGGTAAATGCCAGGTAAGTGGGAGGTATCCGCTATGTAAATAGCAGGCATAATTAAGTAACCTCTTGCCTTAAACACACTTGTCTAGACACCACAAAAGAAATGCGGATAAGCAGTGGATTACCCACGACCTTCCTCTGTCCTAATTGAGCGCGACGGTCTTTAGAGTCTTGGTCTAGATATTTTTTAGTTAATGAGGGTGATGCGGATGCTCGTTTTATGATTTTTGAGGCTTAGGAAGGGTAATGAAATCCCCACCTAATCTGAATTTGGTCTTTGCCCCTTAATTGTCCGTATTACAATATGCACAAACAAACAATATCAAGACACGCAACAAAATTTTTTTAAGCGGCAAATTTTGTAAAGAATCCTGCAAAAAATTTGTTATTGGACAAGATCAGAGGAGAGAGAAGAAGGTAGAGATTATACCAAAGAGAGCTAAAAGCCTAACTCGATCAAAGAACAGCGGTTTCGCCGCTAATTTGCCCTTAGTGCCGCGGATCCGCCGCCATCTTGATTGATCTTGAAGTTATTTTTTTCTGTAGTTGCTTCACTTGCTCCACTTTTCTTGATGAAATGATCTGAATCTTTATCTCCCTGCTACAGTGATGCCAGATTCCCTCGCAAAAATTCAAACACTAATCGTTAAGCTCACGATGCGTTCTTGATTTGTATTTTGATGGAATAAAAATATTTCAACTCAAATATCAAGAAAAACAAAATTATGCACGTATCCCCGGCAATGGCGCCATTTGATTGATTTGTAAATTTTGTTTTTTGATATAAAAGAAGAAATGTGTAAAGTTTTAGTAAAAGTGTAACTGCAATCAATAACGGTGTCGCTTGTAGCGATCGTTAATGAGTACGGGTCGTCCTCTGGGATTCGTGAAACTTTATGATTCTTGATTTAGATGAGTTGAAAGAAAATAAAAGAAAAGGAAAAGAACATCATGATTGTGACAGTTTCAAGATCTAGTTCAAGAAAATGTTATCAATATTTAATTGAATAGTTCAAGAAAACCGTTTCAAGATCCAATCGATTTATCAAGAAAATGAAGATGGCTTGTCGGATTCTTTAGGATTTAGTAGCCTTGGATGAATAATACGAATGACTTCTCTTATCTATTGATAGATTTATAACTAGATCGATGGTTATGAATGCGGATTAGGGTTTCTCGGACGAAACTAGGGTTTCGTCACTATTGACCCTTGTCCTTGCATTCATCTCCATTCGCATCTAGCCTTCAATAAAGAGATCATCAATCTTATCTCAAATAGTGGTCGAAATCGTCAAGAAATTGATGTTTCGCCCGATGAGGATGTTGATGATTTCTTTGCTCAAGTTCATAAACTTCATAAGACTTAAAAGGAGTATAGTATTTTCTCACCCAATGATCTACCCTAATCCTACGAATCCAATCAAGCGGAGATTTACTCGCACATCTTGATAATAGAAGAAAGATTAGCGAAAGAATTCATAATGCGAAAATTAAAAGAAAGCGAGATTAAAACTAATCATCACCTTTATTATTCAACTTCGAATTACAACTTCTCCAATCTGAGATTACAAGATGAATTGCTCTCGATCACTCTCTTGAAGAGGTAATTTCTCCGTCGATCTTCATGTTGCTCGATCACTGTGAGGCTTGGACCTATCGTGGATCTCGTGCTCGATGATGATTGGGTTCGTGTAAAGGATCTTGGTTGAATCGCTCAATGATCTTCTCAATGATTCTTGATTTTGGATCTTGGATTTGATGTATAAAATTGGGGATCAAATTAGAATTAAATCTGAATTTTTCCTTCCAACAACCAACCAACCAACTAACTTTTAGCCATTGGTCTTATTTATAGCCCCAAATCAAGCTTCCCCAAGAAGCTAGGTTGTTACAAAGAGCTTTCCATGATAAGCTAGGTTGTTATAAAGAAGCGTCTTCAACAAGCTAGGACGTTGCAATGAAGCTTCTGGAGAATTCTCGACATCCGACTCTCTGAATCGGCCGCGGATCCACGGTGACTCGGCCTGACTCGACCGCGGATCCGCGGCCAATTGGAGGCTTCATGGGTTGGCGCTTCTGTAGTGTTCTGATGATGGAATTTAGGTCTTCTTTTGATATCTGGAATCTTCTAATGTTCTCTTGGTTGCTGCCAGTATTTGATTCTTTGGTTCCTTTTATTATATCGGCAAATTTATGATTCTTAATATTTGACCTGAGCTATTCTTGCACAAGATCTCGGTGAAAAATGTGAGAGATGCAAAATATTATGCGTGAAATATTAACACACAATTTCCTTCATAATGTCGATTATAATATATAACACAAGTTAAATGATCTTTTGCAGATAAATTTCTAATATGTGTTATATTTATAAAAAAACACCTTTAGTTGATTAAGAAAAGTAAGGAAATTATCATGTTGAAAGTGCAATATTTTCGACTGAACAATTATATCACAATAGATCCATTGTAATTTACCGATGCCTCCATGGCACGAGTAATATTCCTCGAGCCACCTGTATAAGGGGGGAGATCCCTCTTCGCCGACTTCCTATTCTCTTTATTTTGATCCGCCTGTTTCTACACAACACATTCAGATTTAGTTTTCTAATTAAGCAATATAAAAAAATAAATTATATACTAAACAATGAATTACATTTAAAATGCAAACCTTTTTGCGCTGAGAGTCGAAATATTGGCACAAGAGAAGACATGTATCTACGTCGACTCTCGCAAAGGCCGGAGTATGTAGGAGAGCCGCTCTCTCTGCCTCGGAGGTCGCCATCCATAGGGAATAGCAGTCGATCTTCAGCTCGTTCCTATTGTATCGGACCTTTGATTGCATGTTCTTCATCAGGCCATGGTACAAAGTGTGAAGATCGAGCACTCTCTCAGGGTGATCAGGGTCGGGTACAGGCTGAAAATCGTAATCCAACTGCAAATACAAAAAAAAACAATGTTATTAAATTGCAAGTGTTAATAATAAATATATTGGATAAGTCAAATGAAAATATATATTAATACCCGAGCCTGATCCCAGAAGTGGGCGAATGAGCGCCGGTACTGGTCGCCCCACTCAACGTGAAGTTGATACTTCTTCACGAGGCGGCTCTCATCCCCCATATACCGGCCGAATCTCTCGGCATAATCGTTGGTATAGTGATAATCAGAGGTAAACAAGAGGGGGAATGCTGCCTCCCCCTAGCTCTGTCAGGCCTCAGCCTGTGGGACTGATTCGGGCCTCGAGTCCCCCTCTCGGGATGGGGATGCCCTGCGTCTACAAGAAATATCAAGACAATCAATATTAAGACATAGTGGTATTAAGAAATCAAGGTTTAACAAAAATAGAAGTGTGATATATACCTCCGACGATAGAAGCACGATCCTGGGCCCGGGCAGCAGCACGAGTGGGACGATAGGTCCTCCGGTGAGGAACAGCCGGTGACCCGGACGTGGACGCATCCCCTCCAACTAGAAAATAAATATCGATAAAATTACATGTAGTTCATATTTATTCTTAAAGGATATGTAAAATGAATAAATATTTTATATTTATTTATACTAACCTGTAGACTGAGCGGAGGGTATGGAAGTGGGAGTGGACCCTGCACCAGACGTGGACGCACCACCTATAATTAGACAATCAAATATTGACTATATAAGTAACTATAAAAAGAATGTGTATATCAATAATATAACATTCTAAATCAACATGTATACACTATAGGATATATAAACATACCCGCAGGTGCGGTGGTGGCCTCTACCCGAGATGTGGAGGCACCACCTACAGCTAAACAATTAAAAAATGATTTTCTAAGTACGTAAGAGCAAAAAGAATGTATGTATATTTATGATATAGCATTCTGAATCAATATGCATGCACTATAGGATATATAAATATACCTGGAGGTGTGGGAGTAGCCTCTGTCCCTGATCTGGATGCACCACCAACAGCTAGACAATCAAAGATTGACTAAATAAGTAATTTTGATATAAATATGCATGTATATCTATAATATTACATTCAAAATGAATATGCGTGCAATATACCTGGAGGTGTGGCAAAGTCCATACGGAAGGAGCCATCCGAAGGGGTCTCCGATCGGGGTGGAAGACCGGCCCTCTGAAGCTTCCTACGTGCTCTCCTGGCTGCAGAACTGCTCTGCCTCTGCCTCTACCGGTGCCGCGGCTGGAGCTCCTGCCGCTCCTTGCTGCTCCCGTCATCGTCATCAAATCTAGATAAAACGGTTCGTGGACGCATTAGACAATCATTACATATGCATGCTATATATGTATAGATCGTAAAATGTGAAGTAATAATATAACATTACTGATAACCTTTTTCGTTTTGTGGACGCATTAGACATATCTACTTGGATTTCATCATCGATATCATTTCTAACCCACGTAACTTCATAATTAGCCGAAGACAACCCGTCTTTTGAAACAGACGGTCGGAGCACTCTAAGTCTTCTCTTTTCTTCATCCTCATCGCTGTCCTCGAATTCTGGGACATCGTAAACATCCCTGGGTTTCCAACAGCATACGACACTCCATCCCGGATGCTTCAAACACTGTGAGTAGTATACTTGGAACGCTTGGTTCGGAAAGATAAACGGATCGTCCTGACCGTAAAATCAAAGTGTGTTCACACTGGTCAATTCATATTCATCTTTCCAAGTTCCGAGATTGTTTCTCCACTTATCCATATCGGTTCGTGTATCGTACCAAGTACACTGAAATATATAAAACGGTTCTGATCATCCGGGATATTGGATGCCAAGTATACAATTTAAGTATCCATAATAAATCACACCATCCGATCCTACCGTCGCAATCCCACTATTCTGAGTGATTCTAGATGTTTCTATGTTCTTAACTTCGAATTTGTATCCAAGGACACCGAATCCTTTATAATATGCAACCTCCATGCTAGGAAACTGAGCTAAACATTTTTAATCACTCTCTAATGATACAGACAAGTTCAGATTGTGGATCTAACAAAACAAATTTTACGACAAATACATAACGATATAAGTTTAGATTAAAACTGGTAGCAATAACATATTATTCGAATAACTTACATGATTTGCAAACCAATCGCAAAAATTATCCTGATGATACTTTTCTAATCGTTCATCGTTCCAATCAGGATGCCCCTCACATACCTCGTTAAAATGAATTATGTTCTCAACAACGGCATATGACATTAATATTATATTATTTCATACACACACAAACACAAATATAACAATTAATCCAAAAAAACTTACTCTCTAATTTTTTCAAGACATGCGTCGTTAAGGAGGATAAAGCGATAAATCTTGTTGATAAACATAATGTCTACCCTCTTATAGCTAGTTTTACCATATGGATCATCCTGAATTCTTCGAGGCCGGTTAAGTTTCGTCTCAATGTTCTCATCCAGATAGCGAGAACAAAATGTGGTTGCTTCATCAAGAAGATAACCTTGCATCAAAGAACCCTCTGGTCGATTTTTATTGCGTATATACTTTTTTAGAGTGTAGAGATACCTAAAGAAAAATATGTTAAATAAATAAATACGGGCATACAGGACAACAATAATTTTACAAATTGTGCAAAACGAAAAATTCCACGTACCTTTCGACGGGATACATCTATCGATATTGTATCGGTCCGGCTAATTTAGCCTCAGTTGCAAGATGAACCGTCAAGTGTATTATGATATCAAATAATGACAGTAGGAAAATACGCTCAAACATGCAAAGTATCAACGAAATAGAATTTTCTAGTTTCTCCAGCGTCACAACATCCAGTGTTTTAGCGCATAATTCCCTAAAAAAGCAACATAGGTCATTGATTACTAGACCAACCTATTCGGGAAGGGAAGTCCTGAGGGCTAATGGGAGAAGGTGCTCCATAATAACATGGTGATCATGACTTTTTAGCCCATCGATCTTGCCATTCACAATTTTTATCTTCTTGCTAAATGATCCTGAGAAACCTGTGGGAACTTTCAAATCATGCAAGACCTGCAGGAATCTTTTCTTCTTCGGTTGTGACATATGATAAGCGGCATTGGGAAGTACAAACTTGCTTGGTTTACCCGCTGTCGGTTTATGATGCAATTCACTTCCAATTTCCCAGTCTTGTAGATCCATCCGAGCATGGAGGTTGTCTTTCGATTTTCCGTCTTTATAAAGAAGCAAGTTGAGTACGTGCTCGGATACTCCCTTTTCTATGTGCATGACGTCTATACAATGACACACTAAATTTGTTGACTAGTACGGAAGCTCGAAGAAAATGCTTAACTTGTTCCAGAATGGTGGTTTGACCTATTTTGTCGGATCTATCCCGAAGGTCATATTATTGTAACCATCCCACTGAGCAGTCATGTCCTCTCCGGACAATGGAGCTGGAGGTCCAAGAAGCTCCTGATGACCATCAAAGTGAACAGCGTCTAACCTGTAGGGATGGTCTTGAGGCAGGAAACGTCGATGGCCGCAATAACAAACCTTCCTACTAAAATTCAAGAATTTCGATGTTGTATGTTGATGGCAATAAGGACATGCTTTGTGACCATATACGGACCAACCTGATAGCATTCCATATGCAGGAAAGTCATTAATTGTCCATGATTGAATTGATTTCTTTACGTGTTGGATTTGATCAAAGAATTAATGAAAATTTTAAGTCGTAAAAGTTTAACCGCAAGCAATAACGGTATCGCATGCAGTGAGTGCTAGTGAGTACGGGTCGTCCACTGGGATTCGTGTGTTTGTTCAATCTTGCTTTAGATGAATTGATAGAAAAGAAAAGAAAATTGCGATTATGATTTCAAGATTTAATCGATTTCGTCATTTCAAGAAAATTGAATAAAACGTTCAAGATTAGGTTCAAGATCTAGTTATCAAGATATTGTAGAAATTTTGTAGGATTCAAATGGAATTGGTAGCCATGATAATTAACAAAAATGATTCATCTTATCTATTGGTAGAATTACAACTAGATTGATGGTTAACAATGAGAATTAAGGATCTTTTGAAGAAACTAGGGTTTCTCCTTCATTGCCTCTTGTCCTTTCATTATTTGTCATTCTTATCTAGCCTTTAGCAAGAAGGATCGTTAATATAATCCCCAAATTGTGACGAATTTCACAATAAATTGTTTTCGCTCACAATTTCGACATCTATGATTCTTTTACTAAAGTTCGTAATCTCTATAAGACTTAAAATGAATAAAGGATTTAATCACCATTGAATCTACCAAATTCTTTTGAATCCTAGCAAAGGGAGATTCACTCGCACATCATGAAAAGAGAAGAATCAACGATTAGAGATTTCATAATGCGAAATTTAAAGAAAGCGAGATTTGAAAAAATGATCACCTTTATTAAATCTTCCTCAAATTTACACTTCTCAATCCGAGATTACAAGACTAAGCTCTCGATCACTCCTTTGAAAAGAGAATTTGTTGTCGATCTTCGCTCGGCTCGATCACTGTGAGACTGGGATCAATTGAGGATCGCGCACTCGTGATGACGATCGGCTTTGCATAAAGGTTCTTTGGATGTCGTCGCTTGATGAAATTCTCACGAACCTTGACCTTGGATCTTGATTTGGATTTGATTTTGGATGATAGTTTTGTCACAACACTCAACCACCTCAACAATGTTGCCCTAGGTCTCTTTATATAGCTTTCATCAATCTTCCAGTAGAAAGTAGGTAGTTGTAGGGAAACTTCTAGAGTAAGGTAGTTATCAAGCTTTTTCAAGAAGCTGGACTGTTATAAGGAGGCTTCCCCGAGAAGCTAGGAGGTTATGAAGCGTCTCCAACAAGCTAGGAAGTTGGAGGGAAGCATCTGGAGAAACTTCATCATCGGAGCCCCTAACTCGGCAGCGGATCCGTGGCGGATCGGCCTAACTCGGCCACGGATCCACGGCCGTTTGGTGAGATCATTCTGTGTATTTTCTGGGGTGTTCTGGTGTTGAGTTTGGGGTCTTCTTTTGATGTCTTGAATCTTATAATGCTTTCTTGGTTGCTGCTAGTATTTGATTCTTTGTTTTCTGTATTTTATACCGGCAGATTTCTGATTCCTGTAATTTGATCTGAATAATCTGACACAAGATCTCAGTGAAGAGTGTGAGAGATACAGAATATATGCGAGAAATATTAACACGCAATTTCCTTCATAATGTCAGTTATAATGTATAACACATGTAAAATGATCTTTTGCAGACGAACTTCTATTATGTGTTATATTTATACCAAACACCTTTAGATGATTAGAAATAGTAAGGAACTTGTCGTGTTGAAAGAGCAATATTTTCGACTGAACAAATACCCCCAAACATAACTTTGATAGTCCCGAGCAAACTTTTTATTTTTTTATTCAAGTGAAGGAGAAAAGAAAAAGAAAAAGAAAAAGAAAAACTAACTAGCACACTTTCGTAGGAAACACGATTGCACTGAGCACGTGCAACAAGCCTTTAAACATCTAGGTGTCCATAATAGGAGAAGTGTTGTCTCCTGAGGGTTTTCAGCGGATTCCACCCACAAAATCCCATAATGAAAGAAAGACAGTGAAAGTTATATATAAAGATAAGAACTATGAAAGAAAAATCTTGAAAATAAGAGTTTCCAATTACGGTAGCTTTTCGGTTGTCATGAGCCCTATCTTAATGGTCGTGAAAAGATGTCAAAAATCATGTCATCCCTCAATAAAACATCGTCTTTATTCTTCATCCCTATCTTTCTTCCAAACACCGATCATATACCCCTACGCGTGTGTAAAAGACATCCCTACACTCAGAGAATTCAATTCAAGCTATCATACTCTTGTCCATCTAGCTCAGTATTTTTTAGTCGGTGAATATTTTGGATAGAAATTGCTCACATATTTTTCATGCGACCGTTAATACTTCTTGAGGTACTAACCGACCGATTACTTTATGTGCTTGCAGATTAATCGTAAGTAGCATTTTCCTCGTCTTGCAACACCTGAGGCTTAGCAGTGACTCCCAAACCAGTTGGTCTAAGGCACTAGGTGATGAAGCACCCTCGCTATATTTTTTTTATGCTGTCTTGGTGATTACAAAACCAGTGTTTATTTTTTTTATTTTTGCACCATTTATATTTTATGCTTTATTTATATTTCCTTCATACTTTTTGGCTTTTAGACAAGAGCATTTCAAGGTATCCTCTATTATCCCGAGTTTCAAGACGTGTTTAAGTGCGTATGGTAGGGTATCAACGTTCAGATGTTTGGTTTCAAGAATAGGAATTATTTTTCAGACTTATTTTTATCCTCAGATTAGTGACTTCTTTCATCTTACTAACTCTTGAGACAACGGCTCATAACTACTTATTACTAGTTTCGTTTAAGAAAACATCTAACTTTCTCATTTTCCTTAAACTATTCCAATCTTTTAGATGTAATTTTTTACTTTCTAACCTTTCATTATAAATATATATATATATATATATATATATATATATATATATTAATAATGAATAAATAAGCACAAACCTCCCCCAAACCTATTTACAGCAGTGTCCTCACTGTTACCATCTGTTAAATCTCAGAAACCTGTAGACTTAGGGGGAAAATTTATTAACAGAGGTGAGAAATAATGATCGTGAAAATCTCCCCCAAACTTATTTTGATCACTCACCTCCATTCTTAAGATGAGACAGAATTATCGGGATATGGAGATGAGACGGAGGAAATCAATTATGGTAAAGCGGCTCCTGTAAAAACAGGAACTCCTCCGTAGGGTCAGTAGAAAAATACAGTTTCAATCTATTCCCATTCACTTTAAAAACATAACCGTTTTTAGCATTTTCAATTTTAACAGCCCCGTGCGGGTATACATACCGCACCACAAAAGGTCTTTTCCAATGAGACTTCAGCTTACCCGCATGAAGATGGAGACGGGAATCGTAAAGATGAACTTGTTGTCCCAGGGTAAAAGTTTTTCTCAAAATATTCTTATCGTGGAACACCTTAGTCCTATTCTTTACTATCACCGCATTATCGTAAGCGTCATCGCGGAGTTCGCTTAGCTCATTTAATTGCAGCTTCCGAAAGTTGCAGGCTTGATTGAAATCGAAGTTAAGCTCTTTTATAGCCCACAATGCTTTGTGTTCGATCTCGACTGAAAGGTGGCAAGCCTTTCCAAACACTAGGCGGTAAGGAGACATACCGAGATCAGTTTTATAAGCAATATGAAATGTCCAAAGAGCATCCGTGGTTGACCAATCTTTACGGTTTTTAGAAACTGTTTTCATCAGAATTTGTTTGACCTGCCTATTGGAAATCTCAGCTTGCCCGCTCGTTTGGGGATGATAGGGCGTGGAAAGTTTGTGGTTGATTGAATATTTCCGCATCAAAGTCTCGAAAGATCTATTGCAGAAATGCGTCCCGTTGTCGCTAATGATAGCGTGCGGGTGTCCAAATCGCGAAAAGATATTTTCTTTAAGGAACTTAATGACAACTTTGTTGTCATTAGTGCGACATGGAATTACTTCCACCCATTTCGAGACATAATCAACAACAAGCAAGATATACACATTCCCAAAAGAGTTGGGAAAAGGGCCCATAAAATCAATACCCCAAACGTCAAAAATTTCTACAACCAAGATAGGTTGCAGAGGCATCTCATTTCTTCGAGAAATCCGACCCGTGTGTTGATACCGTGGATAAGTTTTGCAATGATCATATGCATTTTTAAACGATATAGGCCAGTAAAGACCACATTGCAAAACTTTCTCCGATGTTTTTCGTGGACCAAAGTGACCTCCACATGCCTGATCATGACAAAAAGTCAATACACTCTTGAATTCATCGTTAGGGACACATCTGCGAAAGATTTGGTCGGGACAATACTTGTACAAATAAGGTTCATCCCAGTAAAAATATTTTACTCGGGATAGAAATCTATGATTGTCCTGTTTAGACCATTCGCTAGGAATAAGTCCCGTTGCAAGATAGTTCACAATATCCACAAACCAAGGTTCGTTGGATGTGGTCAAGAGCTGTTCGTCAGGGAAAGAGTCATTTATTGGCAGGGTCACTTTCGGTGAAGAAGAGATGCGTGAAAAATAGTCGGCTACTACGTTTTCACATCCTTTTTTATCTCGAATGACAAGATCAAATTCTTATAGTAGTAGGATCCAATGTATTAACCAGCCCTTAGCATCTTTCTTTGATAAAAGATGTTTTAGGGCGGGGTGATCGGTGTAAACCACAATCGGTGAGCCAATCAAGTAAGGCCTGAATTTTTCTAATGCAAATACAACTGCCAAGAGTTCTTTCTCAGTAGTTGTATAATTAATTTGGGCATCATTCAGGGGCTTACTTGCATACTAAATCACATGTGGCATCCTATTAATGTGCTGTCCTAAGACTGCATCAATAGCAAAATCCGATGCATCACACATAAGCTCAAATGGGTGGTTCCAATCAGGAGATGACAGAACGGGGGCTGTAGTAAGTGAGCTTTTCAATGAGTCAAAAGCAGCCTCACAGTCTGAGTCGAAGTAAAATGTTGTGTCCTTGGACAAGAAAAGAGTTAAGGGTCTAGCAATTTTGCTAAAATCCTTAATGAATCTCCGACAAAATCCTGCATGACCAAGGAAAGATCGTATACCTTTGATACATTTGGGATGACAAAGGTTTTGAATGACATCTATTTTAGCTCTGTCTACCTCAATGCCTTTCTGTGAAATGACATGTCCAGGCACAATACACTCTTGGACCATGAAATGGCATTTTTCCCAATTCAAGGTTAAGTTCTTGTCTTTATAACGAGTAAGAACTGCGTCAAGATGAGATAGGCAATCATCAAAAGAGTCTCCAAATATCGAGAAATCGTCCATGAAAATCTCTAGGAAATTCTCGACCATGTCCGAGAATATCCCCATCATACACCGCTGAAATGTAGCGGGAGCATTGCATAACCCAAAGGGCATGCGTCTATAAGCAAAGGTACTGAAAGGATAAGTAAATGTGGTTTTATCTTGATCCTTTTCGACAATGGGGACCTGGTTATAGCTAGAGTATCCGTCCAAGAAACAGTAATACTCGTGTCCAGCTAATTGTTCCAACATCTGGTCAATAAAAGGTAGAGGGAAGTGGTCTTTCCTCGTTGCGGCATTGAGTTTCCTGTAATCAATACATACACGCTACCCAGTTTGGGTGCGTGTTTGGATCAACTCATTAGCCTCATTGGTTATGACCGTGATGCCGGACTTCTTAGGGACTACATGAATAGGACTTACCCATTGGCTATCAGAGATTGGGTAAATGATACCGCTATCAAGGCATTTGACGATTTCTTTCTTTACCGCCTTCTTCATGACGGGGTTTAACCGTCTTTGTGGTTCTCGGGTTGGCTTGGCTTCATCCATCAAATGGATATGATGTTCAACAATCAAGGGACTAATCCCTTTGATGTCAGCCATTGTCCAACCAAATGCTTCCTATTAGATTTCAAAACTGTCAAAAGAGCTTTCTCTTGCTCTAAGACTAGAGAAGCGGATATGATCATGGGTAAAGACTCATTCTCACATAAATATGCATATTTAAGATGAGAAGGTAACAATTTGAGATCTAATGCCGGCGGAGAGACAATAGAAGGTGGGGTAAGTAAATGACATTCGGACTCACGAAAAAGTTCATAGCCTGCAAAGGATATAGACTCGGAAAGTGTGACAGACTTTTGTGATAAGTCAGAAGATTCAGACTCAAGTGTGGACCCATCAACGGCATTCTCACTATAATAATCTGCCAGGTCAAACAATGACGCACAAGTGTCGTCGAGATCATCATAGTCAAGTATCTCAGCTTCGCAGCTGTCGGAAGCTGTCTCGTTGATGGAACAGACCTCAAGTATATCAGCAGAAGGTTCAGATGGTTGACTTCCAATCTTGTAAATGTTCAGCTCAATTAACATCTTCCTGAAGGATAGGGTCATAGAACCGTTTTGACAAATAATGGCAGCATTGGAAGTGGCCAAAAAGGGTCGACCTAGAATCACCAGAATTTGGTTCCGTGGGTTTGCTACAGGTTGCGTATCGAGAACAATAAAGTCTACAGGGAATATAAATTCCCTGACCTTTATCAACACATCCTCAAGCTCTCCCCTAGGTTTGGTGATTGATCGGTTTGCCATCTGGAGAGTGCACTAAGCTGGTTTCAACTCTCCAATACCTAACTGCTCGTAGACTGAGTATGGAAGCAGGTTAACACTAGCGCCAAGGTCGAGTAGAGCACGGTTAATATTTTTACCCCCAATAGAAATAGAAATTGTAGGACAGCCAGGGTCCTTACGTTTCTTCGGTAATTGTTGGGTAAAATCTATGTTTACATTGCTTGACATGAATACCTTTTTTGGCATTTGAGTCTTTCTCTTCCTAGTGCACAAGTCCTTGAGAATTTTCACATAAGCCGGGACTTGTTGTATAGCATCTAGGAGAGGGATGTTGATGTTAACCTGTTTAAAGATTTCAATGATCTTCTCCATTTGTGGACTTGGTCTGTTTCCCCTTAACCTATTAGGATAAGGAGCTTGAGCAATAAGGGCAGGGTCCAATATTGGAGAAGATCGTTTGGGTAGGAAAGATCCCAGAATAGGAGCGGGGATCGTTTTTGGTGGACTAGAAGAGGTGGGCTTAGGATCCGAGCCTTGGGCAAAATGGAGAATAGGCTCAGAAGAAGAAGGTGTAGACAAACTAGGGTCAGAAGTGGAAGTGGAAGCCGGGGTATCATCGATTGATTCCTCACTATCAATCTCTTCACCGACATAGTTATTCGGCACTCTTCTAGATCTCAATATAGTAATAGCGCTCACATGATATGAATAGACAGGATTCGGTAAGGGTTGAGATGGAAGTTTCCCTTTCTCTCTAGCACTCATAGCCGCATTTAATTGTGTAATTTGTGCTTCTATCGCTTTAATACTCTCACCGTGTGAGGCGGAGTCCTTTGTTAAAGTTTGGATAGAAGACTTAATATCATCGGATGTTTGCATGGAATGTTTCATAAACAAATCCAAAGTGCGTTCGAGTGCAGAGGAGTTTTCTGTACCGGCCGTTTGGAAAGAATTATTTCCAGGTGCAGGATTGTTGGCCGGATTTTGAAAAGTTTGTGTTTGGTAGGGGTGCTGACTCAGTTGTAGTGGTTGCTATTGTTGTGGAGGGACCCTTTGAAAGTTATTTTGGTTTGGAACCGTGTTTTGAGTTTGGTGTTCGTTCCAAGCAAAGTTAGGGTGATTCCTCCAACCCTGATTATATGTGGAAGAATGAGGGTCATTTCTAGGTCGCTGTTGAAAAGCAGCATTAGTGTGCTCGTGACCTTGAAACGGAGAATTCAAAGGACATTTTTCCGTCAGATGTGATGGATCAAAACAGCATCCACACACAATTTTAGGGAGCGTCATCTGGTTTAGGGAGGCTGCTAAAAATTTGTTTTCCATTGCTTCAAGTTTCTTTTGTATTGCCGCCATTTCGTCTTTTACTGCAATGGAAATATCAAGCTGATGAATACCTCCCCTAGATGAAGGTAGTCTAACGCTTTCCCATTACAGAGTGTGTTCGGCTAAATCTTCCAGAAATTTCCAAGCTTCATTATTGTCTTTGGACATGAAATTGCATTGACAAATGGTTTCAAGAATCTGCTTTGTAGCAGGTGTAATGCCCTCATATATGATTTGGCATAGATCCCATTTATGGATTCCGTGATGAGGACATTGGACAAGCAGATCCTTGGACCGTTCAAAACATTTCCAAAATGGTTCATTTGGAAGCTGGGTAAAATAGTTAATTTCGCTCCGAACATGGGCGGTCTTATGATTGGGATAAAAATTCTTAAGGAATGCTACAATGAATTCATCCCAGTTGGAAATAGAGTGTGTGGTTGTGTTATAAAGCCACTTCTCGGCTAAATCGCACAATGTGAACGGGAGAAGACGCAATCTCATAGCATCCATAGTAATCTGTGGAGTACCCATCATAGCGCATACGTTTTCGAATTTGGTAATAAAAACGTATGCGTCTTCGGACTCGAGACCGTGAAATTTCGGTAAAATATTGATGTAGTGTGGTTTGATTTCAAAGTTATCCTCATTGGCTGGTGGAATAGAAAGACAGGTGGTGAGGAGACCACGAATAGGGTAGCATCTCTCTTAGAGAGAAATGCGCGGTGGATTCTGCGCAACCGCAGGTGGTGGCAGAGTGGTGTTATTGAAGTTTGATGGAAAGTCGTCCATCGCAGTGGTTGTGGTGTGTAGTGAGGAAAAAGAAGATGAAGAAATACTGACTTCGGAGTCGATAGAAAGAACGCGGACAAGAAGGGCACTAGAATCCCGTGTCCAGCCGAGCAAGCACTAACGGTTTAGCAAAAGTGGCAGCGTAAGTGATAATTAGGGGAAATGTGTTGTTTGTTTTGAAAAAGACGGACTTTTGAAAAATCACTAAAAATGCACAAGCAACCCTATGTCTATGGTCATCTAGGTCAAGTCACTAGACCGCTCCTAGACTTCCAGAAGACAAGTCGCAGGATCAATCCTTTACTAACTCTTTATCTCTTCAGTGTCTAGGTAAGTGCCAGGTAAGTGGGAGGTTATCCGCTACGTAAGTAGCGGGCCTAATTAAGTAACCACTTGCCTTAGACACACTTTCCTTAGACACCACAAAAGGGATGCGGATAAGCAGTAGATTACCCACGACCTTCCTCTGTCCTTATTGAGCGCGACGGTCCTTAGAGTCTTGTCTAGATATTTTTTAATTAATGAAAGGTGATGCGGATGCTCGTTTTGTAATTTTTGGGGCTTAGGAAGGGTAATGAAATCTCCACCTAATCTGAATTTGGTCTTTGCCCCTTAGTTATCCGTATTACAATATGCACAACAAACAATATCAAGATAAGCAACAAGAATTTTCTATTTAGCACGACGAATTTTTGCAAAGAATCCTGCAGAAAATTGCTAATGGACAAAATCAGAGAGGAGAGGAGAGTGCAGAGAATACACCACAGAGAGATGTCTCTCTGAATCGACCACAAGGCCGCGGTTCCGCCGCCAAACCTTGCTTCTTGCCGCGGATCCGCGGTCTTTTGACAAGTTCTTTGAACTAAATTTCTACTTCTGCTCCTCTTTGCTCCACTGGTCTCTATGAAATGATCTGAATAATTTTCTCCCGGCTATAGTGATTCCAGATTCCCTTGCAAAATTCACACACAAATTGTTAAGCACACAATACTTCTTTCGAATTTTCGATGGAATAATAATGTTTCAACTCAAATAGCAAGATAGAACAAACTAAGCATGTATCCCCGGCAATGGCGCCATTTGATTGAATTGATTTCTTTACGTGTTGGATTTGATCAAAGAATTTATGAAAAGTTTAAGTCGTAAAAGTTTAACCTCAAGCAATAACGATATCGCATATAGCGAGTGCTAGTGAGTACGGGTCGTCCACTGGGATTCGTGTGTTTGTTCAATCTTGCTTTAGATGAATTGAAAGAAAAGAAAAGAAAATTGCGATTATGATTCCAAGGTTTAATCGATTTCGTCATTTCAAGAAAATTCAATAAAACGTTCAAGATTAGGTTCAAGATCTAGTTATCAACAAACTGTAGAAAGGTTATAGGATTCACATGGAATTGGTAGCCATGATGATTAACAAAAATGATTCATCGTATCTATTGGAAGAATTACAACTAGATTGATGGTTAACAATGAGAATTAGGGATCCTTTGAAGAAATTAGGGTTTCTCCTTCATTGCCCCTTATCCTTTCATTGTTTGCCATTCTTATCTAGCCTTTAGCAAGAATGATCGTTAATGTAATCCCCAAATTGTGACGAATTTCACAATAAATTGTTTTCGCTCACAATTTGGACATATATGATTCTTTTACTAAAGTTCATAATCTCCATAAGACTTAAAATGAATAAAGAGTTTAATCACCATTGAATCTACCAAATTCTTTTGAATCCTAGTAAGGGGAGATTCACTCGCACATCATGAAAAGAGAAGAATCTGTTAGTGTATATGCCCTAGGGGCCATTATTGTATTATACTAGCTTGTATATTACTTAATGGAAGCTTGGGATATTCACAGTTATATTAATAGTCTTGCTAAACATGGTAGTATGCTACTTGGTTTTATCTATCTTAATATATGTGTACGTATTGATAGAGCCCTTAGGATCTTACTTGACTACCAGCGTTGTGATGGCAGTCATACTAGTGGGGGCTGGGTAGTCTACAAGCACATCCTTTTTCAGGTCCCTGGTCGTAGGATTATCGAGACAGGGCATCGATACTCCAGAATAGACTAGTGTGTACGCTTCTCATCCCAGTTAGGGAGATGGTATGTCCCACAGCCATCAGTACGTCGTACTGGAGATAGTATACAGGTGCTCGTTGGGTTATGGGTACACCGGACAGGACTCGCGGGGAACTGTTGGTTGGTATTATACCCATCGTCAGTTAACAGTTCCCAGGTGACATGAGTACAACATAGTCCGCAGACTTGACACTGCTGCTTCGCCTCGAGTGTGTTCCCACTGTTCTTAGATTGCTACCCTACCACGGCTCAAAGGAGTCGTGCAAACAGGTAGCAGTTGGGTGCAGTCCCGAAGCACTTGGAGGCAGTGGCGGTTAGACAGGATTCGTCTCTCCCGGTATTGGGAGTTGATATCGCACTGTGTCAGAGAGCCATTACGCAAAGTCCCTGGCCAGGGCAAGCGAGATTTACTAGTAGGTTTTCCAGTAGTTTCTCAAGGTGTAACGGGCTTCGCTCCGACACGACTTATACCACTTTTAGAGGACCGATGCTTGCCGCCCCCCAAGGCCCGATATGCGATAGTCCTAGACGAACAGACCGGACTGTACGGAGATTGTCACATCAGGCTCAGTAGGAGTTCAGATGGGTTTCCTCATCGGCCTTCTTATCTACATCTACCTGGGGACCATTACGTACAGCTAGTGCCGCTTGCGGTCTGTGGTTAAACCCACTGCCAGCGTAGTAGTCGAGTCATTAGAGTCCCACACAGAGAGTTTCCCTGCTCCGGGGGAAACGATATAGAGGTCGTATGGTTTTACGACAAGGGTTCGGACGCATACGTGTTTTTACGCACGTACGATGTTCGGACAGTTTTTATTAGCCGGATTTGGTTTAAGCCAGATTCTAGTATCGGATTATTGGATTTATACAGTCTAAAGTTTTTCCGTGTTTTCACGGATAGGAGGGGCGTTCTCGTAATTTGGCAAGAAGCTTCTAGAAGGATGATGACTTGGGGGTTAAGGTGGCATTTGCATTTATTGATTTAGTGATTCATTTGTGTGATCTATTCATGTAGTTAATGGTGCATTAAATGGCTAATGACTCATGAGATGAATCACACATAATGAATAAATGAAGCATGGTTGATAAATCATTTGATTTATTCATTTGATAAATGATTATGCTTCATATATTCAAGATAAGTTTTTATTTCATTTCATTCTCACTCTCACCTTCTCTCTCCTCAATCTCTCTCTCTCTCTTCAAACCCTAATCTTACCCTCTCATGTGTTGAGATCAAGGATTAGCAAGACTCATTAATCCATAATCATACTCTATATTCCTTATGTGACTTTGATTAGCAATTAGAGTAACCTAGTTACCTCAAGATTAGAGACAAAGCTTGGAGTAGAAGCTCTCGGGTGGATCGTCTATTACAAAGAGGAGGCCGACGAAGAGGTGGTTAACGAGAAGAAAAAGGACTTGGTTCATTGGGTATAATCTTCTTTCATAGTAGCTAATTACTCCTATGATAGTGTTAGTTATAGTTTAGCAAAGATCCTTTCGGTTAGTCGATGTTAGTTTAAAGAAAAAGATTGTTTTTCATATTTCCGCCTCCCCGCAACTCCTAGGGTGTAATACATCGACTTACAGTGATATCAGAGCCTCGCTAAACAATAACTAACTTATTAGCAAAGTCGTTAGAATTTCGAACGCAAAACGAACAGGAAAAAACATCAAATTCACCAAGTTTCTGTCGATTTTAAAACGGGGTCTAAATGTTTTTCAGGGACCTCTAAAAATACATGCAGGAAATTATAAGATTACTGGAGAAATTTGGGTTCCTGAATCGGCCACGACGCCGCGGAACCGCGGCCGGTCCACGCGATCGGCCGCAGATCCGCTGCCGAGTTGGGGCCGAGTCAGCCCAAAATTCCCCAGAACTCTTCTGTGATGATTTTGTTCTTTCTGGAATGTTTATTTTCTGCTCAAGTCTCAGGTGCACATAGAAGTTTTTGGTGTAGAATCTATTGTGTTTGTTCGATCGAAATTCTACGATGTTTGGCTAATTAGATTATATCTGTGAATTGTATAATGTGTTCGTAAACCTCCCCTAACTGCTAGTATGTCGGTTGGCAGGGGGTTGCACATTTCTGTAATGATTTTACTGTTTGTGCTTTTGAACTTGATTGGATCGTTGTGATGATTAGCCGGGGTTTGAGATGGGTTTTTATATTCATTCATTCGATGTAAATTGTAATACGTTGTAATATTCTTTTGTGGGGCACATCCAGGTTGCGGTTGTAGCCACCGTTGTATTATTTAATTTTACTGATTTTTGCTCCTAGGATAGACCCAAGGTGGGGTGCACAAACTACCGGGTATTTTGAAATGTTTAGTGGCCTACTCACGTTGTTGAGGGAGACCGCTTCACTTCAGGTACTTGGCGGGTAGTTTGCCGTACCCATAGGGGTCTAGGGTAGGGTAATGGCTATTCATCATAACTGTGTAATCCGTCTTTCGTTGAAGGCTCAAAGGAAACGCGGATTGCTAGTATATCCAATAATTTTCATCTGTGATCTGGAATGCCTATTATTGCGTCTGATGAATGTACAATATCTATATATGATAGTTATTTAGACATCACTTTTGTTTTACACCCGCGCTAGCCCAGCCCCTGCTCTGTCTTTAGTTAAGTAACCCAACGGGTGATGACGGGACCCTGTGGCGAATGCGGATGGCATAAGAGAACGTTGTATTTTCATTGTTTTCTGCAATGATAGGTTAATGATGGGACGCATTATTATTAATGCAAAGAAAATAAACCAAAGTTGAATCGTTGGAACAGTTTAAAAGAAACCACTCGGTTATTTTTAAAACAGAAGATATTTTTAATTGCGGAGCTTTAACCACTCATTTTAAAAACTATCAGGTTCTTTCGGTCATATCAAGTTCACTACGTTCATGATTTCGCTAAAACCATTTGTAGCCCTCCGTCATTTCATTTGGGTATTCAGTAGTATTCAAGCTATGCATTTTGGCCAAAGTCAAGGCATAGTATTTGGTAGCTGCTGGGTATTCATTTGTTGCATAGATAGATGAGTTAGTTTGGGACAGTCGTATTATCATTTGGCCAATGTCAGTTGTATGTACGGATGGGTTCAAATTAACAAGATAATGATGGGTAGAACTTGACATCTGACTTATGACATTTTGACCAACGCCAAGGTTATAAGTGCATGGGGCAAAAATTTATATCGGGAATTTCTAAATAAACTGAAATTTGCAAAGAGATGCATACCATTTGGAGTGTGATGAATGTTGGTAGGATTCCTTCAACATTATCACACGATGATATTTGGATCCCGATCCTACTGTGAGTATATGCTACTCATCAGGAGATTCGTCACTTAACGATCAATGCTATAAACCAAGTAGGTGTCTAGAAAAGTGTCAGCGGGGCTACGCCCCCAGAGAAAAGAGGTTACTTAATTAAGGAACTTCGTGAAAGCGTTGGAAAACCTCCCTCGAATTATCGACACTGGCCTGGCTGAACGGTTAAGCAAGTATTGTACGGTGAGAATAGTCCTGGCTAGTTCTTCCTTTTTGGTTTGAGAAGGGATTCGAGAAACAGTGGGAGCCATCCAGTTTAGATAAACTAAAAACCACTCTAAACTTGCAAAAGCATCATACTAAAGTGTTCTCTCTCTCTCTCCTAATTGCAGCGACCTAGAAAATGGCAGGACTTAAGTTACTACTAGAAAAAATATATTGACAGGGCCAAACTATAAAGATTGGCTGCGGAATGTCAAGATGGCTTTGACCTATGACAAATTGGGGTATGTCCTTACCGTTAAGGCACCTGATGTCCCTGGTCCCAAATCCAGTAATGCGGATAAGGAAATCCGCAAAACCTGGGAGTTACATTGCGCGAGGGCTAAGTGCATCGTGCTTGCCTCGATGAATAATGAACATCAGAGGAGGAACGAGGATATGGATCTTGATGCCATATTTCTTCATACAAAGGAACTTTATGGAGAGCAATCTCGTATAGAAAGATACGAGACCTCAAAGAACTTGTTTCAGGCAAGGTTGGTCGTCGGATCATCGGTAGGAGAACATATCCTAAAGATGATTGGCTATATAGAAGAGCTCGCAGACCTTGGGACGACTTTGGAGAACGAGCTCTATACAGACTTGATTCTCCAGTCCCTTCCTTCCACCTACGCCCAGTTTATTCTGAATTTCAACATTCAAAGAAAAGAAGTTGAACTTCCAGAACTCCTTAACATGTTGAGGAGTGCAGAGGGCACCTTGCAGAAGGCAAGGGATACACCCGCTATGTTTATTCGCGGTGCTTCTTCTTCCGGGTCCAAGGCTAGGGCCAAAGGAAGGAAGAATAAGGCTGCCACCAAACCTAGAGGAGGTGTTAGTAAGGTAGGAGTGAAGGGAAAGAAAAAGATTGCGGTGCCAGTAGTGGCAAAGGATGAGTGCTTCCACTGTCATAGGAAAGGGCACTGGAAGAAAGATTGCAAGGCGTGGAACGCCAAGAACCAGGAACCGAAGCAAGCTGTGGTTTCGACTTCAGCTGTGTTTGTAATTGAGAATTGTCTGTCAATCAACTCTACTTCCTGGGTATTAGATACCGGATCAAGATCTCATATATGAAATTCATTGCATGCACTGAGAAACCGTAGAGTACTGAAGGTTGGTGATATGACCCTGAAGGTTGCTAACGGAGCTAGCGTGGGAGCTGTGTCCGTAGGGGATTATCACCTGGGATTGACAAGTGGACATATTTTGGTTTTGCATAACTGTTTTTGTATACCTAGTTTAACGTATAATATCATATCAGTTTCCTTGTTATCAAATAAAGGTTATGATTTCACGTTTGTATGCGATGTTGTTAACATCCACCTTAATCATAGTTTGATTGGGTCCGGTACACTGGATAACGCTATATATGGATTAAACCAATTACAGATTTTCAATGTCCAGAACTAACTAAAAAGAAAGTCTCCAGATATAAATAAGCCTTTCTTATGGCATTGTAGACTAGGTCACATCAATGAGACAAGGTTAACTAAGTTACATAGAGAAGGATATTTGGATCCGTTCGAATATCAATCTTATGCCACTTGTCAATCATGTCTCAAAGGAAAGATGACAAAGACTCCATTCACTGGACATGGAGTAAGAGCGAGCAAGCTCTTAGGATTCATACACAGCGATGTATGTGGTCCAATGTCTACACATGCAAGAGGTGGTTTTTCCTATTTCATTACTTTTACGGATGATTACTCTAGGTGCGGATTCATTTTCTTGATGAAACATAAATCCGAGGCTTTTGAGAAATTCCAAGAGTATAAGAATAAAGTAGAAAACCAAACCGGCAAAAGTATCAAGACACTAAGATCTGATCGAGGTGGTGAATACTTAAGTGCCGAGTTCTTAGGTTACCTAAAAGAGAAAGGAATTCTCTCTCAGCTTACTCCTCCATACACTCCACAGCACAACGGTGTATCGAAGAGACGGAATCGAACCCTATTAGATATGGTACGTTCCATGATGAATAATGCTGAGTTACCGCGATCTTTCTGGGGTTATGCGCTAGAATCAGCGGCATATCTTTTGAATAGGGTTCCAACCAAAACTGTGCCTACCACGCCATATCAGATGTGGAGTGGGAAGAAACCCTATCTTCAGTATCCGAAGATATAGGGATGTCCAGCTTTTGTTAAAAAGCAGCATGCGGACAACCTCGAGGCACGATCAGTACAGTGTAAGTTTATGGGATATCTAAAGAACTCCAAGGGGTATTATTTCTATTACGCAGAGGAACAAAACGTTTTTGTTTCTCGTAATGCCCATTTTCTAGTATAGCGGTTTTTAGAAAAGGAAACAAGTGGGAGCGAAATAGAACTGGAAGAAATTCCAAAACCACAAACTACTACTGAAAGTTTGGTAGAACCAGTAGTTCAAGAAGAACAGGACATTCCCGCACCCCTCCGCAGGAGTAGTAGGGCGTCTCATCCGCCTGAGAGATACTATGGTTTTCTCATATATGGGGATAGAGAGGATTGCATCATTGATTATGATAAACCTACTAGCTTCCAGCAGGCCATCCAGAGCGGTGACTCGGTACGATGGCAAGATGCAATGCGGAACGAAATGGAGTCCATGTACACTAACAAAGTATGGACTTTGGACTTTGCTCCAGATGGGGAAAAACCCATAGGATGCAAGTGGATCTTCAAGAAAAATATTGGTGTAGATGGGCAGGTGGAAACCTATAAGGCTAGACTTGTTACAAAGGGTTTTCGTCAAAGACCTGATTTGGACTATGACGAAACATTTTCTCCAGTGGCTATGCTCAAATCCATTCGTATCCTTCTTGCCATTGCTGCCTTCCATGATTATGAAATCTGGCAGATGGACGTAAAGACAGCTTTTCTGAATGGTAATTTAGAAGAGTGCGTCTATATGGATCAGCCAGAAGGTTTCAATCAGAGTGGGAGCAGCGGGAAAGTGTGCAAGTTGCTTAAGTCTATTTATGGACTGAAGCAGGCATCGCGGAGTTGGAACATCTGTTTTGATGAAACGGTCAAAGAATATGACTTTATCAAAAATCCAGATGAACCATGTATATATAGTAAAATTGTAGAACGAACTGTTGTATTCCTCGTCTTCTACGTGGATGACATTCTATTGATAGTAAATGACATTCCTATGCTACAATTTGTCAAAGGATTCTTGTCACACGGGTTCTCCATGAAAGACCTGGGTGATGCCTCTTACATTCTGGGGATCCGGATCTATCGTGATAGATCCAAGAGGATGTTGGGACTTTCGCAGTCCAGGTATATCAACACTATACTGAAAAGATTCAGTATGGAAGATTCTAAGCGCGGTAATCTACCGGCTTGTCACGGAATCACCCTATCCAAAGAGATGTCTCCCAAGATTGATTTGGAAAGGGATCGCATGTCTATTATACCCTATGCTTCTGCGGTAGGCTCTATAATGTATGCGATGTTGTGCACCAGACCAGATGTAGCTTACACACTGAGCATGGTAAGCAGGTATCAGTCAGACCCAGGGGAGAAGTACTGGATAGCAGTGAAGAACATTCTCAAGTACCTGAGAAGGACTAAGGAGTTGTTCTTGGTTTACGGCGGAAAAGACCTCAAGATCGTGGCCTTTGCTGATTCCGGCTTCCAAAGTGATAAGGACTACTCCAAGTCCATGTCAGGTTATGTCTTTACCCTCAATGGAGGGGCGGTGTGCTGGAAGAGCTCCAAGCAGTACACCGTTGCTGACTCAACGATGGAAGCGGAGTATATTGCTGCTTGCGATGCCGTAAAAGAAGAGGTCTGGATAAAGAAGTTCCTAACAGAACTTCAGGTGGTTCCTACCATTGTTGATCCAATACTTCTGTATTGCGACAACAACGGAGCTATAGCTTTAGCAAAGGAACAAAGGTCCCATCAGAAGTCCAGACACATCTTAAGGCGGTATCACTTGATCAGGGAGATCATAGATCGCCGGGAGATCGAGGTCCGGAGAATTGCTACAGAAGAGAACATTGCTGATCCATTCACAAAGGCCTTACCTCAGATTCAGTTCGAGAGGCTACTCGAGATGATCGGCCTTCGATATGCCAGTATATGGCCCTAGTGCAAGTGGGAGATTGTTAGTGTATATGCCCTAGGGGCCATTATTGTACCATACTAGCTTGTATATTACTTAATGGAAGCTTGTGATATTCACAGTTATATTAACAGTCTTGCTAAACATGGTAGTATGCTACTTAGTTTTATCTATCTTAATATGTGTGTACGTATTGATAGAGACCTTAGAATCTTGCTTGGCTACCAGCGTTGTGATGGCAGTCACACTAGTGGGGGCTGGGTAATCTACAAGCACATCCTTTTTCAGGTCCCTAGTCATAGGATTATCGAGACAGGGCATCGATACTCCGGAGTAAACTAGTGTGCGCGCTTCTCATCCCAGTTGGGGAGATGGTCTGTCCTACAACCATCAGTACATCATACTGGAGATAGTATACAGGTGCTCGTTGGGTTACGGGTACACCGGACAGGACTCGCGGGGAACTGTTGGTTGGTATTATACCCGTCGTCAGTTAACAGTTCCCAGGTGACATGAGTATAGCATAGTCCGCAGACTTGACACTGCTGCTTCGCCTCGAGTGTGTTCCCACTGTTCTTAGATTGCTACCCTACCACGGCTCAAAGGAGTCATGCAAACAGGTAGCAGTTGGGTGCAGTCCCGAAGCACTTGGAGGCAGTGGCGGTTAGACAGGATTTGTCTCTCCCAGTATTGGGAGTTGATATCGCGTTGTATCAGAAAGCCATTACGCAAAGTCCCTAGCCAGGGCAAGCGAAATTTACTGGTAGGTTTTCCAGTAGTTTCTCAAGGTGTAGTGGGCTTCGCTCCGACACGACTTATACCGCTTTTAGGGGACTGACACTTGCCGCCCCCCTAGGCCCGATATGCGATAGTCCTAGACGAACAGACCGGACTGTACGGAGATTGTCACATCAGGCTTAGTAGGAGTTCGGATGGATTTCCTCATCGTCCTTCTTATCGACATCTACCAGGGACCGTTACGTACAGCTAGTGCCGCTTGCGGTCTGTGGTTAAACCCACTGCCAGCATAGTAGTCGAGTCTTTAGAGTCCCACACAGAGAGTTTCCCTGCTCCGGGCGAAACGATATAGAGGTCGTATGGTTTTACGACAAGGGTTCGGACGCATACGTGTTTTTACGCACGTACGATGTTCGGACAGTTTTTACTAGCCGGCTTTGGTTTAAGCCAGATTCTAGTATCGGATTATTGGATTTATACAGTCTAAAGTTTTTCGGTGTTTTCACGGATAGGAAGGGCATTCTCGTAATTTGGTGAGAAGCTTCTAGAAGGATGATAACTTGGGGGTGGCATTTGCATTTATTGATTTAGTAACTCATTTGTGTGATTCATTCATGTAGTTAATGGTGCATTAAATGGCTAATGACTCATGAGATGAATCACACATAATGAATAAATGAAGCATGGTTGATAAATCATTTGATTTATTCATTTAATAAATGATTATGCTTCATATATTCAAGATAAGTTATTATTTCATTTCATTCTCACTCTCACCTTCTCTTTCCTCAATCTCTCTCTTCAAACCCTAATCCTACCCTCTCATGTGTTGAGATCAAGGATTAGCAAGACTCATTAATCCATAATCATACTCTATATTCCCTAGGTGACTTTGATTAGCAATTAGAGTAACCTAGTTACCTCAAGATTAGAGACAAAGCTTGGAGTAGAAGCTCTCGGGTGGATTGTCTATTACAAAGAGGAGGCCGACGAGGAGGTGGTTAACGAGAAGAAGAAGGACTTGGTTCATTGGGTATAATCTTCTTTCATAGTAGCTAATTACTCCTATGATAGTGTTAGTTATAGTTTAGTAAAGATCCTTTCGGTTAGTCGATATTAGTTTAAAGAAAAAAATTGTTTTTCATATTTCCGCCTCCCCGCAACTTGTGGTGTGTAATACATCGACTTACAGAATCAACAATTAGAGATTTCATAATGCGAAATTTAAAGAAAGCGAGATTTGAACAAATGATCACCTTTATTAAATCTTTCTCAAATTTACACTTCTCAATCCGAGATTATAAGACTAAGCTCTTGATCAATCCTTTGAAAAGAGAATTTGTCGTCGATCTTCGCTCAGCTCGATCACCGTGAAACTTGGATCAATTGAGGATCGCGCGCTCGTGATGATGATCGGCTTTGCACAAAGGATCTTTGGATGTCGTCGCTTGATGAAATTCTCATGAATCTTGATCTTGGATCTTGATTTGGATTTGATTTTGGATGATAGTTTTGTCACAACACTCAACCACCTCAACAATGTAGCCCTAGGTCCATTTATATAGCTTTCATCAATCTTCCACTAGAAGCTAGGTAGTTGTAGGGAAACTTCTAGAGTAAGGTAGTTATCAAGCTTCTTCAAGAAGTTTGGCTGTTATAAGGAGGCTTCCCCGAGAAGCTAGGAGGTTATGAAGTGTCTCCAGCAAGCTAGGAAGTTGGAGGGAAGCATCTGGAGAAACTTCGTCATCGGAGCCCCTAACTCGGCTGCGGATCCGCGGCCGTTTGGTGAGATCATTCTGTGTATTTTCTGGGGTGTTCTGTTGTTGAGCTTGGGGTCTTCTTTTGATGTCTGGAATCTTATAATACTTTCTTGGTTGCTACCAGTATTTGATTCTTTGTTTTCTGTATTTTATACCGGCAGATTTCTGATTCCTGTAATTTGATCTGAATAATCCGACACAAGATCTCAGTGAAGAGTGTGAGAGATACAGAATATATGCGAGAAATATTAACACACAATTTCCTTCATAATGTCAGTTATAATGTATAACACATGTAAAATGATCTTTTGCAGACGAAATTCTATTATGTGTTATATTTATACCAAACACATTTAGATGATTAGAAATAGTAAGGAAATTGTCATGTTGAAAGTGCAATATTTTCGACTGAACAGTCCACATTAAAGCCGCACGTAGTATGAAGGTTGTATTTGGGTTTGCATCGTAAGTCTCTACACCATCAATGAATAAAAATTTTAACTCATCAATCAGAGGTCGAATATAGACGTCGATATTGTTTCCCGGTGAGTTTGGTCCGTCGATAAGAAGAGGCATCATAAAGTATGATTGATCCATAAACAACCAAGGCGACAGATTATAAACTATCATTACAATGGGCCATGTGCTGTGGTTTCCAGCCATATAGTTGAATGGGCAGAAGCCATCACTAGCGAGTCCGAGCTTGACATTGCGAGGATCGTTACTTAATATTTCATGCCTCCTATCGAAATCCTTCCATGCCGGTGAATCTCTTGGATGACTCATTTCCCATCTTCACTTGGAGGAGCACGGTGATACCAAATCATTGCCTCGGCTGTTTTCTTGCACCTGAATAGCCTCTGCAGCCTCTGTGTTATGGGGAAGTATCGTGCTATCTTTACAGGTACATCGGGCTTCTTATCAGAATCTTTCGGCTTATACCTGGCCTCTCCGCATGTTAGACACTCTTTTAAATTTGAATTCTCTTTCCGGTACAACACGCAATTTTTAGGACATACTTGAATCTTCTTACACTTCAGATCTAAATCAGACATCATCTTCTGGGCTCCGTACCAGCTGTCGGACACGTTATTTCCCAAGGGCATAGAATCTTTCAAGAACGAAAGAAGCATTGTGAATGACTTGTTGCTCCATCTATTTAGGCACTTAATCTGGAAAAGTTGGACGAACCATGAGAGGGTGGAATACTTTGCATTATCATAAATTGGTTTTCTAGCATCATTCATAAACATTTCATACTTATCCGCACGCGGTCCTTGACCGGAAGGAATGTCATCTTCGGTACGAATAGATTCACCTAAAGCAGCCTCTACCATATCCTCTATTTCTTCTTCTGGAAAGAAATTACTGTCTTCTTCTTCTGCCGCATTACCGTCTTCTCCTTCTTCTTCTGCCGCATTACTTTCTTCTTCTCCTTCCCCGTGATATAGCCAGGTTGTATAAAATCTAGTAAAACCATGTTTAACGGTATAAAGCTCTGCGAATTATACCTTCTGCCAGTACTTATTCCCACATCTATCGCACGAGCAGAGAATCTTCTCCAACACGATCTTATTATGTGCGCGTGCAAATTCAATGAAAGCAGCAACTCCCGCGACAAACTTAGGTTGTATACGTTGTTGCCAATCCACATACATCCAGTCCTTAACTCTGATGTACTCATGGGCCATATTAGACTGTATAACATATAAATTGTAGGTTAGGATAACTATATTGAGAAATCTAAGAACGGGATAGTTACTGACAAAAGAGAAAATCCGTGCATGTGATTTGTGTGCGTTTGTCATTGAAAAGAATAAATTATCAATAAACAAAGTTAGATTTGAGGATACCCAAGTATGAGTTGTATTCTATATATGTGTGTTTCAATTTAGGATTTTGCTTAAGTGTAGGATTGTTAGTGTGTATGCGCTGTGTGTGCGTTTATTGTGTATTCGTGTTGTATGTGTATGTTTCGGCTGTCGGGGGTAAGGCTTCTATCCCATTAAGAATGTATAGAGCAAACACCCATTCGCTTGTGCTTTCAACCGTTTCGAGTAAATTTCGGCAGCACCTCCCCGCCGTTCTCCGAGTACACTGTAATAGAATAGATATTCATTTCAAAGCTGCGAAACAACGTTGAAATGAACATCTAATCTATCTTTGTACACGAAGAACCAGCGGAAAAGTACCGACGAAATAATTCGAAACGAATGAAAACACAAGTGAATGCAGGTGTTTGATTTATACAATCCTAACTTGTTCACACTAGACAAATCTATCGATTATCATATGATTGAATCTTCTCGTCACATAGACTACACGACGGTTGTTAGTACCGAACTATACCATCCGATATTTAACAACCTTCGTATATGTCACGACCCGAAAGTACGGAACATGACCGGCACTTAAACTACGAAACGTCTCGAGGCGTACGTAATCTAAGTAAGCCGAAAACCCAGAAATCCAAACCAAGAAAAGTAGTAGAGTGGAGGAAAACCATTTTAAATCAAATAGTTTGCAACATAAGCCGAAATATGCATTTTAAAAATCACAAGTCTTTTCTAAAAATTTCGGCAGAGTTTCCTTTGTTAAAAACAGACCCCAAACGGGTACAAAACCTGATAAAGCATATATAATGAATAAAGGCATCCCCAAGCGGGAGCTAGCTCTTCGTCAATCGACGGTCACAACCATGCAAGCAATATAATATACAACGCCGAAAGGCGAGGATTGTTCCCCTCCGAACGGCGGCCGAGACGCGTGGTCGTCTCGCCTGAAGTTCGGGGCAGATGCTAATTGGTGCTATCTGTCTACCTCTCCGAAGATGCCAAGTTGATTTCTGGCACCGTGTATCGAAGGTTTAAACGGATGCGTCCGATGTAGCAGACTTCGTCAGATTTCCCCTCGCTTGAGAGGTTTTTTTTTATTGTGGGGACGCTCTTCCCTGCAGGCGCAAGCCCCTGCAGTTAATTACGCTACCGCATTGCGGTAACAACTTTCTCCTTCTCCAGATGATAACTTCGTGTCGTGTGTGTTTATTTGTGTTTGCATGCCCCCCCTTTTGGAATTTTGTCATTCATTTTTTTATTGTTGCTGCTGATGTATTTAGCGTGCAAGGCATTGTTTCACTTTTTAGTACGGACCAAGCATGGTGCTCACGTGCTCCACACGTGAGGGGCCTTTTATAGGGCTATTCAATTTTTCATGCCATATTTCTATGCATGGCATTGGATGCAGAGAAGGCGCCTTGGAAATAGCTCCTTTTCCTGATTTCCAATGTCTTCCCTTTTTTGGGCCTTGGAATGGTTCCATCATGCAATTTTCTTTCGCGCGCAGCATTTAATGCTTCCCTTTATAGTCTTGAGGCCATAGCCTATTTCCTCTTCACAGAGAAATTTATTCCCATATTGACGTGATTTAATTTGAGAAGTAGCTGAGTCCCATGGCCTGCAACCGTCCACACGCTCGTCGACAGCCATGGGAAGTGCCTATCGAGGAGATGATTCCTCGTTTTGCTTCACGATTGGTGGACCCTCTCCTTACCGACGACGAATGCGACTCAGCGACATATGAGCTTTCAATCCGTAGGGGGTCCCCCCTCCCAATGTGCTCCCTCTGGCTCCGGATGATTCTTGCTGCCGTGCTTACCGACATCCCTCCTCACCCGGCGGAGATGACCCTCGCGATGCTTGACGCGGCTGAAGAAAAGCTCGAGGGATTTCACGAAGTGTGCCTAATCACTCAGGCTTTGAAAGACTGCTCAGTTCACCTTTTGAGCGAAATACGAGCCCGTCGGGCTGTTATGTCTGCTTTTGCGGACGAACATGGTGCCAATCGGTGGGGAGCGACTCCCCGTGAGAACCGTCGCTTCGACGTGTTGGAGAGAGCGGAGAGAGAGATGGAGAATTTTGTTCTTTATTTTGTCGACCCTTGCGCTACCGATCCTTTGTTCGGCGACCTTTTCCCGCTAGTGTAGTATATTCAAATTAGTTTTCGCATGCTTTATGTTGAACTTTCATGTGTGCTGGGTATCCGTATGTATGTTTTTGCTTGCATAAATGAACTTTGTGTTCTTCCCATGAGAACTTTCTTTAATTGCAAACACTATCACTATGTTGCATGCACATCAGAGCTTCGGGTATTATTTCTTTTCGGATATTCATATAGTTGCGAATGCATGCTTGATAGGATATACATCGAGGATTTTTGTTGCTTCCCATACCAGATGGTGTGCGCGCATTTTAGATCGACCATTGCTACCGACTGGAAGCCCATTTATACGGTCTTGAGCGTGTATGTCCCGTTTCCAAGGTTGTGGTCGCGAAAGTGAGCTTAAGTGGCCTGATAGGACGACGTGTGGCAAACATACTGTCGTGCGAGAAAGGGTTCCGCCGTAACTTCTCGGAGAGGGAGCTGGCTTCTAAAGCGCTGAGCGAGCATCAAGCGAGTCTTACTGCCATGGCCAACAAAGCGTATGAACTCTGGCGGGTGCTTCAAGAGTCTATAAGGGAGGTGATGACTCTTGATAAAGCTGCCACATTTACTCGTGAGAGGGTTGAGGCTCATGAGGCCACCGAGAAAGAGCTTGAAGGCCGGCTCGCTTCGTATCAGGACCAACAGGCTCAGGCGGAGGCCCGTCTTTTGGCGATCTTAAATCATGAGGCCGTGGCCCAACAAAAGCAGGATGAGCTGACCAAGCTGTTAAATCGCCCGCCGGCTTGAAACATTTGTATCTTTTCCTGCCTTCTTGTACATACTCATAGATGAGAGTATTTTCTTTTGTTCTTTCATGAATTGTACTTTGTATCCATTTTGGTTTATGAATAAAAGATACATTTTTCTTCTCAATGATGCGTCTCCTTTTTGTTGAATGTGTTTTGCGGACAATTTATCTTGATCTCCTTGCAGGGCAGTGATGGCTTAGGATTCAGGGTTAAGATCTGCTTCCTAAGACTTTTGCACTTTATGAGCCACGAGAGTCTCATAAAGAGTTTTTCTCCCCATGGGTCGAGAGGACACCATAGGTGTAAGTTCTTCTTAAGAATCGTGAGGATTCTTAAGCGGGTTGTCCCTTGAGAGTCGTAAGGATCTCACAAGAGAGTTTTTCTTCCTTACAGGTCGTGAGGACCTGCAAGTGCTGGATGTGGTCATCCTTTATCCGTGTTTTACGGGGTCGGGGGTTGCCCAAGGCGTCGAAGGTTAAGGACCTCATAGTCCGTGGATTTAGGGACTCCATAGTCCGATGTTAGTTTTAAGACATCACGGTCAAGGTTAAGGACCTCATAGTCCGTGGATTTAGGGACTCCACAGTCCGATGTTAGTTTTAAGACATCACGGTCAAGGTTAAGGACCTCATAGTCCGTGGATTTAGGGACTCCACAGTCCGATGTTAGTTTTAAGACATCATGGTCAAGGTTAAGGACCTCATAGTCCGGGGATTTAAGGACTCCACAGTCCGATGTTAGTTTTAAGACATCACGGTCAAGGTTAAGGACCTCATAGTCCGTGGATTTAAGGACTCCACAGTCCGGTGTTAGTTTTAAGACATCACGGTCAAGGTTAAGGACCTCATAGTCCATGGATTTAAGGACTCCACAGTCCGATGTTTGGTTGCAGGGACCCGTCACCTCTTTGAAGACGTTGAGGAATTACAACGCCAGGTATCAAAGGAGTGAAGAGATGTACCCTTAAGCCAGGGTAGAATCCATACGGAATCGGGGTGGTTGATCGTTAGTTTTAAGACATTACGGTCGAGGTTAAGGACATCATAGTCCATGGATTTTAAGGACTCCACAGTCCGGTGTTTGCTCTGGATGCTTCACACGGGTTCACGGCCGTGCTCTGCGAGGACCAGGATCCGCTCTGGACGTTTTCCGCGGGGTCAAAGAGTGACGTTATCCACGTTCCACGTAACCAGGAATTTTGCACTAGATGCTTCACACGGGTTCACTGCCGTGCTCGGCAAGGACTAGGCTCCGCTCTGGATGCTTCACACAGGTTCATTGCTGTGCTCTGCGAGGACCAGGATCCGCTCTGGACGTTTTCCATCGGGTCAAAGAGTGACGTTATCCGCGTTCCACGTAACCAGGAATTTTGCACTAGATGCTTCACACGGGTTCACTGCCGTGTTCGGCGAGGACTAGGCTCCGCTCTGGATGCTTCACACGGGTTTACTGCTGTGCTCTGCGAGGACCAGGATCCGCTCTGGACGTTTTCCACGGGGTCAAAGAGTGACGTTATCCGCGTTCCACGTAACCAGGAATTTTGCACTAGATGCTTCACACGGGTTCACTGCCGTGTTCGGCGAGGACTAGGCTCCGCTCTGGATACTTCACACGGGTTCACTGCCGTGCTCTGCGAGGACCAGGATCCGCTCTGGACGTTTTCCACGGGGTCAAAGAGTGACGTTATCTGCGTTCCAAGTAACCAGGAATTTTGCACTAGATGCTTCATACGGGTTCACAGCAGTGTTCGGCGAGGACTAGGCTCCGCTCTGGATGCTTCACATGGGTTCACTGCCGTGCTCTGCGAGGACCAGGATCCGCTCTGGACGTTTTCTACGGGGTAAAAGAGTGACGTTATCCGCGTTCCACGTAACCAGGAATTTTGCACTAGATGCTTCACACGGGTTCACTGCCGTGCTCGGCGAGGACTAGGCTCCGCTCTGGATGCTTCACACGGGTTCACTGCCGTGCTCTGCGAGGACCAGGATCCGCTCTGGACGTTTTCCACGGGGTCAAAGAGTGACGTTATCCGCGTTCCACGTAACCAGGAATTTTGCTGATTGTATCCGCATTTCACGGAATGGAGATTTGACTGTTAGTGATAGGTATATCGCCGAGCCATGGAACTAGGGGTTGCCGCTGCTCCGCTTTGTTTGAAGTTGTTTCCGTTGTTACGAGACGAGTGTTGGGATGATCTCTAGGTCGCTTGCGGCCCGTCGAGATTTTTCTTCTTCTTATGATGAAACCTGGGGGAGAAGTATGATCCCTTTTTTGTTTACGCCCTTGGATTGTATACAGGGTGTGATGGAACATCACCTGTAGGGCATAAATTAAAACTTTTTTTTATTTTATTTCTTTTTCCGCGATGCTCTATCATTTCAGCTTTTATATCGCGGAGGTCGCAATTGCCCTATCATTTCGGCCATTTTTCGCGGTGCCCAATCATTTCGGCTATTTATTTTATTTTTACTCGCTGCTTTTTATTGCGAGTTGCCCAATCATTTCGGCTATCTGTCATGCATACATTTTTACTTGCTGCTTTTTATTGCAAATTGCCCCATCATTTCGGCTATTTCGTATGCATGTGTGGCTTGCTAGCTTTTTCGCCGCAAGCTTGGATTTTAGACACCGATTTCGGCATCAGCACCGCTACAACTGGAATGTTGCCAGGAGCGAATCATCATTTGCCTCTGCCGATGTTGAACAAAGGTGTCTTAGTAAACAGGGTTAAGGGTCCTGTCGACCAAGGCTTTTGACTTCATGAGCCGTAGGGGTCTCACAAAGGCATTTCTCCCTACAAGTCGTGAAGATCTCGTAGGTGTGTTTTCTCCTTAGGAATCGTGAGGATTCCTAAGTGCATGTTCCCCTGTAAGTCGTAAGGTTCTTACATAAGGGTTTTCTCCTTATAAGTCGAGAGGACTTATAAGGGTTGTTCACCATATGGACATATCTCTAATCACGGGTGGGACTTGGTTAGGGAAATGTTTATTCGCGCCCGTGGATTGTATACAAGGGTCAGTATTGAGCCACTTGTAGGGCAATATTGGAAGTTGTGGGAGTTGCTTAAGCACAGGTTTAGGTCTCTGTAGCTTAAGGCTTTCGAATCTTATGAGCCGTGAGGGTCCCATAAGAGAGTTCTCCTTACGAGTCGTGAGGATCTCGCAAGTGTATTTTCTCCTTAAGAATCATAGGGATCCCTAAGTGTGCTACTCTCTTGTGAGTCGTAAGGATCTCACGCGGGTGGTTTCTCCTTACAAGGTCGAGAGGACCCTATAAGTGTCTTTTAACGAGGTTGTGCCCTTTCGGGTTTTCACAAACACTCGCCGGTAGTCCTGCTGTTTTTACTCACGGAGCCCTTTCGGGTTTTCATCCGTGCCCCTTTTGCTTATGGACATACCGTTTTTTTTATTCTTTTTCTCTTTTTTTTTATCTCGTCAGCCTAAGGATACTGCGGTAGTAGTTTAAGAACGTTTCAATCCGTCGTTAGTTTTAAGGACGTTTCGGTCCGTCATTAGTTTAAGGACGTTTCGGTCCGTCGTTAGTTTAAGGACGTTTCGGTCCGTCGTTAGTTTAAGGACGTTTTGGTCCATTCAGGGGAAGGCCGGCTACTGCTTATAGAGTCTGAGTTTAGGAAGATAGCAAGCGGACATAATCGTCGTCATCTATCATTGACCTAGGCCGTGGCTCATTAAGCGTAGTATTTCTTTAGGAAGCGGCCGTTTATTGGCCTAAAAGGCCTTTCACCGTGCATGTCCATGAGTAGATAGGCTCCACTCTGGTAGACCTTGTCTATGATGTACGGGCCTTCATAGTTTGGCTCAAATTTTCCCCGCTTGGCACGATTGGGGATCATAGGTCTTTTGACCACCAGTACGAGTTCGCCTTGGCTAAATGTCCTCGGCCTGGTCAATCTTTCGTACGAGCGCGTCATCTTTGCTCTGTAGGCCTCCAGATTTTGTTGCGCTATGAGCCGGGTTTCGTCGAGGGCATCAAGCTCCTCAAGCCGAAGGTGAGCATTTTCTTCGTTTGTCAATTCGTGGTGGACTGCCACTCGTAGAGAAGGCAGCTCGATCTCGAGGGGGAGTACCGCTTCCGTACCGAATACCAGTGCGTATGGCGTCGTGTTCGTGGCCGTCTTGAACGTATTTCGATATGCCCAAAGAGCCTCTTGCAGTCTCTCGTGCCAGTCCTTCTTATTTCGGGTCACCGTCTTTTTTATGATCTTTGTCAAGGTCTTATTGAAAGCCTCGGCCAGACCGTTAGCTCGTGGATTATAAACTGAGGAGTATCTCCAGTCTATATTATGCTGTTGCGTGAAACGGATAATCTTATGGCTTCTGTAGGCTGGTCCGTTATCGGAGATAATCCGCCGTGGAGTTCCAAACCGATAAATGACGTGCGTTTTGAAAAAGTGGAGGATATTCTCCGTCCTCACTTCCCTCAGCGGTACCGCTTCCGCCCATTTGGAGAAGTAATCAGTCGTTGCCAGGATGAAACGATGTCCCTTGGACGATGCTGGTTCGATGGGGCCGACTATGTCAGTTCCCCACATTTCGAATGGCCAGCTAGCCACCGTTGGATGGAGTGGATTTGGATGCTGGTGGATAAAGTCCCCATGAATTTGGCATGAGTGGCACCGCTTCGCATATTCGAGGCAGTCCTGGATCATCGTGGGCCAGTAGTAACCCATCCGTTTAATTTTTAACTTCATCTTTGGGCCTGCTTGATGAGAACCACAGGTTCCATCATGAACTTCCTGAACGACTCTTTCTGCTTCGTTAGGTCCTAAGCATCTCAGCCACAGAGAATCAAACGATCTCTTGTATAGAGTATCGTTGACGAAAGCGAAAGATAGAGCTCGTTTCATGAGTTGATGTCTTGAGGACGCTTCCTCGGGAATTCGGTGGGACTTAAAGTAGTCTATGAAGACTTCTCTCCAGTCCTCAGCCTTCTCACGGTCTTTTATTTGTAGGGTTGTCTGCTCAGTCGCTCCCTTTTCTTCGTATGATTCCGGAGATATTTCTGCTGGGGCGAGCACTCGACGGCTTTGTACCACGATTTTAACGTCATCGAGGTTCTCGTCAGCCAATTCTTTAGCGAGCTTAGCTAACGCATCCGCTTTGCTATTTTCCGCGCGTGGTATGCTTTCCAAAGTATAGGAGGGAATTTGGGTCAACAGTTGTTGCACCTTTTCGCCGTACTTCACCAACTCCGGTTTGCACGTTTGGTAGTCACCATTTACTTGACTAACGACCAGTTGAGAATCCCCGTATATAAGAAGGTCTTTAATTCCCATGTCGATGGCGATCTCAAGGCCCGCTATCAAAGCTTCGTATTCGGCTTCATTGTTCGTCCTTGATTCCGTTAAGGAGAAAGCAAAGCGCATTATCCCCCCTTGTGGGGTCACGAAGATAAGGCATACTCCCGACTTGACTATAGGGGTACTTTGTTTGAGCTTTTTCATGGAAGATGCTCCATCGAAATAAAGTTCCCATTGGGTATCACCACCGTCGACCGCGTCAAATGCATGTTCGTCCGGCAAATCGCAATTTAGAGGAGAGCCGGCAGGTACTGGATGCTCAGCAAGGAAGTCGGCAATGGCTTGGCCTTTCACTGCCTTAAGAGGCTGATAGGTTATTGAAAACTCCAGCAGGAGTAAGGCCCATTTAGCGAGTCTCCCCGTCAATATGGCCTTCGACATTAGATATTTTAGGGGGTCCATCTTTGATATAAGACAGACTTCATGTGCCAATGCATAGTGCCGGAGTTTTGTTATCGCAAATATTAACGCCAGGCAATGTTTTTTGATCGGGGAGTAATTGCTTTCTGCCCCCAGAAGAACTCGACTTAAGTAGTAGAGTGCCATTTCTTTCCCTTGGTCATTCTCTTGCACCCATAAGGCGCCTAAAGAACCTTCGAGGGCGGTTGTATAAAGAATGAGAGGCTTTCCCTTAACCGGGGCAGCCAACACTGGGGGGTTCTGCAGGTACTGCTTGATCTCGTCCAGTGCGCCTTGACATTTGTGATCCCAAACGAATGGAATTCCCTTCTTCATCAGGTGACTGTAAGGACGGCACTTGCCTGACAGGTTAGCGATAAACTGCCGGATGTACGCGAGCTTCCCCTAGAGAGACCGCAGCTGTTTGAGAGTCCTTGGGGGTGGCATCTCCATAATCGCCTTGATCTTAGATGGATCTATTTCGATACCTCGGTGTCGGATGATGAATCCCAAGAATTTACCCGAGGATACTCCGAACGCGCATTTGAGGGGATTCATCTTCAAATTATATTGCCGAAGGCGCTGAAATACGGTCTTCAGATGCTCTAAATGCTCTTCGTATGACATGCTCTTCACTACGAGGTCATCGATATAGCACTCGACGATTTCATGTATGAGATCATCGAAGATCTTTGTCATGGCCCTTTGATAGGTGGTACCGGCGTTCTTTAAACCGAAGGGCATCACCTTGTAGCAGAATATACCCAAAGGGGTCCTGAAGGCGGTGTGCTTCTGGTCTTCAGGATGCATCTTTATCTGATTGTACCCTGATGAACCGTCCATAAAGGAGAAAACCTCGTGAGTGGACGTGTTATCTATCATTAGCTCGGTTACCGGTACTGGGAAATCGTCCTTCGGGCAGGCTTTATTGAGATCCCTGAAATCCACGCATATGCGCACCGTCCTATTTTTCTTCATTACCGGGACGATGTTGGCAATCCAGTCAGGATATTGGACTTCTTGGATAAATCCAGAATCGATCAGCTTCTTGACTTCGGCGTTGATGCTCATCTCAAGCTCGATCCGCATCCTTCTTGGCACCTGCTTGACCGGCTTGACGTCCGGGGATATTGCTAATTTATGTACCGCAATCTATGGATCTAGTCCTGGCATCTCGGAATAGTTCCACGCGAAGCAATCTTTATGCTGTAGAAGCACGTCCTTTAACGCAGCCACCCTTTCTTCAGATAGCAGCTCGCTGACGAATGTCGGTCACGGATCGTCTTCCGATCCCAACTCAATCTTTTTGAGGTTATCTGCAGTCGTACGTATGCTATCTTCCAGTTCTTTCGGAGCTGGTGGAAATTCTGAGATCACCTCATCATTGCTATTCTCAAAGCACCAGGGAAGGTCATCCATGTTCTCGGACTCTTCTTTTAATATTGTAATCATGTAACAGGTGCGAATCCGCTTCCAAGATTGATGCGGATCTGTTTCCGCTCTTGCGGCTTTAGGTTCGTGCTTTTGTGGCGGCGTTACCCTCCAGCTGCTGGATAAAGCAAATCTGCCTTGATGGTACTGGTCTTCGACCCAGTTCTTGAAGGTGAAGCAGTCTTCGATAGGGTGTCCTATGGCTCGGTGATAGGAGCAATAGCCCGGATGGGAAACTTTGTTAGCTTGCTCAGGGTGCTTAGAATCCGGAAGTGCGATCATTCGATATTTTATAGCGAGCTCGAGTAGCTTCTTCGTCTTGTCTCGAGGGAAGGAATACGCTCGACTCATCTTCTTCATGAGGGACAAATCCGGACCGCGCAATGCCCGATCACACGACTCTCTAATCCTACGTCGTTGTTGTCGGCTCCTCTTTCCGCTTCTTGATTTACTTCTGCCTCTGCGTCGGGCCTTTTGTACAACGGGTTGACAGGGAGGAGCATCTTTGTCTTTTGCAGCCCGTTGAAACAGACGTTGCGTCCTGGCCTTCTCGTAGATGGCCATCTCACGGTTGTGGTCTTCCCGAGCCTTTTGACCTGCTTTCCTGATAAGCTTGTCCACTTGACGGACTCGGCACTTCGCTCACGGGATCCAGTTTTAACGAGGGGTTAGCATTCCCCGACAGAGTGTCCTCCTCCTCATCGAAGTTATATATGGCGTAGCTGCCGTGGACTCGCTCCCGTTTCCTGGATCTCACATATCCAAGCCCAAGCGTTTCCATTCTCCCGTTGGGAAATTTGCGCTGAGTCCCAGGGACATTCCAAATCCTATTGTAGAACCGAGCTTGTCGAACAGTCTGTTTTAAGGATACTCCTTGGCGCTTCAATAGCCTCTTTAGTCCATTTGTGTAATATCGGGGCAAACGGATGGGTCGAAGCCTGTCAAGTGTAGCATCTGCGCCATGCCATATCTCTTTCTCCATTCTCGTTTCTGTGGATTGGTAGAATAGGATCACCTTTTCACCCTTTCGTCTAGGAGGGACGTAAAACGTCTGCAGGTCTTGTACAATGTAAGCTTGAAGAGCGTCGAGATCTTTGTAGTGTTTCCGCGGCACCATGGTGATTTGCAAACTCTGATCATCACTAGGGGATGCTTGTATTGACGGCCGACTGGAGAACACGGCATTAACTTCATCTTCCGAGTCACTTCCGAAGATCAACATGGGGGCGGACTTTCCCGGGTTGTTGCGTTGAGACGGCCCAGCATAAACTATCTCTTCTTCTTCTTCGGTATCGCTCCCGAAAACAGGGATGGTGGCAGCGACTTTGTTCTCCGGCTTGCAGCACCTCTCTGTATCCTCGAAATCTGGCAAAAAGTACTTTGCATCTTCATACTTGCGGACTTCGTTCACGGAGAATGGGTTCAGCTCACCTGTTACGGTATATTCGAAACCATCCTTGAAGTACTTCATACACTGATGCTGTGTAGAAGGGATGATGTTGTACTCATGCAACCAAGGGCGACCGAGCAAGGCGTTGTAGCAGGTCTTGGCGTCAATGACGTGAAACTTGATGTCCGTGACAAGCAGTCCGAAGCGTAATGTTAATATTACGGATCCGAGAGTCCGTGACGATTGGGAGTCGAAACCGGAGATGGTAATTTTGTCACGAGCGAGGTGCTGTACGCTCATGCAGATTTCCTTCAACACCCGAACATTAAGGAGATTGAATGAGGATCCATTATCTACCAGGATCTTGCCTATCTTGATATCATGGCAGTATCCAGAGACATATAGGGGACAATTGTGGTCGCATGTCCCGAGGAGAAGGTCTTCGTCACCGAAAGTGATGTCGGCCGTATGCACTTCTTCCAGTTCATTCTTCATCCTTTCTTCGGCGAGGAAGGCTTGGAATTGCTCGGGTTCTTGTAACGCCTTGATTAATGAATCTCGCGCTTCTTTTGATAATAGGAGGGCGTAGAGAATACTGAGCTGAGAAGGTAGCTTTCTTAGGTGCGCTAGGATGTTGTAGTCCACCTTACCCTTCCTGGGAGGGTCCTTGGCAGTCAGCTCTTTCATGACTTGGTCATCTAAGGTGATATCCTCAGTGACCTTTTCCTTTCCCTTATCTTTTCTACTTGCGGACCCGAGATTCTTTTTCGGGAGCGTGCGATTGCGCAGCTGAATGTTTTCGCAGGCCTCCGGTTCTTCTTTCCCTAAAACGGATTCTTTAAAGAGAGGGCCCAGAGCTATTTCTTCATCAGAGTCGCTCCCAAAGGTGAGAACTTGTAACCCTCCGGCGTTAACCATGTAACAGCTGGCAGCAGTTCTGTTGTACCCGTCGGCAGTACTTCTTCGTTCCCGACGAGTCTTGTATTTCATGCGCTTAAAGTGTTGCCGGTGAGCAACATATCCTTGCCACCACATCTTAAAAGCGTCGCACTCCTCTGTGGGGTGTGAAATCTTCCGATGATATGAGCAGTAATTAGGATGCATCTCCGCCCCATCGAGCGTGCTTTCTTCCGAGGGTGGTAGTTTCATTCCCATTGACACGGCCTTGGCAAACCGTTTCCTCGTCTCGAATATCTTTTTGTCTGCGTCGGATGCCTTTCGATCTGGCGGGAGTACTTCAACTCTTTCGTTTAGTCGCCTGCGTTTGGCTCCTTCCGATGCGGCCATCTCACGCTCCTGATCCGCTTTGCTCTTCAAACGAACCTCGTCTAGAAAGGCGTCGATCATTTCATCTGTTGGCCACACAAGCTCTGGTTCAGGCTCTGTCCCCAGTTTCTTAGTGCCAGGAGTTTTTGCATCGTCGGTAAACGAGTAGGAGATTACGTTACAACTCGCCACACAATCCTCGGATTCATCCGACGAACTCTCTCCATCATCTTCCTCTTGAAAGATGTGGTTGAGGAACTCTTGCAGCGTGACAGGAGTTCGCGCCTTTTGATTGTACTCTTCCAGCGCGTTGATTTTCTTCTGCAAGTTCGTGCGCTTGTCTCCAGGCTTCACTGGTTTCTTAGATTTCTTCTTCTTTTTCTTCGAAGATTTTGACGGTAGGGCGTGAGTACTTGGGCCATCACCACTGCTTTTTGTAGTTGGGCGCGGCCTCAGCATTCCTTCAATGATCTGGGGTTCCAGCGAGTCCTTCCATTCGACCGCCGGGCACGCATGAAGGTCCCTCAGCATTCTTTTAGTTTTAGTTGACAGCACGACCTCCCATGGAGCTTCTTCAATAAAGGAACAGGTTGCCCCTGGTGTATCTGCTTTCTTGGGAGTATGCGGCTGTGGCGGGTTCACCTTCCACTTTTCGGACAGCGCAAACTTTCCCTGGAGGTATTGATCTTCAATCCATCCTTTGAAGACGAAGCAATCCTCAATCGGATGACTTATCGTTTGATGGTACGGGCAATAGTTGGGGTTATTCACCTCAGTGGGTTGTGGCAGTCGTCTTGGATTTGGCAAGTTTATAAGTCTGTTGCGTACTGCCAGCTCGAATAACCGTTTTGTCTTGTCCCGTGGGAACATCTTCTCATTATAATATCGGCGTCTTTCTTCCAGTTGATCCGTCAGCTTTGGGGCATTGGGTTGCTGCTGGGCATTCGCGACGAAGGTTGCCTTTCCTTTACCCTTGTCACTCCGAGGCTCGGGCTTCGGGGGAGACGGTCTATGACCCATCTGGTCCATCTGGGCCAACTTGTCGATTAGAGCCTGGAATGTGGTTGGCTTAAAGAACATCATAAACTGGGAGATAGTCGCGTGAGGGTCTAGGGTTCCCACGAACATGCCCACCGCGGTCGCTTCCTCAATGCGCTGCTCACATTTCGACCACAAATTTCGCCAGAGTATAGTGTACTGGACCTACGTTTCGCCTGATTTTACCCTGGCATTAATCAATGTCGTTATTGGAGTGTGTTCGCTGGCGGTCGCGAACCGCTGAGTGAATAGCAACTCCATTTCAGCGAACGTCTTGATAGAATCGTTCGGGAGTTCCGAATACCATTCGAACACTGTTTCTGATAAGCTGCCCACGAACTGGCGAAGCAACAGTTTATCATCACCGCCGGTGTTACCGCAAAGGGCCCTGAACTGGGCAACATGTTGATGGGGATTGCCGGTCCCCTTATACACGTGGAATTTTGGTATTGTATAACCCGGCGGATATTTGATTTGGTCGTACCAGCTTGGATACGGCCACCCCGTTTTTACGACTTGACCAGCTGCCTCAGTCGCATGATGAACCCGGATTTGCTGGGCTATATAGTCGTCCAAGTCAGCCTTAGAGATTGTCTCCTCTTTGGCCGTCGGAGGATTCGACGTTTCTCCCCTATCGTCTTCAAGGACGATTGGGGGATCTTCCGCAGGTGGGTCTTGTTGGATCATCATTCCCACCATATCCTGGAATAAGTGGGCTATTTTCTTTATATTGGCAGCTTGTTCCGCAGCCTCTTTATCCTTCTTTTCCAACATCCTCCGGAGGAACTCGGCGTCGGTTTCCTGTTCTTGTTGCTGATCCGAGGACGCCTCGGGGCTTTCTTTCGGCCCAGTAAGCGCGGCCATTGCATTCATCATTTCCTGGAGCTTTTGCTGTTGCTCCTGAGCTTTGGTTACTGACCGTGTAAGAGGTCTATGACCTGTAGACGTATGGCTATCTTCTTTCCCCGACGCCATGTATACAGTGTGGACCATCCTGCCCCCAGCCTTAGGGCGTCTGGGCTCAGCGCTTTTAGCTTTCGTTGCAGGCCCGGGGATCTTCTCCGGCCTCCTTTTTTTATGAGTAGTGGGAGTTGAGGGGGCCTTGGAGGTGGGCACCCAGACAGCTTTTCGTGGCTTAGCCCAGTGACTGGCTTCCTGTTGAATTTTCAGCTTCTTGTGCTGGCGGGAGAAATTTGGATCGATCATCGAGTCTCGGGCCTGCCGCCAGACTTTATAGATTCGGGAAGACAGCCGTTGAGGAGATTGGGGCTGTTCTGTTTTTACTTCTATAGCTCTTTTCAGCGGATGGGGAGACTTCTTTAGTGCCGCGGTAGGAGAATTCCTACGCACCTTATTTAGCATCTCAAAGCTGTTCCCAGTTGGAACAACAGCATTAACTTCTGCCATCGGGGCTGGAGGAGTTAGCCCAGAAGGGGAGTTGCCTCCGGCCTTCCTCATTCGGCGCCAGTAACGACGTCGAGCGCGTCGTGCTGATGGAACCGGCTTGGTGAGGGCGATAGTCTCGTCTTGCCCCCTGTGTAGGTGGGGGGTCGCTGCGGGTGTCAGCATGTCAAAGACCGATGTCCTTTGGGTAGCGGGAGCGGGAGCTGGAGCCGTCAATCTTGTAAAGACCGACTTTTTGGCAGGGGAAGCCTCCTTGACGACTTCAGGAGCAGGACTGGTAACTTTTTTAGGAGCAGCCTTCTCTAGGATTGTAGGCCCCATTGCGGGTCCACAGGAGTTCTGGCCCAATCTAGAGAAGACCGAGGCGCTGGTGTTGGGCGACCCGTTGAGAGGGGCCGCGGCAGGGGTAAGACGATCAAAGACCGACTTCTTGGGAGCTTCCGTTGCCAGCGTAGGGGCGGTGAAGCTCGTTGGCGGGAGCATGGTCCCAAAAAACAACCCTATGGTGGCTCGAGTGACCTGTTCCACGGGTATGGTGAATAGCGAAGCGCTTGGGGTCCGTAGGCTACACCTCCGGGCGAGGCAGGGCGCCGGTTGCAGTTGCAGTTGGAGCATTTCGCACAAGTATAAGCCATCGATTCTTTGCTTTCTGCAATAAACAAGACGCCAAGTCTTAGTACCTTGAAACCCAAGGGCAAGCATTAACAAACCGCGATTGGTTCGTGTTCATACCAGAATATTGCATTCTATACCGCCCATTCTTACGCTCGTTTGTTTATAGGCAGGTGCTTTTAATCAGTGTTTGCTGCATATTTACAGGATACTGGTTCTCAGCTCTAAACAGTGAAATTCATGAAAAGTACGTCAAATTCCAGATTACTGCCAACAACAGATAAAACACGGGTCTCCGCTCTCTATCTGTGTGTTTCCACACACCAGTTTAAGGGACAAAATGACAAATCGATGTCATTGTCATGCACAAAGCTCAATGTCAACACAAGATCCAAGAAATCTACGCGGAGCTCGAGGAAATCATGGCAAAAGATCCACATCACATCACCTTTTGATCTACTAAAATTCTGGAAGAAACGTGAAGAGATTCTGAGAAAAGTCATATACCAAACAGCAGACAACTACAAACCAGGGATTCCCACAAAATACGACGGCCCAATTCCCTACTATAGCCGCGGTTCCGCGGCATAAGCAGGCTTAAGCCGCGGAACCGCGGCCATTATGGTTCCTCTCTCTGTCAAGTTTTGGGGGCAGATTGGTACTTTTATCTTGGTCCTGATTGTTGCCCTATATTTTCATTTCCCAGCCTATAAATACCGCGGGAGCCAAACCATTGAAGGGTGTCAATTCTTTGTTCCTCTTTTGTAGGTTTTAGTGTAGTTTTAGTGTAGTTTTAGTTCTTCTTCTTCTTCTTCTTCTTCTTCTTCATCTTTCCTCCATGAAAATGTAGTGAGAGCATTGAGTGGATGATCAATGAAGATGAGGGTTTTTGTATCATTCTCTTTTGTTTAACTTCCCCTTGAGATTCTTGTTTTCTCTTGATCTTTCAACCTCTTCATTGAGCTTGAAAGGTTAAGGGTTTGTTATTGATCTCAAGGATCGTATTTTCTTATGGAATTTGTTCTTCACTTCACATGAGTTCTTTACCCTTCTCTTGATCTTGCAACCTCTTGATTGAGCTTGCAAGTTTAAGGGTTGGCTATTGATCCCATGCTTGTCTTGAGTGCTAGTCTCTAGTTTTCTTTCTTGCTTTTTATTACCTTGCTTTACTTTCTTGCAATTTAAATTCATGCACTTACTTACTTGTAATCTTTTCTTTTCTTTGTTCTTTTTGTTCTCTCTTTTTGGTTCTTTTTGTGAATGAATGTAATTATCGTTGTTAAGAATAAATACGGTATTGTAAGTTAATATTTTCTTTGCTCATTTCCTTTTCCCGTTATTTTCCATTGAACTCCGCCCAAACGATACGCAAGCGCTCCGTTAGGCACCCTACCCTAACAAGGTAACGGTGATTCCTAACCGCGACCGGTTGCGTTCGGTTTGGCCGGAGGCGAATGCAAGAAACAAGAACGGAAGGACAAGGGTAAATAAGCCGGATTCCACGAATACCGCGCTTAAACCCCCTAATCTACGTTGTTGCCGATTGCTCTAGCTTCAATTGGTCAAGACTCGGCTCAAAGGTTTTGAGTACAGATTTCTTTAGCTTACAATTTCGTATCTTTTCTTAACAACTTTATACTTGCATATAACACATAGGTTAGAATCGAACAAACACATACAAATTCTTTATTGACTCGTCTAAAACAAGAACGGACATACAACCATCTCCCTGTGGATCGACCTGTGCTCAACCGGCTAGCTGCATAGCGACACCGTCCTGATCGCGGTTATAACTTTAGAACTTTGAACATCCGACACGCCAAAAGCGTGCGATCAAATGGCGCCGTTACCGGGGAGACGGTAGCGTATTTTCTTTCTTGTTATTCGGGTTAATATTCTTTTTGTATATATTTATAAAAAAAAATCTTTTTGTTATTTTTGATCATTTTTGTGGGCAAGAGTGCAGATTTTTGCGGATTTTCAAACTGCGATTGTGGGGAGCAAAGTGAACGTTCAAGGCTAAGGTGATTGCAAAGTACAGTGCCAAAGATCCGGGTAATTTGACCCGCGCAAGCGAACTTTTCAAGCTTACCGGATTTGATTCAACGGGGGTTTCCTAACCCAAAAACTTAACGGTACGTACTTTACTAACACCTTCTTCTCAAATCCGACGCATCCAATATACTATTCTTTGCAGGATTCTTTGCAAGTTCGCTAGCAAACGCTAAAAATTGACTAACCCGTATTTGTTGCAGTGCCGTGCTTAAACTAAAAAACGATTGTTTGATTCTTTATAGAATTTTTATTGAATTGCGCATTGCATACATTAATACGGACTTAAGGGCAAGCGAACCCCACAACATACGGTAAAGGATTTCATCACCTTTTCCGTGGCCCACAAATCATGAACTTGAGCATAACATTTACCCGCACAAAATTTAAAAGAAACTAGACTTTAAGCCTTAAGGACTTCGCGCTCACTAGGAGAAGTTAACCGTGTTTAGAACCTCGCTTAACGGTACATTGTTTACGGGGTGTCTAGGAAAGTGTTAACGGCGAAACCGCCAAAAGAGAAAGGGTTATTTAATTAAGGAACTTCGCGAAAGCGTTGGAAAACCTCCCCTTATCTCTGCACTTACCTGACCTCGTGATCAGTGTATCTTGAGCCCGTTTCTCGACACAGTTTTACTTCGACAATCAAGTTCTGGAGCAGGTCTAATTGACCTAGGTGAACCCTAGAACGATTAGGTGTGTGGTATTTTTGTGTCGTGATTGTTTTTGTCCATATTCTTTTTGTGTGTATATTTCATTCTTTTATTAATAACTAAAAAAAATAAAAAATATCACATTCTTTTTCCCCTCCTTTTCTCTGCCTTTCTTTCTTTCTCTCTTCATATCATGGGTACTCCACCTCGCAAAACTCTTGCCGAACTTTGGTACCCACAACCAGACATAACTTCCTACGGTTCTTGTTTTGGTCGAACTTCGAACGACCCCTCCATGCCCAAAATTTCTTTGAAAGATCGGATAGACGCGTCTAGGACGAACAACTGGACCCCGCAATCCACTTCGTATCAACCATTTCAAACATTCACCCCTTCTTGCGTTGATACTCCTTTTGAAAGTCCAGTTGTAGCCACAAGACCTATGTCTCTTGCTGAACAAATTGAACAATCCCGTAGCCGATCTTTCACTCCTTTCACCACTACAGATTCTTGGGATCAACAATTTCATTCACCTTCTTATCCAAATGTTGATCCTGCTCCTGTCCAACCATTCAATTCCTACCAGTCCTACCCGACTTTTGCACCTTCCCTAGACATTGCTTCTACACAGCCATTTGGGGGTTTCCAGTATCCAAACAACTTCGAATCTTTTACTGAAACCCCATCACAACCTATGTCTAGCCTAGAACAGTCATTGGAAGAATTTCGGGTAGCTTCACAACAGATGATGGATTTGAATGCGTCCATGGCCGCCCTCATACAACCTAGTGATCCGGTAGCTAGTTTTCAACTAGCTCCAAATTTTTCAATGTATGATGAGGCGGCAGGACAGGGTGTGAATTTGAGTGGAGAGAGTGAGATGTACCCCCTTCCAAATCAAACCTACCCGTTTCAAATTGAATCCCACAACTCCTGTGTCCCAAATGAATTATCAGTTGAAGATAGAATGTTTAATGAGTTGTGCGACTTTGTAGTGTTTGATTTGCCAGATTGTTAAGGGACCTTGCCAAGTGAAACCGATCCCAAACATTTTGACCTCTACACTTCCATCTTAGAACCTAAATCGATTGAAATCCATGCTTTTGATGAGGTGTCTGAGAAATTTGATTTTCACTTGATTGAGGATATTGACGCTGGGAATATTTTGGATGATGAACCTGTAGATTTGGCTGAGTTTGTCTCTTCAAATCATCATCCCGAGTCATTAAATATTTTTCCCGAACCCCATATGCGTCTGGATTTTGAAGATAAATGCATGGATGTGCTGAATTTTGAGGAGAATACTGAGGATAGTTTTGAGGATGAACCAGTTATAATTGATGAGTCGGATTTTCCAATTCATCCTGTTCCTTTCATTAACTGTGTACACCCTCCTGAACCTTTACCTGATAACCCTCCTCGATCACTCCTCTCCATCGTTCCGGCATTCCAAGAACCCGTCTCACTTTCATTTCATATGCCTGGTTTACCAAGTTCGGCGTACCCATGGATTCTCACGAATCTTCAGGGATTTGACCCCATTTCTCGACGGGTAAATATATTAGCACAATCGCTTTTCACACATCGGTCATCACAAATTGTGCTAATTTATTCACTCCATTTTCACCCTCAAGTTCGTACTCCACTTCTTTTTCCCCTCCGCCATTCTTCTTCTTCTCATATACCGAGACCGTATCCCACTTCTATCTCCATACGGTCTCGCGTATTCTCCATCTCTTTTTTCTACGCCTTCTTTCACCAACCAGCACATTACAGAGATAAAATCTTTGAATGGTTGGTGCTAACTTTCGGCCTGTGTAAGGCCTTGTATAGCTTGACACTGTTCTTTCCCCCCTAATCCTGAACTTCATCGCTTAACAGTGGAAACACTGTTTCACTTGAGTTTGGGGGGGACTCCTTTTTTGTATATATTTTTTGTTTTCTTTGTTGTATATAATTTGTTTTTAGGGAGCGCCGGCAATTTTGACCCTCTTGGTATAGCCTGACAGTGAGGGCACTGTCAAGTTTAAGTTTGGGGGTGTGCTCGGTAAGCTTTCTTCCTTCGCATTCATTTGTATATTTTGCATTTGCATACCCTATTAAAAACCAACAAAAATTGAAATTTTTCCAAAAAATATAAAAACTTTGTCGTCAAGTTAGCTAATAGGATAACTTAGATTTTTATTCTGAAGGTTTAGTTGATATGTTAGAAATAACTAACTCCTAGGCTTAGGAATTGAAAACCCTAAAAATAACCCTCATTCTGTCTAACTTTGGTAAGTATACGTCCTTACAGTTTTTTTGAGAAATAGGTAATCTTGAGTTCAGTTCTTGAGTTAAGTCAAGATGAAGGAAAAGTATTGAAGTTTTACTGAAGGATAAGTCTGAAAAATAGTTTCTTTTCTTGAGTTCAAATTTAGAAAGTATATACCCTACAAACTGCACTTACACGCACCTTGAAACTTGGGATAGTAGAGGATACCTAGAAATACTCTTGCCTGAAAGCCTAGTATGAAAGAAAAAACGGTATTTAAAGCTAAACACCAAAAGAGCATGTTGAAAAATATATCCGGTCTTGAAAAAGAAAAAGAAAAAGAAAAAGAAAAAAGAAAAAATAGAATAAAGTCAAGACCTGGAAACTGCTATTTACGCTTTAAAGTTCACACATTCAGTAATCGGTCGTTAGTGCCTCAAGAAGCATTAATAGTCGCATGAAATGTGTGTGAGCAAATCCGTCCATCCTTAATGAAAAGAAGTAGTATTAGGTATTAAGGCAAGGGTATTATAGCTTGAATTGAATTCTTGAGTGTAGGGGTGCAAATATACACACACGTAGGGTTATACAATCGATGTTTGGATAAAAGATAGAGATAAAGAATAAGACTTGTGTTTTCTGTAAAGTTGATAAAAATCCCTGATTTGAGGCCGCGCTTTAGAAGGAAAACTCAGGAGAACCGACATCTTTCTAAACCCTTTTACGTATATGACCTAAGGTTAAATAGATAGGAGGTGTGAAGTATTAGGGTTGGATATTTCTAACTTAGGATGATAGAATTTCTAACGTAAATACTAAACTGTAGGAGTAGAATCGATGTTAACTTATGACACTAGCTTGACGGGATTTTGTGGGTGTAATCCGCTGAAAACCCTCAGGAGACAGCACTCCTCCTACTATGGACACCTAGAGGTTTAACGGCTTGTTGCACGCGCTCAGTGCAATCGCGTTCCCTGCGAAAGTGCGGTTAGGATTTTATTTTGTGAATAATTGGTTTTTCTCGGGACGAGCAAAAATTAAGTTTGGGGGTATTTGTTCATACCAGAATATTGCATTCTATACCGCCCATTCTTACGCTCGTTTGTTTATAGGCAGGTGCTTTTAATCAGTGTTTGCTGCATATTTACAGGATACTGGTTCTCAGCTCTAAACAGTGAAATTCATGAAAAGTACGTCAAATTCCAGATTACTGCTAACAACAGATAAAACACGGGTCTCCGCTCTCTATCCGTGTGTTTCCACACACCAGTTTAAGGGACAAAATGACAAATCGATGTCATTGTCATGCACAAAGCTCAATGTCAACACAAGATCCAAGAAATCTACGCGGAGCTCGAGGAATCATGGCAAAAGATCCACATCACATCACCTTTTGATCTACTAAAATTCTGGAAGAAACGTGAAGAGATTCTGAGAAAAGTCATATACCAAACAGCAGACAACTACAAACCAGGGATTCCCACAAAATACGACGGCCCAATTCCCTACTATAGCCGCGGTTCCGCGGCATAAGCAGGCTTAGGCCGCGGAACCGCGGCCATTATGGTTCCTCTCTCTGTCAAGTTTTGGGGGCAGATTGGTACTTTTATCTTGGTCCTGATTGTTGCCCTATATTTTCATTTCCCAGCCTATAAATACCCCGGGAGCCAAACCATTGAAGGGTGTCAATTCTTTGTTCCTCTTTTGTAGGTTTTAGTGTAGTTTTAGTTCTTCTTCTTCTTCTTCATCTTTCCTCCATGAAAATGTAGTGAGAGCATTGAGTGGATGATCAATGAAGATGAGGGTTTTTGTATCATTCTCTTTTGTTTAACTTCCCCTTGAGATTCTTGCTTTCTCTTGATCTTTCAACCTCTTCATTGAGCTTGAAAGGTTAAGGGTTTGTTATTGATCTCAAGGGTCGTATTTTCTTATGGAATTAGTTCTTCACTTCACATGAGTTCTTTATCCTTCTCTTGATCTTGCAACCTCTTGATTGAGCTTGCAAGTTTAAGGGTTGGCTATTGATCCCATGCTTGTCTTGAGTGCTAGTCTCTAGTTTTCTTTCTTACTTTTTATTACTTGCTTTTTATTATCTTGCTTTACTTTCTTGCAATTTAAATTCATGCACTTACTTACTTGTAATCTTTTCTTTTCTTTGTTCTTTTTGTTCTCTCTTTTTGGTTCTTTTTGTGAATGAATGTAATTATCGTTGTTAAGAATAAATACGGTATTGTAAGTTAAGATTTTCTTTTCTCATTTCCTTTTCCCGTTATTTTCCATTGAACTCCGCCCAAACGATACGCAAGCGCTCCGTTAGGCACCCTACCCTAACAAGGTAACGGTGATTCCTAACCGCGACCGATTGCGTTCGGTTTGGCCGGAGGCGAAAGCAAGAAACAAGAACGGAAGGACAAGGGTAAATAAGCCGGATTCCACGAATACCGCGCTTAAATCCCCTAATCCATGTTGTTGCCGATTGCTCTAGCTTCAATTGGTCAAGACTCGGCTCAAAGGTTTTGAGTACAGATTTCTTTAGCTTACAATTTCGTATCTTTTCTTAACAACTTTATACTTGCATATAACACATAGGTTAGAATCGAACAAACACATACAAATTCTTTATTGACTCGTCTAAAACAAGAACGGACATACAACCATCTCCCTGTGGATCGACCCGTGCTCAACCGGCTAGCTGCATAGCGACACCGTCCTGATCGCGGTTATAACTTTAGAACTTTGAACATCCGACACGCCAAAAGCGTGCGATCAGTTCGCGAAGACGACACACGAAGTGTGGAGTCGAAAGAGGAAAAGGTCCCACCGGGCATGCCAGAATCTGTTTCCCTCCGAACGGCGACCGAGACGCGTGGTCGTCTCGCCTGAGGTTCGAGGCAGATGCTAATTGGTGCTATCCGTCTACCTCTCCGAAGATGCCAAGTTGATTTCTGGCACCGTGTATCGAAGGTTTTAACGGATGCGTCCGATGTAGCAGACTTCGTCAGATTCCCTCTCGCTTGAGGGTTTTTTTTTTATTGTGGGGACGCTCTTCCCTGCAGGCGCAAGCCCCTGCAGTTAATTACGCTACCGCATTGCGGTAACAACTTTCTCCTTCTCCAGATGATCACTTCGTGTCGTGTGTGTTTATTTTGTGTTTGGTTGCCCGTGGATTGTATACGGAGACTGAGTTATGTCGTCGCCCGTAGGGCGTGGACTAGTCCAAATCCGTATTATCTTAGATTTGGGTTTGGGGTTTGTGTTTAAAGACACGTTAGCCTCATTTGAGACTAAAATCGACTTAAACGTTTGTTAAGGATACGTTAGTCTAGTTTTTAGACTAAGATCAACTTAACGGGATCGTTTAGATCCAACAAGAGAGCAATAAAAGGGGGGCTCTGTTGTTTAGTTTAGTGACATTACGGTCAGTAGGTAGTTTAAGGACATTGCGGTCCAATGTTAGTTTTAAGATGTTGCGGTCAAGGTTAAGGACCTCATAGTCCGTGGATTTTAAGGACTCCACAGTCCGTTGTTAGTTTTAAGACATCCCGGTCAAGGTTAAGGACCTCATAGTCCGTGGATTTAGGGACTCCACAGTCTGTTGTTAGTTTTAAGACATCACGCTCAAGGTTAAGGACCTCATAGTCCATGAGTTTAAGGACCCCACAGTCTGTATCAATATGTGGTCATCGGGACCCGTCACCTCTTTGAAGACGTTGAGGAATTACAACGCCACGTATCAAAGGAGTGAAGAGATGTACCCTTAAACCGAGGTAGATTAAATAATCTTTGGCCCAATTTGGAACCAAGACCAATTAATTATATTATGAGCCCGTTGGCTCAGTTGAATTTGAATTTGAATTGAGGACTTATGGCCAGCTTGGGCTAAGTCCAATCATGTTTAGGATATTGGCCCTCTGTTGGTCCATTAGAGGAGAGGCTTTACCTCTGGATATTTAGCCAATTAGGCTGAAATTAGTGTTAAACACTAGCAACAGGGGGTTCAAATTAGTGTTAAACACTAAGGCAAGTCAGTGTTAGACACTAGCAACAGAGATCTTAAATTAGTGTTAAACACTAAGATAATCAGTGTTAAACACTGGTGGCAGAGATTTTAATTTGGTGTAGAACACTATGAAAATTAATGTTAAACTCTGTTAACAGAGATTTAATTTAGTGTTAAACACTAAGAAATTCAGTGTTAAACACTGCAAGAAAGCTCTTTAATTAGTGTTGAACACTAAGGCAAAACGGTGTTTAACACTGGATTCAGGGGTTCCAATTTAGTGTTAAACACTAAGGCAAGAGGGGTCACGTGGTAAAACGTGAGGGCACCCTCCCTTTATCTTATTCTGTCAAAAGCATTGAATACTTTGGAGCATCACGTGCTGTCACGTGATGGGCATCTTGGTGCTTGTATGTTAAAGCTTCTACCAAGGGTCACGTGGGTCACGTGAGGCACTGCCTCAAAGGGCCTTTTCTGTGGATCTTCTCGGGGGTCACGTGGTAGCACGTGACCCTGCCTCTTTGTATATTTTTTTTGGAAGATCTGTTAATCCCTTTAAGAATTAAATTCTTCGTAGGGTTGAACCCTAACAATAATTTTTTGAGGAATTAAATTCCTATTTCCTTCTGAAGATTTATATTCTGGGATAGAGTTGAACTCTGAATTTTCTGTAGGAATTAAATTCCTCATATATGTGAAGAACTGCATTCTATCATAGGGTTAAACCCTAATAACAGCCTTAAGGAATTAAGTTCCCACTCTCTTTTAGAGAATTATTTTGAGGAATGAGATTCTGTCATAGGGTAAAACCCTAATTTCTTCTTTCTTAAGAGAATTAAATTCCTGTTATTTTAACAGAACAAAATTCTTAACTAGGGTTAAACCCTGATTCTGTTCATGCTGAAGGAATTAAATTCCCATAACATAGGGTTAAACCCTAATTTTATTTTAAAGGAATTAAATTCCTATAGTTCTGTGAGAATTAAATTCTCAAGCTTCCATTCCCTCTCTATGCTTTGGATCTGCATGGCAGGATCTCAACCCAATGAGAATTAAATTCTCAATTCAATGGGAAATGTGCACTTTACAGATCCTCCACTAAAGAGAGAACTATGTTCTTCTGTTTAATATCAGAGTTAAACTCTGTTGAGAATTAAATTCTCTTTTAAGGCCTTCCCTTTCTTACCTAAGATTTTCTTTTGCAGATGATCCAAATTCCTCCAAAGTATCTAGGCTCTATTTTTCTCCCTCTCTATCTCTCTGTGTCTCGATCTCTGTATATCCCTTTCTTTCTCCCTTGGCTCCTATTTATAGGAGAAGGAGCAGAATCGATTAGTTTCGATGAATCATTCATTGAGGGATCTGATTTGTATTCATTAGAGATTTGATTTGCATTCATCATTTATTTGGACCCTTGGATTATTAGGTGAATTTTATTCACCATTGGATTTTAAATCCAGAGATTTTCCTTTGTTATTTCGGTTAGATTTTAAGGGGAAATCTTTCCAAATTCAAGATTTTTCCATAGATAGGTGATATTTAATCACCTTTAAATTTTTAATTCAATCGGTTCCAAATAATCATTTTCCTTTGGAAAGATTTGAATGATCTCTTCAGAATTTGATTCTGTTAAATAAATAGGCTTTGAAAGCCTGTCACGTATGGCCACGTGACCCATGGTCACGTGTAGGCACGTGACCCTTGGTCACGTGTAAGCATGTGACCCCCTGGAACGAGCTTTTTTCTTCTTTTTGCGCTCTGCCTTCTGGCCGCTGCTTAGCCGTCACGTGCCACCACGTGACCCCTGGTCACGTGTGAGCACGTGACCCTGGTCTGGAGCCTTTTTCTTGATTTAATCAGAGAATGAGTCCGCTGCTTTCAAATGTCACGTGCCAACACGTGACTGCTTGTCACGTGCTAGCACATGATGCCTCCTTCGTAAGCTTTCCTGATTTTAAATCAGGAAACAAGGATCACACAAGAAAAGGAAACTCAAAACAGCACGAAATCCATAGAAATACAACGCGCGACTCTAAGGTCGAAAGAATAAACATCACTGGTCTTTATCTGAAATAAATATATGTTTGGTTGATGGAGCTTCTAGATACAACAGAATAATAATATACAAAATATAATGATGGTCACGATACAAGTGAACCCACCTACTAGCAAATCACCCGGAAATGAAAGTAGTGCCAGCAAAGCTGTAATGAAACCTGTACGGCAAAACCTGCAAGAAACTGTGGCACAACGGGGGTGAGTTTCCAACTCGTGAGTAGAAAACATCTACGAGCAGAAATCGCATGAATAACGCAATCCTAGGTCATACGATCACTATATATATAATCCTCAAATGACAAGTCTGGAGCATGAAAAGGTGTCAAGGGTAAATATCTAACCCAAGTATAATCCTATGTGCTCGTGTCAGTGCCTCAGGTAGCAATATATCATATGGATGAGGTATGAATGCATGAAAACAGAATACATGTAAATGAAAAAACTGCTTTCATAACTTAGTGAGATTTCTGTATTTTTAAAACGAGGTATCATAAATGAAATTAGCATAAACAGTGTCTAGCATCGACACAAAACATAAATCCCAATATCTCAATATCTCAGGCTCCGGCTATCCGGAATGGCCTGTATCATCAAATCTCGGTATCTCAAAATCTCAGTGTCTCAATCTCACTATCTAGGGCGCCGTCAGTCCAGACCGGCCCCTAACATCCATCACAAGACCACGACGGTATCCTCCGGATATCCGACGCGTCGGGTAAAATCACCGGTAGGTAGTCTTCCCCTGCCAGGCTCATCGTCTACTACTCTAACTTCTTGCCCAGGGGTACCTTACCGGGTCCACCATGTATCCGAAATGGTTCATCCAACTCCTCGAATCGGGTCTCGAAATCCATTAGTAAACTCATGGTGGACGACTCATATATCATAGGAAAACCGCACTTTTTATTTAAAAAGAGAGAGAGAAGAAGAAGTTTATTTATGTTTTTGCGGTTTTCCCCCAAATCCAAGAAATCTCGTGAAAATCCGAATCCAAATCATCAATAGCATGTACACAATGAATATAGGCATAAAAATCCATGAATGCTGCATAACAGTGAATAACAATATGCATGAAGTAGCAAGTAATAACTACAATGTCTAAACTAGCATATAAGGCAAGTACACTAATATCATGTCTAAACTATTAGCTAACAAACTATGTCAACAAAATAGTATTCTCTAAAGTGTACGTGACATGGCAATTATCGATGATGATGTGTGTGAGCCGGCAAGTAAGTGTACGTGGAGCATACGCATCATCGATAATGGTGCTGGTGTCCTAACAGTATGATATCAATAACGGTATATGAATCACAAAATAAGTATGCAATGCGGAGCGAACAACAATAATGTGCGGGAGCTGAATACTAGACACAACGATAACAAATCTGCATTTAATATAATATAAATCATACAGTGGTGCCTTTTGAAATAATACGAACCGCGGTGTTTTGAAAATAAGGGCTACGGTGTTTTTAAGAAAAGATACGTTCTTTGAAATATCCGTAGAATCTCTTGACCTGTCCTTTAAAATACCCACGATTCGTTAGTTTTGAAATAGGCAGGAGTCGAATCTTGTCTAACAACTACACTAAACTATATGGTTGAGCTAACAAGCTAACTGAAGGTAAGGAAACCGCCTAACATCTGAGTCGATACATACATATATATATATATATATATATATATATATATATATATATTAGTCGGTGATTCCGCCTCAATAATATCTCATCGGATACCATATCTATAATCAAACATTCCCAAGTCAAGAGTGCGGATCTATCATCAATATATAGCTCGTACGTAAATTCGTCGTACGGCATCCCAAATCTGGGTACGGGTCAATATCACATTCATCATATTATTCATCTGGTATCCTCTTTATCAAAGATCATAATCCGGGGTACTGATCTACGTCTAATACAATACTGATATCATCAATATAATCATGATCTGACTATTGATCTACAGCCTCATACAAACCGATGTCATCAACACATATCATCATAAGAAGTATACATCGCCCAATGCGGCCTATTATAAATATCTTAACATATCTTATCTCAACCTCGATCATAAGTCAACTTTTCTATGTATATCACTATTCACAAGGTATCGTCGTCCAAAGATCCGCTATAACATGATGACGTATCCCAAATACGAACCCTGCCATATCACCGATCTCACGGCCTCAAATCAAATCTCATCGACTCATCTCAAATCCCAAGTACAATCCTCAAATCCAGTATATGAATACATAGTCCCATACCCATGTGAACACATAAATATATATATTCCCATATACGCACATATGAAAGAAGAATGTATGCAAGTATAGGTGTGTGTGTGTGTGTGTGGTGCAACCACTATTCTAGGGTTTCGCAACACTAAACCAATCCAATCACACCTAGAATCCATATTTATCATCAATAATCTCAAACAATATATAATCAATATATGTGTGTATACGTATTCGTATACATCACCACGAACTGCGGGGGTGCTATACGCCATCCACCCGACTTCTCCCCGTAGATATAAATCTACTCACCTTTGCTTGCCGATGCCGATATCGCCACGCGCTTGCTTGTCGCGTCTAAGTCTTCACGAGAGTACCTGCATATAATAAACAATCGGAATTGCTATTAACATCAAGTCCAGAAACCAAAACGGCACACGGGTTGCCTATGGGTCAAAACCTATAGTCCACGCGTGCAAAAACGACTAAACAACCCTTGTTGTTGCTGTACAAACATGCAACAACTCACTACAAATCCAACTATCAAGAATTCGCATTTCAAAACACAGAAAACATAGCCAAAATCACACTAGAATGCTCCCATATTTTGACTCAGGTCAAAAGTAGTTTAGGGTGTTGTATATGATGTATATGAGCTACTGGACCAACCCCGACACCCTACACCACCAAGTGGCCGAGCCCCATCCTCAGAAATCCGAGCTTGCCGGCCCTGCATGCTCCAGTGGGGTTCGTCTTGCTAAAGAGGATTCCTAGGGTCAATTCTAGTCCTCTGGTATTGTTTGTGAAGCTCAAAAAGTCCCTGAGTTGCTCCAGATTTTCCTGCACACCCTTTATCCTCACAAAACCGACATAAACTAAATCCTAAATCCGTATTTTTGGTTACACACTCAATTCCAGCTCTTGAATCCAGTCCCTAAGGTTTGTAACAGCAACTACACATCTCAAATCTATGCAAACACCCAAACCCTTCTCTAGAATTTCGCAACATCAAGATTTCATGTTAAAACGACTTCTAAACTAAACTAGAATATAACAAACTAAAACTAAACTAAATGGTAGAGATTATACCTCATTAATGCCACCAAGCAAAACCCTAGAAGTCCCACGTCTTCAAAATCTAAGTTTGATCGGTCCAATGTGATGAGGGTGAGGTGGGGATCATTTTTTGTGAAAGGAGTTTGGGGTTTTGATTAGGTTTTGGAGATGGATCCATGGTGTTTTTGGGGGAATTGAGGAGGGGGGTGAGTGAGGAGCAGGAGCAGCAGCAGCTCTATGGAGGAGGGAGAGAGAAATGGGTTGAAGAAATGATGGGGGGGAATGGCTCAACAAGTCAAAAGTAACCCCATACCTACTCTTTCTCTCTCTTCATCATTCCATCACTTTTTCTTTTCTTTTCTTTTCCTTCTCCTCACAATGGTAACCCTAGGCAACCATACACCCACAACATGTAAGAAAATGTGACAAGTGTGGAAAAATGATATGTGCATGTTTTGCACCAAAAATGCTAAAATCCAATTAGCGATTTTTAATCGCGATTAGCACTAAATTAGCATATAACTAACCATAAAAACTTTAAAATGGCATAATTCCATAAAATACCCTATTTTAGAATTTTCCATAATTTTTCCATAATTTTTCCCATTTATCGGTATTTAATTATACCGAAATATTAAAATATTCATTAAAAATTAATATTAAATTATAAAAATTCCGAAAAATACTATTTCATTTTTTTGAAATGTTACAATTTTCCCCCCATAAAGAAATTCGGTCTCCGAATTTAAATTTGAACCCCCAAATTCTAAAACATTTCAAATGAAAGTCCAAGTCGTCGGGCTCCGAAATCATCAATACATAAAACGCATCATAGCGCAATGCATGCGCATGGGTAATGAGCACATAACTCAAAATCGAAACTTCGTCAAACGTCCCGCAATCATCGGAGTCAAGGTAAAGACACGAATGCCAAATCCAAAGCAAAAACAATATGATATAACTCGAAACTATACATGTAAATATCAAATATATACATGTAAATATCTGAAGGAAATGCATGCCAAATCTTTTAAAGTCGCTATGAAATGCGCATAACACTGCACAGTGGCGGACGTCTATCGTAAGAAAATAACCATATACGTATATATCTTTTGTTTAATATGTACGTTCCGCCGTTTTGGAAACAATTTAGAAGGGTTCCCTTATTTAAAACGTTTCGTGTCATATCAAACACGTAGGTAAATACTGAGACTATAGCTCGCCTTTTTGGAAATCCCTTTGATAACTATCAATGCATGCAAAATATATTCAGGTCATGTCCTCTGACTAGTCCTGCTCAGTACGAAAGTAATAATAAACATCATAAAAACGTACTGCTCCATAAGAAATCAATCCGAAGATATGCACATGAATACTACGTGCGTCTGGTGTGCACAGAAATCAAAATCCATATATGTGTCGTACATGCGCACAGAAACAACATCTAAGTGCATCGGGTGTGCACGAATCATCTGCCAAGGGCAACAGGTGTGCCTGACAGCAAAAACAGGTGCATCTGACATGCACGAAGAATCTCGATTTAGTGCATCTGGTGTGCACCAAAATCGCATCTCATAGCATGCGCCCAACACGCGCGAAATCCCAAATCAGGTGCATCCATCATGCACGAAATCCTGAAATCCAATATCAAGCGCCGAACATGCGCAAAATCCAATCAGGCACATAAGGTGCACAAAACAAATATCGAACATCATAATCGAAATTGAAGTCCAGTGCAACTGTGGTGCACAAAATGCGTATCACTGCACTGCAAGCATATGTGAACTATACCGAGTGCAAAAACCAAATCGTGTGCTTACATATGCACGAAATCAACTCAGCTGTATGAAACCCATAAAATCATAAACATGTGACACCAAGGCACAAAAACGATATCAAGTGCAACAACTGTGCAAAAGTCGTAAATACTCAGTAGGTGCAACCATTGTGCATGAAAAAAAATATCATGAACTCAATCATCAAAATCAGTCATGCGAATAGACCGCCCAAAATACTGAAATCAAATATGGCGGAATAGTCCCGCTGAAGCACATCCTCCAAGAATCTCTGGCCAACTGTCGTGGTCACTCATAGCATGTCTCGTCGACGATCATGAACTCTGGCATGCCGGTGTGCGTAACATGACCACTCCTGGGTCCAAATCTTCTCGTAATTTATTCCAGAAAGGTCCTGTCGAGGTCTCCCCCAAATCTCGTCTCTGCCGAACTGTCCGGAAGTCATCGTCCTTTACTATATCTGTTTCTTGTTCCGGAACGGCTGCATACTCATCGCGACTCCTTCTGGAAGGTATATCCAAGTACAATACTTCGGCATGTGTATCACATCTCTGATGTAGGCGGAGTGGAACGTCATCTTATCCAGATCTTGTACGAACCTCTTACTCCACTTTTCTCTAATGTCGACTGCTTCGGACTCGTCTCGTCGTGGCTGCATGCACTGAGCTCCAACGGCTATCCTCGTATCGGGAGTCTCCCAAGAAGTGTATCTCACCACATAGCATCCGAATGAAGTGGAACTGTTTCGCCCTATCAGAGCAAAGCTCTGTTGAAATTCAAAATTCAAAATTTTGAAGCAACGCTTCAAATCTCGGGCGCAACGCGCCACATGTCAGGAGCTGATACGTCAGCGCAGCGCCCAAGAAGGCGCGTCCAATCAGAGAAAAGATCTATTTTAAGCAAAATTAAAGGAAGCAACGCTTCAGTTGCGCAAGCACTGCGCTGCGCGACACGTGTCAGCGCAGATACGCTGGCGCAATTGCGCTGCGCTGTGCGCTGCGCGACACGTGTCAGCACAGTTGCGCCGCGCTGTGCGCTGCGCGACACGTGTCAGCACAGTTGCGCCGCGCTGTGCGCTGCGCGACACGTGTTAGCGCAGATGCGCTAGCGCAGTTGCGCTGCGCTGTGCACTGCGCGACACGTGTCACGCGCTGGGGCATTTGTGCCAAACAGAATTAAGATTTTTAAAGAAATCTTTTTGTTCTTGTTAAAACAAGAAGATTTTCTTCTGTAAAACAGAAGCCCTTGGATCAAAGATCCAACGGTGGGGAAAATTCCCCAAATCACTTAGAGAAAGATCTCTTCAACAAAATTAACTAATTTATGGGCACTATAAAAGAGACCCCAGACCTCAATTCAAAGGCATCAATTTTTTCTTGAAAAAAGTCAAGAGCTTCAAACAGAGAGAGAATTCTGAGAAAATTTCAAGGAAAAAGGTAAAGACCTTCACGAGAGAAAAGAAATCTCTTTTAATAAATCATTGATCTAAAAACCAGATTAATGTTCTTCATATAATAAATAGTGCTTTGCACTTCTCATGAACCACTGGTTCTTTAAAAACAAGAAAACAACAAAATAAAAATAGTGCTTTGCACTTTTATGAACCTCTGGTTCTTGAAACAAAAAGAAAAACTTATTTTTCTTTGATCTAAATTAGATCAAGAAATCAAATAGTGCTCTGCACTTCTGTTCTTGAATCTAAAAGATTCTTAGTGCTTTGCACTTCCAAACTGCGCTGTTGCGCTCTTGAGAGAGCGCCACGTGTCAGCTACAGAACAACTTGCGCTACGCGCTCTTGAAATAGAGCTTTGCTCTCTGGAATTGGCGCAACTCACCAGAGCGCGCCACGTGTCAGCAGCGCAACAGCGCAGCGCACTGCGCCGTTGCGCTTGCGCTCACCAGAGCATGACACGTGTCCTCACCACAAGCGCTTGCGCTCAGTAATTGGCGCAAAGCGCCTGACAAATGCAATGCATTTCTTTTCCTGAAGGGCCAGGCCCAATTAAAAGACCAAACAGGCCTAATTAAATTGATGCTCTGCATCATTTATAAATGGGCAGAGCCCAAACAAAATAATAAAAATGCTATGCAGATGCCTTGCAGAGTCCAAAATAAATTGATGCTCTGCATCTTTTATGGGCAGAGCCCAAACAAAAAAAAATAGAAAATAATGCAATGCATTATTTAAAAATGGGCCAAGCCTTAACACAGGTCTAACAGACCAAGAACAAATAAAAAGCGTTGAATACTTTGAACTTAGCCCAATCATGGCCGTAAGTCCTCAAATTAAATTGACTGAGCGATATTGCTCCCTTAAATCAATTTATATCCGGTTCGAAGGTACATCTCCGAGCTCCTCCGACACCTCTCGTTGTAATCCTTCAACGACGTCAGAGAGGCGACGGGTCCCAACAACCACACATGAATACGGACTGCGGGGTCCTTAAACTCGTGGACCGAAACGTCCCTAAACTAATATTGGACCGAAACGTCCCTAAACTAATATTGGACCGAAACGTCCCTAAACTAATGTTGGACCACCACGTCCCTAAACTGGAACATAGACCACCACGTCCCTAAACTGGAATACGGACCACTACGTCCTTAAACTGGAACATGGACCACTACGTCCCTAAACTGGAGCAATAGAGCCCCCAAATGCTCTTTTACCGGATCTAAACGGTCCCGTTAAGTTGATCTTAGTCTCAAAACAGGACTAACGTATCCTTAACGAACGTTTAAGTTGATCTTAGCCGCAACGCGACTAATGCATCCTTAAACTAAAAACACCAAACCCAAATCTAAGTAAATACGGATTTGGACTAATCCACGTCCTACGGGCGACGGCATTACTCAGTCTCCGTATACAATCCACGGGCAACCACAAACAAAACAAACACCCACGACACGAAGTGAAATTCTGGAGAAGGAGAAAGTTGTTACTGCGATGCGGTAGCGTAATTAACTACAGGGGCTTGCGCCTGCAGGGAAGAGCGTCCCCACAATCAAAAACCCTTCACCTTGAGGGGGAATCTGACGAAGTCTGCTACATCGGCCGCATCCGCCTAAACCTCCGATACACGGTGCCATAAATCAACTTGGCATCTTCGGAGAGGTAAACGGATAAAACCATATGGCATCTGCCCCGAATCTCAGGCACAGACGTCCCTCGCGTCGTCGGCCGCCATTCGGAGGGGAACAGATTCTGGCACGCCCGGTGGGACCTTTTCCTCTTTCCACTCCACACTTATTGTGTCGTCCTCGCGAACCAATCGCGGTTTGTTAAATGGTTGCCTTCGGATTTCAAGTTACTAAGATTTTGTCTTTTGCCTGGCGCAGAACTCAAGATTCAATGGCCTTTAACTGCACCAACTGCTCAAAGTGCCACTGCAACGGACGCTCCACCTCACCGGGAGGTGTAGCATATGGGCCCCAAGCGGCTTCCTTCCTCGCTCTGCCGGTAGACCAGGTGACCCAGGCCACCACCGGCCTGTTTTTCGGGACCATGATCCCACCTACAAGCTTCTCTATGCCAATACCTGCACCGGAAGTGAACAAAAAGTCGGTCTTCGACCGGCTCACTGCTGCGACGGCCCCTGTCAACGGGTCGCCCACTGCCGAACCAACAGCCTCTCTTTTCACCAGGCTAAATCAGAACTCTAAACTGGCTGTCCCAAGGAAGGAAATGACTGCTGCTTCAGAAATCGTCAAGGCGGCTTCCCCTGTAAAAGAGTCAGTCTTTTCAAGACTGACGATTCCTGCTCCTGTCCCTGCTCGAGGATCTGTCCTCGATAGGTTGGATATCACACCTCAGAAGACAACCTCAGTCTTTGAGAGGTTAACACCCACGGCGCCTCATTCAGACAGGGGGCAAAAAGAAGCTATCTTTATCTCTGAGCCAGTCCCAACTGCTCGTCGTGCTCGATGTCGCCATTGGCAACAAGTGAGGAAGGCAGGGGGCAACTCCACCTCAGGGCTAACTCCACCGGCTCCAGTGGTAGAAGTCAACGCTGCTGTTCCAACTGGGAACAGTTTTGAACTGCTGATGAGGGTACGTAAGAACTCTCCAACCGCTACACTGAAAAGATCTCCTCCGCCTGCGGAGAGAGTTCCAGAAACGAAGCAAGAACAGCCCCATCAACGGCTGTCCTCAAGAATTTATAAAGTTTGGAGGAGGGTTCAAGACTCCGTGATCGACCCGGATCACTCCCGTCAACGAAAGAAGACGAAGGTGCAAAAAGGAAAAGACCGTCCTATTGAACAGCAAGGGACAACGATCGCTAGGGTACCTACTGCAACGGCCCCTTCAACTTCAACGGCCCACAAAAGAAGAAGGCCAGAGAAAACCCCCGTGCCGGCGACAAGTATCTGAGGTGGTGAGCCCAAACTCCCTAAGTCAGGGGGCATTATAGTTCATACCGTCTACGTGGAATCTGGTAAAGAAGATAGCCGCATATCTATGGGTCATCGACCGCTCACCTGATCAGTGACCAAGGCGCAGGAGCAGCAGCAGAAGCTCCAAGAAATGATGAACGCTATGGCCGCACTTACAGGGCCAAAAGAAAATCCTGAAACGTCCTCAGATGAGCGCCAGGAGGAAGAAACCGACGCTGCATTCCTTCGTCGGATATTGGAGAAGAAGGACAAAGAGGCTGCTGAACAAGCAGCCAACATACAGCGTATGGGCCTCCTCTTCCAAGACATGATAGGGATGATGATACAACAAGATCCTCCGGCTGAAGAACCCCCGATTATCCTTGGAGATGATAGGGGAGAAACATCAAATCCTCCACCAGCTCTGTCGATGGCTAAAGAGGATACAATCTCCAAAGCTGATTTGGATGAATACATCGCCCAACAAATACGGGTTCACATGCGACCGAAGCAGCCGGCCAGGTCATAAAAACGGGGCGGCCATATCCGAGTTGGTACGATCAAATCAAGGACCTGCCAGGTTATACAATTCCCAAGTTCCATGTCTACAAGGGGACGGGCAATCCTCATCAGCATGTTGCCCAGTTTAGGGCACTCTGTGGCAACACCGGCGGTGATGACAAGCTTTTGCTTCGCCAGTTTGTTGGAAGTTTATCGGATACGGCGTTCGAGCGGTACTCTGAGCTCCCGAAAGACTCTATCAAAACCTTCGCGGAAATGGAGCTGTTGTTTACTCAGCGTTTTGCAAGTGCCAGTGAACGCACCCCGATGACAGCACTGATTAACGCCAGGGTAAAGCCAGGCGAGACGTGGGTTCAGTATGCTCTACGGTGGCGGAACTTGTGGTCGAAGTGCGAGCAGCGCATTGAAGAAGCTCCCGCAGTGGGTATGTTTGTGGGGACCCTTGATCCGCAAGCAACCATCTCGCAATTTATGATGTTTTTTCAAGCCAACTACCTTCCAGGCCTTGATTGACAAGCTAGCGCAGATGGATCAGATGGGCCATAAACCCCCTCTTCCAAGGCCGGACTCCCGAAATGACAAAGGGAAGGGAAAAGAGATCGTCGTCGCTAATGCTCAACAACAACCGAGCGACCCGAAGCCGGTTGCTCGTCAAAATAATATGCGCCCGTACGTACCCCTTGAGGATAGGATGGGACGTCCTTATTCCTTTCCCCGCGATAAAACGAGGAGGTTATTCGAGCTGGCGTTGCGCAACAGACTCATAAATCTGCCGGATCCAAAACGTCCGTTGCAACCAAGTGACGTCAACGAGCCCAACTACTGTCCTTATCATCGAGTACTAGGCCATCCGATCGAAGATTGCTACGTTTTCAAGAATTGGCTTGAAAACCAGTACCGACAGGGCAAGTTCGCGTTATCTGACAAATGGAAGGTGAATCCCCCGCAGCCCCACACCTCTAAGGGGACGAATACGCCGGGGGCAACATGCTCCGTCATTGAAGAAGCTCCTTGGGAGGTTGTATTATCAGCCAAGACAAAGAGGATGCTAAACGATCTTCAGACATGTCCAGCGATCAAGTGGAAAAACCCGTTGGAACCGCAGGCCATTGAAGGGATGTTGAAGCCACGTCCAACTCCAAAGATCGATGGTGGTGGTTCAAGCACTTGCAGCCAGCCGTCAAAATCTTCGAAAAAGAAGAAGAAGAAATCTAAGAAGCCCGTGAAGCCTGGCGACAAGCGCACGGACTTACAAAAGCAAATTGACGCGCTGGATGAATACAACCAATAGGCACGGACTCCCATTACGCTCCAAGAGTTCCTCAATCACGTCTTTCAAGAAGAAGATGAGGGAGAAAGTTCATCGGATGAATCCGAGGAATATGTGGCGAACTGTCATATGATTTCCCATTCGATCACGAACGATGAGGAGACTCCTTGCACTGAAACGCTGGGGGCAGACCTTGAACCAAAATTTCCGGAGCTATCAGATGAAATGATTGACACGTTCCTTACGAAGCTCGATTGAAAAGTAAAGCTGATCGAGAACGCGAGACGGCTATATTTGAAAGGGCCAAGCGCCAGCGACTTGATGGAAGAGCTGGGACGATCCCGCTGGAGCAAAACACCTCCGTTACCGACAAAAGCCAATTTAAGATGAGGAAAAAGTTTGCTAAGGCCATATCAATAGGCATGAAGCTACCATCCTTTGAAGGAAACATCACCGGTGAAGTGGAAACGCACCCCTCCTATTGCTTATATCATCAGAAGGTTTCGCACCCTACTCAAGAGTGCAAAGTTTTCGATAGATGGTGGCAAGGGTATGTAGCTCATCGACAACACTTTAAACAGGAAAAACGTAAAACTCGTCGGGAGCAAAGAAATACGACCGAAGGGATTAAAAGAACTACCAGCAATTGTTGCATGGTTAACACTGGTGGGTCACAAGTGCCTACATTCGGGAGTGATTCTGATGAAGAGCTGGAACTTGCCCCTCTCTTTAAAAAGTCCTCTTCGAGAAAAGAAGAAGAGCTGAAGGTCTGCGAAAATATCCGGTTGCGGAATCGGACGCTGCCTGAAAAGAACCTCGGACCCTTGAACAGAAAAGATAAAGGGAAAGAAAAGGTCTCTGAAGATATCGTCTTAGATGACCAAGTGGTGGAAGAGCTAAACGCCAACAGCCCGCCGAAGAAGAATAAGGTGGATTACAACGTCTTAGCACATCTGAGAAAGCTGCCCTCACAACTCAGCATTTTTGATGCCTTTTTGCTATCAAAAGAGGCGAGAGATTCGTTGATTAAGGCGCTCCAAGACCTAGAACAATTCCAAGCATGCCTGGCCGAGGAAAAGATGAAGGATGAATTGGAGGAAGTGCACACGGCCGATGTTACTTTTGGCGACGAGGACCTTCTCCTTGGGACGTGCGAACACAACCGCCCCCTTTATGTCTCAGGATACTGCCACGATATTAAGATAGGCAAAATCCTGATCGACAATGGATCCTCCGTTAATCTCCTCAACGTGCGGGTGTTAAAAGAAATCTGCATGAGCGTCCAGCACCTTGCTCGTGACAAGATCACCATCTCCGGGTTCGACTCCCAGTCGTCAAGAACTCTTGGGTCTGTGATACTGACGCTACGCTTCGGGCTACTCGTCACGGACATTAAGTTCCACGTCATAGACGCCAAGACATGCTACAACGCTTTGCTCGGCCGACCATGGTTACACGAGTACAACATCATCCCTTCTACACAACATCAGTGTATGAAGTATTTTAAGGATGGTTTCGAGTATACCGTGACGGGAGAACTGAACCCGTTCTCTGTCAACGAGGTCCGCAAATATGAAGACGCCAAATATTTCTTACCGGATTTCGAAGATACGGAGAAGTGTCACAAACCGGAGAATAAAACTAACGCTACCGTCCCTGTCTTCGGCAGTGATACTGAGAAGGAAGAGGAGATAGTGTATTCGGGTCCGTCCGCTCCTACGTTGATCTTTGGTAGCGACTCAGAAAATGAGATCCATGCTGTATTCTCTGCTCGACCTTCAATACAAATGTTCGCTGATGAAGAGCAAAGTCTGCAAGTCGCCATGGTGCCGCTTGAACACCATAAAGAACTGGATGCACTTAATATTTACAATGTAGAAGAGCTACAAACGTTCTACATCCCTCCCAGGCGAGAAAGCGAGAAAGCAATTTTGTTCTACCGCTCTGAAGAAACCAAGGTAGAAAAAGAAATTTGGCATGGTGCGGATTCTACGATCGACAGGCTTCAGCCCATCCGTCTCCCCAGATATTATACGGAAGGTTTGAAAAAGCTGCTGAAACGCCAGGGGATATCCTTCAAGCAGACCGTTCGAAAAGCCAAGTTCTATGATAAAGTCTGGAACGTTCCCGGGACTCAACGCAAACTGCCTAACGGGAGAATGGAGACGAAAGGACTCGGATACATCCGGTCAAAGAAACGGGAGCTACTAAACAGCTGTTACGTCATGTACGACTTCGATGAAGAAGCAGATGCTCAATGGGAGGACGCTAATCCTAAGCCAGTGAAAGTTCCAGATGCAAAGGAGCCCAGTCCGTCGTTCGAGGAAAAAATGGACAAACTTATAAAGAAAGCTGGTCAAAAAGTCCGAGATGATCACAACCGTGAGACGGCCATCTACGAGAAAGCCAAGACGCAACGCCTTCTCCAACAGGCCGTAAAGGATGAAAATGCCGCTCCTTGTCAACCTGTTATAAAGAAGGCTCGGCGCAAAAGCAGAAATAAGTTGAAAGCCCAAAAAGGCGCTCAACAACAACAAAGAAGGGCTAAGAAGCCACGCAAACGGGAGTTGAGCGTTATTGATCTATCCCACATGAAGAAAATGGGTCGAGCGTACTCGTTTCCTCGGGACAAGACGAAGAAGATACTTGATCTTGCTCTAAAACATCAGATGCTTTTACTGCCGAAGTCCAAGCACCCCGAACAAGCAAGCGAAGTCTCTGGCCCAAACTATTGCTCTTATCACCGAGTGATAGGACACCCTCTCGAAGATTGCTTCACCTTCAAAAATTGGGTTGAAGATCAGTACCAGCTCGGCAAGTTCGCTCTGTCTGACAACTGGAGGGTAGTGCCGCCACAGAAGCACGAGCCCAAGGCCACGAAAGAAGAACCAGTTCCGCATTGGGATTGGAAGCGAATCCGCACCTGTCACATGATTACAATATTAAAAGAAGAGCCCGAGGACATAGATGAGCTCCCCTGGTGCTTCGAAAACAGCAACGATGAGATAATCTCAGAATTCCCACCAGCGCCAAAAGAGATACCACTGCAGATAACCTAAAGAAAATTGAGTTGGGGACGGCAAACGATCCACGACCGACATTCATCAGCGAGCTACTATCTGAAGAAAGGGTAGCTGCGTTAAAGGACGTGCTTCTACAGCATAGAGATTGCTTCGCGTGGAACTATTCTAAAATGCCGAGACTAGATCCAGAAATTGCTGTACACAGATTGGCGATATCCCCGGACATCAAGCCAGTCAAACAGGCGCCGAGAAGAATGCGGCTCGAGCTTGAAATGAGTATCAATGCTGAAGTCAAAAAGCTGGTCGACTCTGGCTTCATCCAGGAAGTTCAATACCCTGAATGGATCGCCAACATCGTCCCGGTGATGAAGAAAAATGGGACAGTGCGCATATGCGTGGACTTTCGGGATCTCAATAAAGCCTGCCCGAAGGACGATTTTCCTGTGCCAGTCACCGAACTAATGATAGACAATACGTCCACTCATGAGGTTTTCTCCTTCATGGACGGCTCGTCAGAATATAATCAGATAAAAATGCATCCCGAAGACCAGAAGCACACAGCTTTCCGGACTCCTTTGGGAATATTCTGCTACAAGGTGATGCTCTTCGGTCTAAAGAACGCCGGTGCCACCTATCAGAGGGCCATGACGAAGATCTTTGATGACCTCATACATGAAATCGTTGAATGTTATATCGACGACCTCGTGGTTAAGAGCAAATCATTCGAGGAACATCTCGAACATCTAAAAACTGTATTTCGACGCCTCCGACAATACAACTTGAAAATGAACCCTCTCAAGTGTGCATTTAGAGTTTCTTCGGGCAAATTCCTGGGATTTATCGTCCGACACCGAGGTATTGAAATAGATCCGTCAAAGATCAAGGCGATCATGGAAATGCCTCCGCCAAGGACTCTTAAGCAGCTGCGATCTCTCCAAGGGAAGCTCGCATATATACGGCGATTTATAGCCAACCTTTCAGGCAAGTGCCGTCCTTACAGCCACCTGATGAAGAAGGTAACCCCATTCGTCTGGGACCAAAAATGCCAAAGCGCACTAGACGAGATCAAGCAATACCTGCAGAACCCGCCGGTGTTGGCTGCTCCAGTTAAGGGAAAGCCTCTCATTCTCTACACGACCGCCCTCGAAGGTTCCTTAGGCGCATTATGGGCACAAGAGAACGATCAAGGGAAAGAGAGAGCACTCTACTACTTAAGTCGAGTTCTGCTGGGGGCAGAAAGCAACTACTCCCCCATTGAAAAACACTGCCTGGCGTTGATCTTTGCGATAACAAAGCTCAGGCACTATGCGTTGGCGCATGAAGTCAGTCTCATTTCAAAGGTGGACCCCCTTAAATACTTGATGTCAAAGGCCATATTGACCGGACGACTCGCTAAATGGGCCCTGCTCTTGATGGAGTTCTCGATAACGTATCAACCTCTCAAGGCAGTGAAAGGCCAGGCCATCGCCGACTTCCTCGCTGAGCATCCGATACCCGCCGATTCTCCTCTGAATTGCGATCTTCCAGACGAACATGCGTTTGATGCGATCGACGGTGATAATATCCGATGGGAGCTTTATTTCGACGGAGCATCTTCCGTGAAGAAGCGCAAACAAAGTACCCCTATAATTAAATCAGGGGTAGGACTCATCTTTATAACTCTACAAGGAGGAATAATGCGCTACGCGTTCTCCCTAACAGAGCCGAGGACAAATAACGAAGCCGAATATGAAGCTCTGATAGCAGGCCTCGAGATCGCCATTGACATGGGAATTGAAAACCTCCTTATATACGGGGATTCTCAACTGGTCGTTAGTCAAGTAAACGGCAACTACCAGACGTGCAAACCGGAATTGGTGAAATACGGTGAAAAGGTGCAACAACTGTTGACCCAAATTCCCTCTTATACTTTGGAGAACATACCGCGCGCGGAAAACAGCAAAGCGGACGCATTGGCCAAACTTGTTAAAGAACTGGCTGACGAGAACCTCGATGACGCTAGAATCGTGGTACAAAGCCGTCGAGTGCTTGCCCCAGCAGAAATATCTCCGGAATCATCCGAAGGAAAAGGAGCGAACGAGCAGACAACCCTGCAAGTAAAAGATTGGGAAAATACCGAGGATTGGAGGGAAGTCTTCATAGATTACTTTAAATCCCACTGAATACCTGAAGAAGCGTCCGCAAGACATCAGCTCATGAAACGAGCTCTGTCTTTCGCCTTCGTCAACGATACTCTGTACAAGAGATCATTTGATTCTATGTGGCTGAGATGCTTAGGACCTGACGAAGCGAAAAGGGTCGTCCAGGAAGTTCACGACGGACTCTGCGGTTCTCACTAAGCGGGCCCAAAGATGAAGTTGAAGATAAAACGGATGGGCTACTACTGGCCCACGATGATTCAAGACTGCCTCGAATATACGAAGCAATGCCACTCATGCCAAATTCATGGGGACTTCATCCACCAGCATCCAAATCCACTACATCCAACGGTGGCTAGCTGGCCATTTGAAATGTGGGGGACTGATATAGTCGGCCCCATCGAACCAGCATCGTCTAGAGGACATCGTTTCATCCTAGCAACGACTGACTACTTCTCTAAATGGGCAGAAGCAGTACCGTTAAGAGAAGTTAAGACGGAGAATATCCTCCATTTCTTCAAAACGCATGTCATATATCGGTTTGGAACTCCGCGACGGATCATCTCCGATAACGGGCCAGCTTACAGAAGCCACAAGATCAGTCGCTTCGCGCAACAGCACAATATAGACTGGAGATATTCCTCGGTTTATAATCCGCGAGCTAACGGTCTAGCTGAAGCCTTCAACAAGACCTTGACAAAGATCATGAAGAAAACAGTGTCCCGAAATAAGAAAGACTGGAACGAGAGACTACAAGAGGCTCTTTGGGCGTATCGAACTACATTTAAGACGGCCACAAACACAACGCCGTACGCGTTGGTATTTGGGACGGAAGCAGTACTCCCCCTCGAGATAGAGTTACCCTCTCTACGAGTGGCAGTCCACTACGAGCTGACAGACGAAGAAAATGCTCACCTTCGGCTTGAGGAGCTTGACGCCCTCGATGAAACCCGGTTCATAGCGCAACAAAATCTGGAGGCCTATAAAGCAAAGATGACGCGCTCATATGAAAGATTGATCCGGCCGAGGACATTCCGCCAAGGCCAACTCGTGCTAGTGGTCAAAAGGCCTATGATCCCCAATCGCGCCAAGCGGGGAAAATTCGAGCCAAACTATGAAGGCCCATACATCATAGATAAGGTCTACCAAGGTGGGGCCTATCTACTCATGGACATGCACGATGAAAGGCCTTTCAGGCCGATAAACGGTCGCTTCCTAAAGAAATACTATGCTTAATGAGCCGCAGCCTAGGTCAATGGTAGATGACGACGACTATGTCCGCTCGCTATCTTCCTAAGCTCAAACTCTATCAGCAGTAGCCAGCCTTTTCAATGTCGAACCGAAATGTCCTTAAACTAATAGCAGACCGAAACGTCTTTAAACTACTACCGCAGCATCTTTAGGCTGACGAGATATAAAAAAAAACATATAAAAATAAAATAAAATAAAAACGGTATGTCCATAAGCAAAAAAGGCACGGATGAAAACCCGAAAGGGCTCCGTGAGTAAAAACAGCAGGGCTACCGGCGAGTGTTCGTGAAAACCCGAAAGGGCGCGGCCTCATAAAAAAAATATATAAAAATAAAAAGAATAAAAAAAAACGGTATGTCCATAAGCAAAATGGGTGCGAATGAAAACCCGAAAGGGCTCCGTGAGTAAAAACAGCAGGGCTACCGGCGAGTGTTTGTGAAAACCTGAAAGGGCGCAACCTCGTTAAAGGACACTTATAGGGTCCTCTCGACCTTATAAGGAGAAACCACCCACGTGAGATCCTTACGACTCACAAGGGAGCAGCACACTTAGGGATCCCCATGATTCCTAAGGAGAAAATACACTTGCGAGATCCTCACGACTCGTAAGGAGAACTCTCTTATGGGACCCTCACGGCTCATAAGAGTTGAAAGTCTTAAGTTACAGAGACCTAAACCTGTGCTTAAGCAACCCCCACAACTTTCGATATTGCCCTACAAGTGGCTCACTACTGACGATTGTATACAATCCACGGGCGCGAATAAACATTTCCCTAACCAAGTCCCATCCATGACTGGGGATATGTTCGCATGGTAAACAACCCTTATAAATCCTCTCGATTTATGAGGAGAAAACCCTCCTGTAGGATCCTTACGACTTACAGAGGAAACAAACACTTAGGAATCCTCACGAGTCCTAAGGAGAAAATACACCTACAAGATCCTCACGACTTGTAGGGAGAAATAACTTCGTGAAACCCTTACGGCTCATGAAGTCAAAAGCCTTAGCCGACAGGACCCTAACCCTGGTCGCTAAGCCACCTTTGTTTGACATCGACAGAGGCAGATGATGATTCGCTCCTGGTAATATCCCAGTTGTAGCGGTGCTGATGCCGAAATCGGTTTACAGCGAAAAGCCAATAGGCCGCACATGCATACGAAATAGCCGAAATGATAGGGCAACTTGCAATAAAAAGCAGCAAGTAAAAATGTATGCATGCAAAATAGCCGAAATGATTGGGCAACTCGCAATAAAAAGCAGCGAGTAAAAATAAAATAAATAGCCGAAATGATTGGGCACCGCGAAAAATAGCCGAAATGATTGGGCAATCGCGACCTTCGCGATATAAAAGCTGAAATGATAGAGCATCGCGGAGATAAAACAAAAAAATGATGATAAACTTTGGCCCTACAGTTAAGATCACATCGATCCCTGTATACAATCCAAGGGCGTAAACAAAGAGGGAACCATACTTTCCCAACAGGCTCCGCCAGAAGACGAGGCCAAATCTCGACGGTTCAGTCCAACGCCGAAGAAATCAGTGTCTTTAGCAAATTCCTCGACTCACGGATACAAACACTCCTTGACGAGAGCCTCCTGATCCGCGTCGACTCGCAGAGCCACCAGTGCCTCCGTGAGAAATTCTTGACTCGTTTCAAACCCCAAGGAAACAAATAATCCTTGGAGCTTGGGAAACAAATAATCCCTAGCAAACTCCTCGACTCACGGATACAAACACTCCTTGACGAGATCCTCCTGATCCACGTCGACTCGCAGAGCCACCAGTGCCTCCGTGGGAAATTCTCGACTCGTTTCAAACCCCAAGGAAACAAATAATCCTTGGCGCTTGGGAAACAAATAATCCCTAGCAAACTCCTCGACTCACGGATACAAACACTCCTTGACGAGAGCCTCCTGATCCGCGTCGACTCGCAGAGCCACCAGTGCCTCCGTGGGAAATTCTCGACTCGTTTCAAACCCCAAGGAAACAAATAATCCTTGGCGCTTGGGAAACAAATAATCCCTAGCAAACTCCTCGACTCACGTATACAAACACTCCTTGACGAGAGCCTCCTGATCCGCGTCGACTCGCAGAGCCACCAGTGCCTCCGTGGGAAATCCTCGACTCGTTTCAAACCCCAAGGAAATAAATAATCCTTGGTGCTTGGGAAACAAATAATCCCTAGCAAACTCCTCGACTCACGGATACAAACACTCCTTGACGAGAGCCTCCTGATCAGCGTCGACTCGCAGAGCCACCAGTGCCTCCGTGGGAAATCCTCGACTCGTTTCAAACCCCAAGGAAACAAATAATCCTTGGCGCTTGGGAAACAAATAATCCCTAGCAAACTCCTCGACTCACGGATACAAACACTCCTTGACGAGAGCCTCCTGATCCGCGTCGACTCGCAGAGCCACCAGTGCCTCCGTGGGAAATCCTCGACTCGTTTCAAACCCCAAGGAAACAAATAATCCTTGGCGCTAGGGAAACAAATAATCCCTAGCAAATTCCTCGACTCACGGATACAAACACTCCTTGACGAGAGCCTCCTAATTCGCGTCGGCTCGCAGAGAAACCAGTCTCCGCGGGAAATTCCCGATTCATCTCAAATTGCAAGATGAAACCCCAGGAAGCAGGAATCAAAAAGCTTGCTTCCCGAACAATGGGACCCTGCAAGGCGATCCAAAAAGATGTCTTGCATACTATTCACGGGTCTCACTCTCCAAAGTTGAATCTCGACAAGGAGGGAAACAACCGTTTACGGGCTCTCTCGACTCGTAAGAGGGAAAAATTCTCTTATAGGATCCTTACGACTTGTAAGAGAAAACACACTTAGGAATCCACACGATTCCTAAGGAGAAAATCCACCTATGAGATCCTCTCGATCCGTAGGGAGAAAAGTCTCTATGAGACCCTCACGGCTCATAGAGTTGAAAAGTCTTAGGCAGCGGATCTGAACCTGCGGCCTAAGCCATCGCTATCTCTAAAAAAAAACTAAGTTATCTGCCAATTATGTTTATCAAAGATAACATGCTGATAATAAGAGAAGGCAGAAAGCAAAAGAGCATACAAGACATTGCAAAAGAAAATGTGTATCTTTATTCATTGACTTCAATCAAATACAAGATGAATCATACAAAAGAATAAAGAATGGATACATATTATTTGAAAGGAAAATTTTACAAATACATTGATACAAAGGAAACTATTGGGAAGGAAGCGTCTTAAGTAGCTTTATCAGTTGTTCGTACACTTCCTTCCATGCCTTTTCCTGATTAGCCACAACTGCCAACTCCGCCTCCACTTGGGCCCGTTGTTGTGCGACAGATGCAAGCTGATCCTTGACGGCCTGATGAGCAGCTTCACGGCCTGGAGTGTCATGCTCTGCGACATCAAGTGCCCACTTCAGTCTCAGACCATTTGAGATGCACTCCAGAAGGCCCTCGAAGACGGCCTTTACCTCAGCGGCGTTTGCCTCAACTTCAACACGCAGGCGAGCAGTTTTGCTTGAAGATTCTTGGCACTCCTTCAGCCTCAAAGCTGCTTCTTGTTCCAAATGACGGAAATGAGAAGTGCTTTGCTCGAGCCATGCTCCCCGTTGAGTGCTCAAGGCCAAAGTCTCGGGGGATAGGCGCATCGACTCCAGCTGATGAAGGCGAGCCTCAATCTCCCGACAATAGTTAACCCAAGAGGCGACAATGCCCTCGTCATGGAAGGTGGCAAATATTACCAATATCGGGTTAACCGTCGTAGCGAAGTCCTCAGCAGATGTAGGAGCCTCGACGTCGAGTTCCTCGATATAGTCGCTTAACATGCGCAGACTATTCGCCGCACCTTTTGAGGACGGACGTCTCTGGGAAGGGCCGCCCGGTATTGTAATATGAGACTCAAAAGGCACCAAGACTGGAACGACAGCTGAAAAAGACAAAATGCGATTAGATGATGATTCAATAGATATGGAGAAAGTCATTGATAAGATAGTTTACTATACCGGTTGAAGCAGGTGGCAAGGCCGGAAAGGCCGGTGGCGCAACCGATCTTTCTTCTCCCCCTTCGATTTGTAACACTGCAGTCAGGACAAGAGAGAGTTAGAAATAATTCTACCACTGAAAAACAAAGATATCAATCGGGAACGGTACTCACCAGCGCCACCAGAGGGAGAGGCGAATTCAGATGGGAAGGAGAAGTGTGGGAGCAACACTTGATAGAGATGGTCAAAAAGCACTCCTGGAAGACACAACAGTGTGACTTTAGTACACAAATTATGCGTCTGGAAGATAAGATTAATAAATTGCAAACACATACCTTCCAACATCTTCGAGGGTATGAGAGAGGGTTGAGAGATGACCACCGCCAAGGCAGTCGTTGAAGGCGCTCCCTCGAGCAGTGGGGCATCGGCACTGGCTGCACCTGCGTTACGAAAAGGTGAACTTGTCAGAAAAGATTGTAAAGTAAAGAAAAGCAGCAACTTGGGGTTTACCTGAGGAGCTCCCGGCTGAAACGGAGGCGACTCCCTCCTCTATCGACATGAGACCACCGCCCGTGGCCTCATCACCCGACTCGATGGGGGACCGTCGTCGTGCTCGCACGGCCAGAAGACGGCGGAAGATCATAGACGGGGAGGGCAATGATTGGAGCATTGCCGGACTCTTGAGAGAGAGTGGCTAACTCTTCCTCAAGAGTCGTACCCATCTCACCCGCTACTTCTTCGGGCTCCGCCGTCTCCATCGGCTCATCCACCGTCACCACAAGGTCGCCGGCCTCAAGCGCCTTGTCCGCCACCACCCTCGGTTCAGTTGTAATGATCATTTCATCTACCGCCACTTCAGGCTGGGCATCAATGACCCTCTCAGCTGCAGACCCCTCAACCTCCATCTCGGGCCCCGAAGCCTCAGCGACGTTACCCACCGTCGGCTCAGGCTCGGTAGGAGCTACCTCCTCTGTCTCCTTGGGATTAACGGTTTCCCGCCTCCCCCTCGATCGGACTTGGCCATGCAAGATAAGAGATATAAGGGACCAATGACATTAAAATCCTTATAACAAAAACTCTGAGAGAAATATTACCTGAAGCGGATTTACCGTTTGCGCTCCGAACTGCGCGCGCCACCTCTCTGCGGGCAGTGGATAGGGCGACAGGGGCCTCTTCGGATGGAGTATCAGCGCGAGGGACGGTGCTGGGGCCCGCTCCCACAGCCAAGGCAGCCCTGCGCGCCTTCGCCTCACGCCTTAGCCGCTTTCTTTCCTCCCGAGCTGTCACAATGGACCTCTGTGACGCCTCTTTCACCGCGGCGTCGTCATCCGTAAACAAAGACACCTCCAGAGCCTTTAAAGCGTCTCTCATCGCTCCTCAAGACGGACTTCTTGCGGTAACCCTGAGGAAACAGGAACGTCGGCAGCCGGTAGGACATCTGCATCACTTGGCGGGGAACGGCATTGACGTTCCTTTGATTAAAAGGAAAGGTTAGATTGACCATAACACAAGGGAAATGAAAACTTAATGAATCGAAACTTACTAAGGCCCATGGATGCTCTAAGACGTTCCTCCTCCTGGGAAAGTCTTCAGAGAAGCGGCAATGGCTTCTTCATCAGTGATGCCTGTTGAAAGAAAAGAAAGAAAAGCGTTAGTCAAAGGCAATGAAGAGGATATGTTGCAATAAGAAAAGGCGACTAGTAGTTACCTGATTTCGCAAGCTTAGCTAGCCACGCGTCACGCCTCGCCAACCACGCTGAAGCTTCGAGAGCAGCCTCCAAGTCTGTATCGTCCGGAGCAGCGGCATCACTAATCCTTCGTTAGTCCCGTATTCGATCAGGCCCTCGGCATAGGGAGCATGGGGTTCCTGACCGAACACGACATCCGCAGCGAAGAGCGACTTCTTTTTCTTTTGCCCTCCGACCCTAGGCTCACGTGGGATCGACTTCCGCTTAGCAGCCACTTTGGGATGACGGATCCCGATGTCCGCACCCACGCCAGACTCCGGCGAGGATACAACCACTGTCTCCACTGGAGCACAGGGTGCGGGAGGTGCATCTATGATATCAGGGAGCGGCAACTCACATGGAGGACTTTGCGCACGCGATGGTCTGCCCCCGGCATCTTTTAGAGGAGGAACCACCGGGGTCCTTGGCACTAAGGGAGCGTTACGGTTGGTGCCGGGAGGTGCTTCTTTACGGTCGATCAACACTCGCCTCTCTTCCTTTATAACGGCCCCCGTCGCATGATTGTACCACTCTTTATATACATTAAGGAGTCGTGGAGCGCAGGCCGGCGCGCTGATGAAAAAACGAGAACCCGTGTTCAGGCGCATGAAGTGATGTAACGCGTTCTCCATCCCTTCTTCATTGGCAGCAGGTTCCAGTAAGAAAGCTTCCAAGGGTACCCCTTGATCGTAGCCCAGTTGTTGGGCGAACGATGCGGGTTATATCTCATGAAGATTACCGCACTGCCCTGCCTGAAGACTAAGAAGCCCGGTCTAATAGAATACAAGAGGAGGGTCTCCCGGGCCGTCAACACTGAAGCTCCATACTTAAAGGATTCCTGTAATGGTCGCACCGCAGTGGTGGACGTTTTTCCAATGGTTAATACCGTGTCAATGAAGGACATCCCGACTCCAACGGTGTGAGGGCGAAGCAGTAACCTCTGGCGTTCCGTGGTGAAGGGGTCACGATTGATGCGCCAATCAACTGAATAATGCGAGGGAAACCACACTTGTCAAAGAACGAGGGCCTTTTATGCATGCCAAAGACACCCACCGTATGTAGCTCGAACCACGACATAAAGTAGTGCATCGGGAAGACCACGTGCAATACCCCGGGCTCGTTAGCATCCGCTGCTCGGTTGAGACCATGATATAGGTGCGCCAAGCCAGCGATCCCAACAGCACCTTTACCCCGATGGCCATCCGGTGGGCTGGTAAAAGACAGAGGGCCACATACGATGAGAGTGCATTGGGATCGCAAACCAGCTCAGCCACAATCCAAGAAATCCTAAGAAAAAGGCCTCCTCATCCATTCCAGGGGCCGCAATTTCTGCAAATGACATGGTAGGGAAGTCCGGAAGGAAAAACCATTTTGATCTATCTCTTCTCCGGTAGGTTGTCCACACCTAAACCGAAAGGGTCATCCAGAGTGGCAAACTTGGCAGCCTCTGATGAGAAGACGCTTTGGGCGAAGGAAACCGAGCGATGAAATCTTCAAAGTTAACCCCCCGACTCCCATGTTCGATAAAAAGAGATTCATAGATGTTCAACACCTTAATCAAACTTGGGAATTGATGTTGAACGGCATTCTCCGGTGTGACCCCCCTTACCACTGGTCTTGCACCAAAGACGTACACATCTGTCGGGAGCAGTTCCTCATAATGTTCTCCCATGACTGGTAGACCGGATACCTCCGTGAACTCCTCGCAAAGAGATGGACTCTTCCCGATCCATGGCAAGGAAAGTGTGGGTGGGAATGTTCCACTGCTCCAATAAAGCCTTAAACCACCAGGTGGGGAGCGTGGGATACTGGAAGAGAGAGACGTAGACCGCGGTGTACAATCCTAATCTTATCAACTACGACTTCTTCGTCGACAGGATGTACCGAGCCCACGGCAGGTAGCCAATCGGATGGCGGGGGATCAGACCAATGTTATATGATTGTCCCCAGGGTCTCGCCTCGCCCTGACAGATACGACGTCCTAGGATATCCAAGACCATAGGACGTTGGACCGGAACCGCATCCATAGCGAGATGAAGAAAGCTGTTCGCGGTCCAATCCACCATCTCCACGCATACTGCACCGAGGGTGGGGTAGCATAATGAATTGCCGTGATGGGCTCGGACGACACTGCGCATGTGAAGCTGCGTCGACCCATGATTATCTGGTTATACCAAGACCCCAAAGGTGGAGGTTCTTGTACTCCGGGTCGTATTCTCTAATCATGGTCAGGACTTCACGGTCCAAGGGCGCCTCGGGAAATCCCTCCTCCGAGCGGACGAACGGGAATGAAGTGTCTAGAGACATGATCGCTGCAAAAGAACAATTTAGCCGTTAGTGTTGTAATTCCAACGTTTGGCGTCTAAAGAAGAAAATGCATTAATTACACCACACAGCAGTGCAGTGAGTAGGAGACCAAAGAGGGACCCATAAAATCTGGATGACAATACGTCAGTTAATAAGACAACCTCATCATTGGATGATATTGTCAGTTGGTCCCCAGAAAAACATTCCCATTTATAAAAAAAGGGGAAGAATCCCTAGAGACAAGGAGAAAAATCTCCTCTTTCAGAGCAAAGCTCTGTCACAGAGTGACACTTGTCAAACTCTTATTTTAGAAAAATAAGATTCCTTAAAAGAGCATAGCTCTATGGTCCATCAGAAAATGTTACACCTAAAAGAATTAGAATTTTTGGAATCTTGGAAAATCCATAAAAAAAAACTTATAAAATTTTTTCATTTTTCAGATCTAAAAGATCTACTGATGATTCAAAGAGCAAAGCTCTGTTCATGGGTTAGAACCCATGAACAAGATCTTTACAGATCTATAAGTTCTGAAGAGCAGAGCTCTGTTTATGAAACCCCAATGGGGATCTCTTTAGATCAAAAGATCTGTGAGAACAATGCTCTTTGGTTGAGATTAAATTCAATTAAGTTTAATTAATTTTACCTAAAGTTTTTGACTTTAGAAATGAGCAAAGATCTGAAAGTTCTTGAATGAGAGCAAAGCTCTGGGAAATAAAAATCTAGAAATGATGAGATTTTTTCTAAGGGCCAGAGGTCCTATTTATAAGGCGCTTGCGCCCCTTGAGCTCACCCCTTGATCCAACGATCAGGAGTTTGCCACCGCTGAACTCACGTGTGCGCCACGTGAGCGCAACGGTGGGGGGGGCATTTGTTTCGCCCTATCAGAGCAAAACTCTGTTGAAATTCAAAATTCAAAATTTTGAAGCAACGCTTCAAATCTCGGGCGCAACGCGCCACATGTCAGGAGCTGATACGTCAGCGCAGCGCCCAAGAAGGCGCGCCCAATCAGAGCAAAGCTTTATTTTAAGCAAAATTAAAGGAAGCAACGCTTCAGTTGCGCAAGCACTGCGCTGCGCGACACGTGTCAGCGCAGATGCGCTGGCGCAGTTGCGCTGCGCTTCGCGCTGCGCGACACGTGTCAGCGCAGATGCGCTCGCGCAGTTGCGCTGCGCTGTGAGCTGCGCGACACGTGTCACGCGCTGGGGCATTTGCGCCAAACAGAATTAAGATTTTTAAAGAAATCTTTCTGTTCTTGTTAAAACAAGAAGATTTTCTTCTGTAAAACAGAAGCCCTTGGATCAAAGATCCAACGGTGGGGAAAATTCCCCAAATCACTCAGAGAAAGATCTCTTCAACAAAATTAACTAATTTATGGGCACTATAAAAGAGACCCCAGACCTCAATTCAAAGGCATCAATTTTTTCTTGAAAAAAGTCAAGAGCTTCAAACAGAAAGAGAATTCTGAGAAAATTTCAAGGAAAAAGGTAAAGACCTTCACGAGAGAAAAGAAATCTCTTTTAATAAATCATTGATCTAAAAACCAGATTAATGTTCTTCACATAATAAACAGTGCTTTGCACTTCTCATGAACCACTGGTTCTTTAAAAACAAGAAAACAACAAAATAAAAATAGTGCTTTGCACTTTTATGAACCTCTGGTTCTTGAAACAAAAAGAAAAACTTATTTTTCTTTGATCTAAATTAGATCAAGAAATCAAATAGTGCTCTGCACTTCTGTTCTTGAATCTAAAAGATTCTTAGTGCTTTGCAATTCCAAACTGCGCTGTTGCGCTCTTGAGAGAGCGCCACGTGTCAGCTACAGAACAACTTGCGCTACACGCTCTTGAAATAGAGCTTTGCTCTCTGGAATTGGCGCAACTCACCAGAGCGCGCCACGTGTCAGCAGCGCAACAGCGCAGCGCACTAGCGCAGCGTACTGCGCCGTTGCGCTTGCGCTCACCAGAGCATGACACGTGTCCTCACCACAAGCGCTTGCGCTCAGTAATTGGCGCAAAGCGCCTGACAAATGCAATGCATTTCTTTTCCTGAAGGGCCAGGCCCAATTAAAAGACCAAACAGGCCTAATTAAATTGATGCTCTGCATCATTTATAAATGGGCAGAGCCCAAACAAAATAATTAACTGCAGGGAAGTGAAATGCATTGCTCAGTCTCCGTATACAATCCACGGGCAGCCACAAACAAAAAAAACACCCACGACACGAAGTGAAATTCTGGAGAAGGAGAAAGTTGTTACTGCGATGCGGTAGCGTAATTAACTGCAGGGGCTTGCGCCTGCAAGGAAGAGCGTCCCCACAATCAAAAACCCTTCACCTTGAGGGGGAATCTGACGAAGTCTGCTACATCGGCCGCATCCGTCTAAACCTCCGATACATGGTGCCATAAATCAACTTGGCATCTTCGGAGAGGTAAACGGATAAAACCATATAGCATCTGCCCCGAATCTCAGGCACAGACGTCCCTCGCGTCGTCGTCCTCCATTCAGAGGGGAACAGGAACCATTTGATCGATTCGTCAAAACCTCATAATCCCCCAAGAGCTCAACATCTTGGGTGCAGTTTAATAGTTTTGAGTACATACCACAGTATCGGTGGTCCAGCCGTAAAAGGGCAAACCCAAGCCTCACTAATGGCGACACGGAACTGCCGCAAACCCTAAGGTTCAAAGGCTTTCACACGGTCATTATGTCGAGTTAGGGTTTCATTCTTCTAGAGGGTCCATAGAATTGCCTGCATGTATTTTCGAATACTTTAAACTTGGAATAATAGGTTCCTGACATCCGATCGCCTCTATCGACTCTCAACATATCCGCGTGAAGTCGTCTCTAGCTGGAATCAATCGATCTGATGACCTCGCATCGGGGTAGGCGAAGTAACCACATGTCCTAGTCATTCATCCTCGATGACTAGCGACCTTCTATCATCTCTTAGTACAACTCGTACTGCAATAGCTCCAACCTCTGGGGCGATATCTCGTCGTTCGCAGCAATAACTGGCTCACTCGTCTGCACGCTGAACAGTGCCTCAATCATCATAAATAGGCCACACATCAACGGTCATCAAAATCTGGCTGGCCTCTATCAGTGGCTCAATCCTCTGGTGCTAATCTGCACGTCCGAGTAATCTCATATAGCGATCCATCCAACGCTCGTGGCGCAAAGCACAATAAAAAGACACATCTCTGCAATCGTATGTCGCCGGAATTACGCCATGGTCACTCCTCGTTCGTGACGAGCTCGTGCTGACCGCAACTCTAGCCATAGCTCTCCCTGCCCGTAATTGTGGCAGCAAAACCATAACTGGTACCGATGAGGCTAGATCATGAATGAATATAGTAATGAGCAAAGAAATGTACATCCTAAGGTTTCTTAAGTGGAGTAGCGTATCATAAATATGCCGCGGAACATACGTACGGTACGTCACTCTACTCAAGCTACCTACTCCATCAACCAAGGGTCATCCTACGCTCCGAAGGTAAAACCTAAAGCTCTGATACCAACTTTATCACGACTCGAAAGTACGGAACATGACAAGCACTTAAACTACGAAATGTCTCGAGGCGTACGTAATCTAAGTAAGCCGAAAATCCAGAAATCCAAACCAAGAAAAGTAGTAGAGTGGAGGAAAACCATTTTAAATCAAATAGTTTGCAACATAAGCCGAAATATGCATTTTAAAAATCACAAGTCTTTTCTAAAAATTTCGGCAGAGTTTCCTTTGTTAAAAACAGACCCTAAACGGGTACAAGACCTGATAAAGCATATATAATGAATAAAGGCATCCCCAAGCGGGAGCTAGCTCTTCGTCAATCGACGGTTACAACCACGCAAGCAATATAATATACAACGCCGAAAGACGAGGATCACACCAGAAAAGGAAACTCAAAACAGCATGAAATCCATAGAAATACAACGCGCGACTCTAAGGTCGAAAGAATAAACATCACTGGTCTCTATCTGAAATAAATACATGTTTGGTTTATGGAGCTTCTAGATACAACAGAATAATAATATATAAAATATAATGATGGTCACGATACAAGTGAACCCACCTACTAGCAAATCACCCGGAAATGGAAGTAGTGCCAGTAAAGCCGTAATGAAACCTGTACGGCAAAACCTGCAAGAAACTGTGGCACAACGGGGGTGAGTTGCCAACTCGTGAGTAAAAAACATCTACGAGCAGAAATCGCATGAATAACGCAATCCTAGGTCATACGATCACTATATATATAATCCTCAAATGACAAGTCTGGAGCATGAAAAGGTGGCAAGGGTAAATATCTAACCCAAGTATAATCCTATGTGCTCGTGTCAGTGCCTCAGGTAGCAATATATCATATGGATGAGGTATGAATGCATGAAAACAGAATACATGTAAATGAAGAAACTGCTTTCATAACTTAGTGAGATTTCTGTATTTTTAAAACGAGATATCATAAATGAAATTAGCATAAACAGTGTCTAGCATCGACACAAAACATAAATCCCAATATCTCAATATCTCAGGCTCCGCTATCCGGACTGGACTGTATCATCAAATCTAAGTACCTCAATATCTCAAAATCTCAGTATCTCAATCTCACTATCTAGGGCGCCGTCAGTCCAGAACGGCCCCTAACATCCATCACAAGACCACGACGGTATCCTCCAGATATCCGACGCGTCGGGTAAAATCACCAGTAGGTAGTCTTCCCCTGCCAGGCTCATCGTCTACTACTCGAACTTCTTGCCCCGTGGTACCTTACCGGGTCCACCATGTACCCGAAACGGTTCATCCAACTCCTTGAATCGGGTCTCGAAATCCATCAGCAAACTCATGGTGGACGACTCATACATCATGGGAAAACCATACTTTTTACTTAAAAGAGAGAGAGAGAGAGAGAGAAGAAGTTTATTTATCTTTTTGCGGTTTTCCCCCAAATCCAAGAAATCTCATGAAAATCCGAATCCAAATCATCAATAGCACGTACACAATGAATATAGGCATAAAAATCCATGAATGCTGAATAACAGTGAATAATAATATGCATGAAGTAGCAAGTAATAACTACAATGTCTAAACTAGCATATAAGGAAAGTACACTAATATCATGTCTAAACTATTAGCTAACAAACTATGTCAACGAAATAGTATTCTCTAAAGTGTACGTGACATGGCAATTACCGATGATGATGTGTGTGAGCCGGCAAATAAGTGTACGTGGAGCATACACATCATCGATAATGGTGCTGGTGTCCTAACAGTAAGATATCAATAACGGTATATGAATCACAAAATAAGTATGCGATGCGGAGCGAACAGCAATAATGTGCGGGAGCTGAATACTAGACACAACGATAACTAATCTGCATTTAATATAATATAAATCATACCGTGGTGCCTTTTGAAATAATACGAATCGCGGTGTTTTGAAAATAAGGGCAACAGTGTTTTTAAGAAAAGATACGTTCTTTGAAATATCCGTAGAATCCCTTGACCTGTCCTTTAAAATACCCACGATTCGTTGGTTTTGAAATAGGTAGGAGTCGAATCTAGTCTAACAACTACACTAAACTATAGGGCTGAGCTAACAGGCTAACTGAAGGTAAGGAAACCGATTAACATCTGAGTCGATACATACATATATATATATATATATATATATATATATATATATTAGTCGGTGATTCCGCCTCAATAATATCTTATCCGATACCATATCTATAATCAGACATTCCCAAGTCAAGAGTGCGGATTTATCATCAATATATAGCTCGTACGTAAATCCGTCGTACGGCATCCCAAATCTGGGTATGGGTCAATCACATTCATCATATTATTCATCTGGTATCTTCTTTATCAAAGATCATAATCCGGGGTACTGATCTACGTCTAGTACAATACTGATATCATCAATATAATCATGATCTGACTACTGATCTACAGCCTCATACAAACCGATGTCATCAACACATATCATCATAAGAAGTATACATCGCCCAATGCGACCTATTATAAATACCTTAACATATCTTATCTCAACCTCGATCATAAGTCAACTTTTCTATGTATATCACTATTCACATGGTATCGTCGTCCAAAGATCCGCTATAATATCATGACGTATCTCAAATACGAACCCTGCCATATCACCGATCTCACGGCCTCAAATCAAATCTCAACGACTCATCTCAAATCCCAAGTACTATCCTCAAATCCAGTATATGAACGCATAGTCCCATACCCATGTGAAAACATAAATATATATATTCTCATATACGCACATATGAAAGAAGAATGTATGCAAGTATGGGTGTGTGTGTGTGTGTGGTGCAACCACTACTCTAGGGTTTCGCAACACTAAACAAATCCAATCACACCTAGAATCAATCTTTATCATCAATAATCTCAAACAATATATAATCAATATATGTGTGTATATGTATTCGTATACATCACCACGAACTGCGGGGGTGCTATACGCCATCCACCCGACTTCTCCCCGTAGATATAAATCTACTCACCTTTGCTTGCCGATGCCGATGTCGCCACGCGCTTTCTTTTTGCCTATAAGTCTTCACAAGGGTACCTACATATAATAAACAATCGGAATTGCTATTAACATCATGTCCAGAAACCAAAACGGCACACGGGTGGCCTATAGGTCAAAACCTATAGTCCACGCGTGCAAAAACGACTAAACAACCCTTGTTGTTGCTGTACAAACATGCAACAACCCACTACAAATCCAACTATCAAGAATTCGCATTTCAAAACACGGAAAACATAGCCAAAATCACACTAGAATGCTCCCAGATTTTGACTCAGGTCAAAAGTAGTTTCCAAAACAAGTCTAGGGTGTTGTATATGATGTATATGAGCTAATGGACCAACCCCGACACCCTACCCCTCCAAGTGGCCGAGCCCCATCCTCAGAAATCCGAGCTCGCCGGCCCTGCATGCTCCAGTGGGGTTCGTCTTGCTAAAGGGGGTTCCTAGGGTCAATTCTAGTCCTCTGGTATTGTTTGCGAAGCTCAAAAAGTCCCTTAGTTGCTCCAGATTTTCCTGCACACCCTTTATCCTCACAAAACCGACATAAACTAAATCCTAAATCCGTATTTTTGGTTACACACTCAATTCCAGCTCTTGAATCCAGTCCCTAAGGTTTGTAACAGCCACTACACACCTCAAATCTATGCAAACACCCAAACCCTTCTCTAGAATTTCCCAACATCAAGATTTCACGCTAAAACGGCTTCTAAACTAAACGAGAATATAACAAACTAAAACTAAACTAAATGGTAGAGATTATACCTCATTAATGCCACCAAGCAAAACCATAGAAGTCCCACATCTTCAAAATCTAAGTTTGATCGGTCCAATGTGATGAGGGTGAGGTGGGGATCATTTTTTGTGAAAGGAGTTTGGGGTTTTGATTAGGTTTTGGAGATGGATCCATGGTGTTTTGGGGGGAATTGAGGAGGGGGTGAGTGAGGAGCAGCAGCAGCAGCAGCAGCAGCTCTAGGGAGAAGGGAGAGAGAAATGGGTTGAAGAAATGATGGGGGGGGATGGCTCAACAAATCAAAAGTAACCCCATACCTACTCTTTCTCTCTCTTCATCATTCCATCACTTTTTCTTTTCTTTTCTTTTCCTTCTCCTCACAATGGTAACCCTAGGCAACCATACACCCACAACATATAAGAAAATGTGGCAAGTGTGGAAAAATGATATGTGCATGTTTTGCACCAAAAAAGCTAAAATCCAATTAGCGATTTTTAATCGCAATTGGTACTAAATTAGCATATAACTAACCATAAAAACTTTAAAATGGCATAATTCCATAAAATACCCTATTTTAGAATTTTCCATAATTTTTCAAAAAATTTCCCATTTATCAGTATTTAATTATACCGAAATATTAAAATATTCATTATAAATTAATATTAAATTATAAAAATTCCAAAAAATAATATTTCATTTTTTTGAAATGTTACAGTATAGTTCTATGTCATGACAAATATCGAATGTATGTTAACCGATAGACAGGAACTAAGTGGCGCTTTGATTTTTATATATGAGTATCGATGGGAATATGAAAGTTTCATATTATCATCGAGTATCATATATTGGTTTTAACTTGAACATTTAACTTGAATAGGTTTTACGTTTACGTTTCGTTATTAAGGATTCGAAGTTTTTAGTTTAGGGTAAATTTTCTTGCGTTTACGGTAAAATTGTACATTTACGTTATCATCGAGTATCCTACTGAATGAACTAGTGCACCCTAAACCCTAACCCTAAATAACCCAAATTAACCTGATTAACCCCAATTAACCATAATTGTTACCCAAACACAAATTATCCCTGATTAACCTAAACTTAACCCAATTTACCCAAATTAACCTAATTAAGCCTAATCAACACGCTAACCCTTTCAAATTATCACTAATTAACTCAAATTAACCCTAACATCTAATTAACCCTAGCCTCTAACCCTAAACCTGAACCAAACCCTAACCCTAACTATACACTGAACCCTAACCCTAACCCCAACCCTAGCCCAAGTCTTGCCCTAACCCTAACCCTAACCGCAACCGCAACTAATTAACCCTAACCCTAACTAAACCGAACCCTAACCCTAACCCTAACACTAAACTGAACCCTAACCCTGACCCTCACCCTAATCAACAAAAACAGAAATAAAAGAATAATTAGAAGTAAAAATATGAAATTTACTGATCTGTAGCTAGGCCGGCGATGGAGAAGACCGGAGATAGTCGACGACGCAATCGGCGACGAGTCGCGGGCGGTGGCGACGAGGAAGTCGGCGGTGATGTCGGGGACGACAAGGCGCGTATGGGAGGACGGTGGCGACGAGGCGCAGGAGGTGGCGACGAGAGGCACACGCGGGAGAGTGATCAGGGAGAGTAATTTTTTGGAAATGAGGACTTTTCTGCGCTTCATTTTTTTATTAATAACCCATATATATGCCCCTACGGATTAAACCGTAGGGCCTTCTTTTACGGCTCCGTAGGGCCAAATAACAAATTACGTTTTAATATTTTTAAATTAATTCGTATAACACCGTAGGGACAACCATGGGGACCTACGGAGTAATCCGTAAGGGCAACCATTTATTGCCCCTATGGATACATTTATCCGTATAGACAACCCCTTATTATAGTAGTGCTAGCCCACCGACAAGATAAATCAAACCCTCTAAATGGGTGAATACGACCTTGTAGGGATCCTAGGCACTCTCAAGAGGTCTCACAAGGCATCAACCATGCCAATTTCAAATTTTACGGGTGCCGAGAAACCCTAATACGGATCGTTGACTAGAAGTTTAGGCGAAAAACGAATCTAGTTAACAACTTAACTAAAGATAAGAAGCTACAACCTTTGTAGATCCGGATATCCACTTCCTTGGCTCCACGTAGGCGTCCTCTCGCTGTCCATCTCGAATCCCGGACTCAATCGTCGGCTTGATCGGAGAAATGGACGGACTAGGTCGTCGGCTTCGTGCCGAAGATGATCTACGTCGAGGCATCACAAGTTCAAGCTCCGACTTCACAAATTTGTGAAACTTGTGAAGAAAACACCCAAAACAACTTGGCAAGAGGTGGAGGGTGAAGAAATAGGAGGTGGGTTCACTTTAGAATTGGATTTCTCACTTTAGAACTCAAGTTGCCATTGATGGCATCAAGCTTTCTTTCTTGAAGAAGAAGATGATCAAGAAGGAAATATTATGATAAGTTATTTTAAAAATGAAAAGAAAATGAATACTTATCATAATGTAAACCATGGTCAAGTGTAGAGATTAAACTAAGGTTAGTTGGAATGGTTAGGGTTAAGGAAGAGATAAGAATGGTGGACTTGTTCAAAGCTTCAAGAAGCTTCAACATAAAACAAAATAAGCCACCATCCTTAATAATTTCCAAAAAGAATATATAAATAAATAACTAAGTAAATAATCAAAACCCTAACCATTCATATAACCATGGTTTAATCTTTACACAAACCCAAGTGAGCAAGCATCATCAAACATGATACAAACTAGTGTACAAAAGTATATCATATATACAATGTGCACATCAAGTGAGAAAATCCATTTAAAATGAGTAAATACTAGTTAATGCAAAGTAATATATCAAATATAATTATACATTAAATCATTAAATCAACACTTGATTTAACGATCCGGTCATATCTCATATAACCGACTAGTATCCTATGTATCGGTTTATCGAATCAATCCTTGATTCGATATCTTGGTTATATCGAATATAACCAATCGATACATCCATCGCGAGAATGGAATACGGTATCACATACACGCATTATTCTCGGTCCTGCACATATCTCATATGCGCTCCTATTTCGTTTCGCTTGAGCCAGGAAACCTCTGTGTAGGACTCTAAAGACTCGTCAATACGCCGGTAGTAGATGATGATCATATCAAGCATCCACAAGCCGCAAGCGGTCTGCTAAACGTAACGGCCATCCGGGTATTGAGCGATCAGAAGATCGACGAGCTAGCCCGCTCACACTCCTGTGAATCCAACCAGTAACACTTACCGCACAGTCCGGTCTGTTCGTCTGATATGTCGCATATCAAGTTTAGGGGTGGTAGACGTCAGACCCCAATAACCGATAAGTCGTGCCGATGTGAGGCTCATAACGGGTCGAGAAACTACTGGTAACACTTACCAGCAAATCTCTGATCAGCCCTGGCCAGGGACTTCCCTGTTACGGCCAATCGAGCACAGCGCAACATCAACCCCCAATACCGGGAGAGACGAAACCCCTCCTGTCGCTCATTGCCTCCATGTGACTCGGGACTGTACCCAAAGACCACCGTTTTGCACGCCCTCATGGACGTGGTAAGGTGGAGATCAAAGCACAGTGGGAATCACACAAGACTCTATGACGATCTCGGGTCTACAGACTAACCTACACAAGTGTCACCTGAGAACTGCCATCTGACGTGAGGTATAATACCATCTGGGAGTTCTCGGCGAGTCCTTCTAGTGTACCCAGTCTCCACTGAGCAACCGTATACCATCTCTGATGTCAAACACCAATGGATATGGTATATCGATGCCCCGTCTCGATACACCCATGACTAGGGACCTTGAAGGATGTACCTATGGACTACCATGTCCCCACTAGTATGATCTGCATCATAGTCCAGGTAGTCAAGTACACATCCTAAGGGCTTTACCAACATGTAACTATAAGACAGTTTAAAGAGACTAGTATACATGTTAAGATAAAGTGCAACCAGATAGCATACTATCATATCGAGCAAGAAAGTCATCTCTATATATGTCCAAGCATCCAATATAATATACATCATCTGTACAATACTGGCCTCTAGGGCATACATACAACTAACAATCTCCCACTTGCACTAGGGCCAGCTGCTGTAGTATCGCATACCGAGCATCCCGAAGAGTCTCTCAAACTGTATCTGGGGAATGGCCTTCGTGAGTGGATCCGCCGTATTGTTCTTCGTGTCAACTCTCCTGACCTCGATCTCCCGGCGATCAACTATCTCCCGGATCAGGTGATACCGCCTCAGAATATGCCTAGACCGCTGATGGGACCTGGGTTCCTTGGCCAAAGCCACCGCTCCATTGTTATCGCAATACAAAGGTATTGGATGCTCAATGGATGGAACCACTCCAAGTTCACTAATGAACTTCTTGATCCAGACAGCCTCTTTGGCAGCATCGTTGGCAGCGATGTATTCAGCCTCCATCGTCGAGTCTGCTACGGTTTCCTGCTTGGAACTCTTCCAGCTAACCGCCCCTCCGTAAAGGGTAAAGACAAATCCCGACTGTGACTTAGAGTCGTCCTTATCACTCTGGAAGCTCGAATCGGTAAAGGACTCCACTTGGAGTTCTCTGTTACCATACACCAAGAGCATCTCTTTAGTCCTTCGCAAGTACTTGAGAATGCTCTTCACAGCTGTCCAGTGACTCTCTCCAGGATCAGCTTGATACCTGCTCACTACACTTAGTGAGTATGCTACATCGGGTCTGGTACATAGCATCGCGTACATGATAGAGCCTACTGCCGAAGCATAGGGTATCCCTTGCATGCGAGCTCTCTCCAAATCAGTCTTGGGAAACATCTCTTTGGAGAGAGTGACTCCAGAGATCGTGGGTAAGTTCCCACGCTTGGATTCTTCCATACTAAACCTCTTTAGTATGGTGTCAATGTACCTGGATTGGGACAATCCCAATATCCTTTTGGATCTATCTCTATAGATCCTGATTCCCAATATGCAGGAGGCATCACCAAGATCTTTCATTGAGAATCTTTGTGATAAGAAGAGCTTGACCGATTGCAGCATAGGAATATCATTTCCTATCAAGAGTATGTCGTCCACGTACAATACGAGGAAGATAACCTTACTCTCTACCACCTTCTTGTAAATACAAGGTTCATCTGGATTTTTGACGAAATCAAACTCTTTGATAACGATGTCAAAGCAGATGTTTCAACTCCGCGATGCTTGCTTTAATCCATAAATGGATTTAAGCAGCTTGCACACCTTCCCGCTACTCCCACTGTCTACGAAGCCCTCTGGCTGAGTCATGTACACGCACTCTTCTAAATCACCATTTAGAAAGGCGGTCTTAACATCCATTTGCCAGATTTCGTAATCATGATATGCAGCGATGGCAAGCATGATCCGGATGGATTTAAGCATAGCCACTGGAGAAAAGGTTTCGTCATAGTCCACACCTGGTCTTTGGCGAAAACCTTTTGCAACAAGTCTAGCTTTGAAAGTCTCCACTTTCCCATCTACACCAAATTTCTTCTTAAAGATCCACTTGCTCCCAATGGGTTTTACCCCTTCAGGAGCAACTTCCAAAGTCCATACTTTGTTGGTGTACATGGATTCCATCTCGGACCGCATAGCATCCAGCCATTTCACTGAGTCCCTACTCGTGATGGCCTGCTCGAAGCTAGTTGGGTCATCATCCTCCATGATGCAATCCTCGCTTCCACCGTCAATGAGAAAACCGTAGTATCTCTCAGGTGGACGAGATACCCTACTAGATCGGCGGAGAGGCTGGGGCTCGTCGAGTTCTACTGAATCCTCTGGTTCTACCAAGTCTTCTGTTACAGTTTGTGTTGCTGGAACCTCTTCCAGTTCTACCTCAATGCTACTTGTCTGTTTCATAAGAAAACTCTTTTCTAAGAAAGTGGCATGTCGAGAAACAAACACTTTTTGTTCCTCGGAGTGGTAGAAGATATACCCTCGCGAATGTTTGGGATATCCAACAAACTTACATAGAACAGACCTTGCCTCGAGCTTGTCCGGATTTTGTGTTTTAACATAGGCCGGACAACCCTATATCTGAATAAAATTAAGACATGGTCTCTTGCCATTCCATATCTCATATGGAGTGGTAGGCACTGATTTGGTTGGAACTCTATTCAATAGGTATGCAGCAGTCTCCAGTGCATATCCCCAGAAGGAAATAGGTAACTCAGCTGCACTCATCATAGAGCGCACCATATCTAATAGGGTGCGATTTCTCCATTCCGATACACCGTTGTGCTGTGGTGTATAAGGAGGAGTAAGCTGAGAGAGAATCCCATTCTCTTTTAGATAATCTCTGAATTCGTTACTTAAGTATTCTCCTCCTCGATCGGATCGAAGGACCTTAATACTTTTGCCCGTTTGGTTCTCTACTTCTTGTTTATATTCTCTAAATTTCTCAAAAGCTTCTGATTTGTGTTTCATCAGGAACACATATCCGAATCTAGAGAGATCGTCAGTGAATGTAATGAAGTACGAAGAACCATTCCTGGCATGGGTAGACATGGGACCGCATACATCACTATGTACCAGTCCTAAGAGTTCAGTAACTCTTTCTCCGTGTCCACTAAACGGAGCTTTGGTCATTTTTCCTTTGAGACATGAATGGCAAGTATCATAAGATGATAATTCGAACGGATTCAAATAACCATCCTTATGCAACTTAGCTAGTCGTGTCTCATTGATATGGCCAAGTCTACAGTACCACAAGAAGGATTCGTTCATTTCTGAGCTTTTCCTCTTATGTGTGTTTTGTATATTGAAGACTGTATTTTGATTGAGAATGAATATGCCATTATGTAGCGAGCCTGATGCAATTAACTTTTGATCTAGGAATATGTTCATAACATTATCCTTTACTACAAAATTATATCCTTCTTTACTCAATAAAGAAACTGATATAATGTTGCACATCATGTTCAGTATATAATAGCACTCATTCAGAATTATTGTATCACCACTTGGTAATACTAGGTGATATTCGCCAACTGCTTTGGCTGCAATATTTGCACCGTTCCCTACTTGAACGGAATGATCACATTTTCCCAGTTCTCTACCTTTTCGCAGCCCATGTAACATCTTACATATGTGGGATCCTGATTCGGTATCTAATACCCAGGACGTAGGGTGAACTGAGAAACAGTTCTCAATGACAAACACACCCGAAGATGATGCATCAACATGCATGTTCTCCGATTGGGCGGTGTGAGAATCCAGATATTCTCCTGTTTCCTGTTCATTCTTATAACACTTATAAGATAGAACGGGTTCAACGTTCCCCTGCACAGTATAACATGCGGGTTCGGTCAATACATCCATATTATTATCTTGATTAAGGCATGAACTGGTCGCTACCTGGAGAGAGAGAGAAGAAAACACTTTAGCGTATGCTCGTGCAAGATCAGATTGGTTATTATCTTATCTAATCAGGATGGCTCCCACTGGTTTTTATCAAATCTTCCTTCAAACCCTAAAAGGAAAGACTAGCCGGGATTAATTACACACTACAAGTTCGCCAATCTTTCAGCCAGGCCAGTGTCGGTACTTTGAGGGAGGTCCCCCGTGCTTTCGCACGAACCTAATTAATGTAAACCTCGTTTTCCCAGAGGCGTAACCTCGTTAACACCTTTCTAGACACCTACTTGATCAGCTAATTGCAATGTGTAAAACTCTCCCAGGAGTAACTCTTACTCACAGTGGGTATCGGGATCCAACTATCTCATAGAAGGTATGCAATCTCATTGCAAATTTCAACACTTGAAATTCCCGATAATACTTTTGCCCCTAGCATCCTGTGACCTTGACGGAGGCCAAACTACCCACAGGGCGCTAGTCAAGTTCAACCCGTCATTTCTTAATCGAATTAAACCCACCCGTACGACCCTTGACGGAGGCCAAACTACACCGTACGAATACCCTAATCCAATCGCATCATATGCTAGCAGATAAGCACTAGTTAGCTACCGTACACTGCGCCTTGACGGAGGCCAAACTACCGCAGCACGAATACTAACTAGTACTTATCTGAAATGACGGAGGGCTACGCAGGTTTTTCATAAAAACCATGAGCGTAATGAACTTGATATCGTTGTAGAATCAAATGAAGTTTTGAAATGGAGTGATTTTGAGGCTTTTCTAGTTTTGCTAAAGGGGTCACTCCCGGTGAAGGGATCGTCGGCCCTTTCCTCGTCGAATGAGGTGCGGGATATATCATATATATCACTGTGCAAAGCAGAAACTATAGAAGCAATCAAAAGTCAAACCGAGTGTGTAGCATCTGCCAGTTATTGCTAAAGGAGTCACTCCCGGTGAAGGGATCTCGGTCCTTTCCTCATCGAATAAGGTGCAGGGTATATCATATATACCGCTATGCAAAGCAAGAACTGTAGCTACCTGTTTTGTTTAAAATTTGATTTTACAACATCTTAGGTTTCTTTTCTTTCATTAATCACATTAATGAAGTCCCGTCATTTAAATACCTAAACATCACAGATAGATATGACGTACACTTATGCCATCCGCATTCGCCTCGATGTCCCCTCGTGCACCGTTAGGTTAGGTAACTAACGACAAAGCAGGGCAGGGCTAGTGCGGGTGCAAAACATAAGTAACGTCTATATAATATATCATATATACTATATAAAGTATCTATCAAAGAACATCACATGATCGCATCACAGATATCGCAGCAGAAGAAACATATGAAACATTGTATATACTAGGACGTCCGTGTTTTCAATACGAGCCAGTATAAAACACGGATTCCACGGTCGTGATGAATAGCCAATCCCACACTCCTAGACCCCTACGAGAGCGGCAAGCAACCCTGCCAATTCTAGGGTTAGGAGACCCAGACTCGACTCCTCGAGTTGGTCTCCCACTGGACCCCAGAACCCGGTTACTTGTGCTCCCCTCTTTGGGTCTATCCTAATGCGGAAAAGTAAATAATATACAAAGGGTGACAACTTCCGCTACCTGGAAGTGCCCCAATGAAAGAATATTACATACAAGTTTTTACATGAATGAAAATGAAAAACACTCATCTCACATAAAAAAAACCCCGGCTATTCAAACACGACGATCCAATATAACATATCCAGCAACACATAACATCACATGTCATCAACGTAAGTAAATATGCGCATCCCAATTGTCGTTGACATATAGCAACGAAACCGGCGATATCACATATTACACTTACGGTCACAGAAAAGAAAGTGTAAAACTACAACAGTTGGAATCCGCAACCACTTTAGACATCGCATGCCTAAACAAATGAAATACTTAGACATTACATGCCTAACAGCTATAAACCCCGCATTTTAGTCTCATTATCGAAAACTCTTTTCAATATCATATGGGACTAAACTGCTAGATTTATAACATTCATTCAGTTATCTCATAACTGTTTGTGAATTCCAATTATTGTATCACATTCCGGATAAATAGAATATATTAAACTTTCCGATCGAACATTCGAACACCCAAGTTTTCCCGAAACCGTTCAACACATGAAATAGGTTCAAAGACATTCACTTCATGCCTCAGTACCAACGGTCCAGCCGTAGAAGGGTCAAGCCAACGCCTCACATGTGGCACGCCGTACTGCCCCAAACCCGAAGGTTCAAAGGGCAGTTCAAGACGGTCACATAATCGAGTTAAGGTTTGTTGTCTTCTAGAGGGACCATCGCGTTACTTGCACTACTTAGAACGTCCTTAAACCACACAAAAAATCCAACACTTGGATATTTTCCGGCAAGGGAAAAGTTGGGTATTTATATCCGGTCAAACCTTTTAACATATTCTAAGGTCATCCGGAAATACACAAAGACGAAATTTGATAATCCGATCGAATCTACGAATTCCCTAAACAACCCCAGAACACTCAACTCTTGAGTCAACATAAAAATTCCCAGAAAATTCAGCATAATGAAATAGGAATTACTGTGCAAAAATGGGAAGGTGACGTCATCAGTTGGTCGCGGAACCGCCGCGGAAGCCATGCTTCTGCCGCGGTTCCGCCGCACTTTGGAGGAATCATGTGTACGAGCTTCACAGTAATTCTTAAAATCCCCTGCTGAGTTTTCTGCATATTTTTAATTCAGGAAAATCCCAGAATTTGAAAAAAGTCCAGAGAGCATGAAAATTCTAGGGTTTCGGTTCGTTCGAATTTCAAACGTCGTCTACGCATCGCCTAAGGCTCTAGCTAAGCTCTGATACCACTGTAGGGATCCTAAGCACTCTCAAGAGGTCTCACAAGGCATCAACCATGCCAATTTCAAATTTTACGGGTGCCGAGAAACCCTAATACGGATCGTTGACTAGAAGTTTAGGCGAAAAACGAATCTAGTTAACAACTTAACTAAAGATAAGAAGCTACAACCTTTGTAGATCCGGATATTCACTTCCTTGGCTCCACGTAGGCGTCCTCTCGCTGTCCATCTCGAATCCCGGACTCAATCGTCGGCTTGATCGGAGAAATGGGCAGACTAGGTCGTCGGCTTCGTGCCGAAGATGATCTACGTCGAGGCATCACAAGTTCAAGCTCCGACTTCACAAATTTGTGAAACTTGTGAAGAAAACACCCAAAACAACTTGGCAAGAGGTAGAGGGTGAAGAAATAGGAGGTGGGTTCACTTTAGAATTGGATTTCTCACTTTAGAACTCAAGTTGCCATTGATGTCATCAAGCTTTCTTTCTTGAAGAAGAAGATGATCAAGAAGGAAATATTATGATAAGTTATTTTAAAAATGAAAAGAAAATGAATACTTATCATAATGTAAACCATGGTCTAGTGTAGAGATTAAACTAAGGTTAGTTGGAATGGTTAGGGTTAAGGAAGAGATAAGAATGGTGGACTTGTTCAAAGCTTCAAGAAGCTTCAACATAAAACAAAATAAGCCACCATCCTTAATAATTTCCAAAAAGAATATATAAATAAATAACTAAGTAAATAATCAAAACCCTAACCATTCATATAACCATGGTTTAATCTTTACACAAACCCAAGTGAGCAAGCATCATCAAACATGATACAAACTAGCGTACAAAAGTATATCATATATACAATGTGCACATCAAGTGAGAAAATCCATTTAAAATGAACCAATACTAGTTAATACAAAGTAATATATCAAATATAATTATACATTAAATCATTAAATCAACACTTGATTTAACGATCCGGTCATATCTCATATAACCGACTAGTATCCTATGTATCGGTTTATCGAATCAATCCTTGATTCGATATCTAGGTTATATCGAATATAACCAATCGATACATCCATCGCGAGAATGGAATACGGTATCACATACACGCATTATTCTCGGTCCTGCACATATCTCATATGCGCTCCTATTTCGTTTCGCTTGAGCCAGGAAACCTCTGTGTAGGACTCTAAAGACTCGTCAATACGCCGGTAGTAGATGATCATATCAAGCATCCACAAGCCGCAAGCGGTCTGCTAAACGTAACGGCCATCCGGGTATTGAGCGATCAGAAGATCGACGAGCTAGCCCGCTCACACTCCTGTGTATCCAACCAGTAACACTTACCGCACAGTCCGGTCTGTTCGTCTGATATGTCGCATATCAAGTTTAGGGGTGGTAGACGTCAGACCCCAATAACCGATAATTCGTGCCGATGTGAGGCTCATAACGGGTCGAGAAACTACTGGTAACACTTACCAGCAAATCTCTGATCAGCCCTGGCCAGGGACTTCCCTGTTACGGCCAATCGAGCACAGCGCAACATCAACCCCCAATACCGGGAGAGACGAAACCCCTCCTGTCGCTCATTGCCTCCATGTGACTCGGGACTGTACCCAAAGACCACCGTTTTGCACGCCCTCATGGACGTGGTAAGGTAGAGATCAAAGCACAGTGGGAATCACACAAGACTCTATGACGATCTCGGGTCTACAGACTAACATGCACAAGTGTCACCTGAGAACTGCCATCTGACGTGAGGTATAATACCATCTGGGAGTTCTCGGCGAGTCCGTCCAGTGTACCCAGTCTCCACTGAGCACCCGTATACCATCTCTGATGTCAAACACCAATGGATATGGGATCATCCATCGCCCATCTCATGGGTCGAGAAGCGTATACGCTAGTCTACACTGGTATATCGATGCCCCGTCTCGATACACCCACGACTATGGACCTTGAAGGATGTACCTATGGACTACCATATCCCCACTAGTAAGATCTGCATCATAGTCCAGGTAGTCAAGTACACATCCTAAGGGCTTTACCAACATGTAACTATAAGACAGTTTAAAGAGACTAGTATACATATTAAGATAAATTGCAACCAGATAGCATACTATCATATCTAGCAAGAAAGTCATCTCTATATATGTCCAAGCATCCAATATAATATACATCATCTGTACAATACTGGCCTCTAGGGCATACATACAACTAACAGACCTATGCATATTCAATATTAGCGTAGTTTTGTATGTACTTATCATTGTATATGGCTGCCATGTTGGCCGGCTGATATGTAATAACGATTGTCAAATAAATATCAGTCACCTTCTAATGGTTATGCTCACTGCAATTCTGTTATGCATGAATAATCTATAAAATTGTACCCAAAAAACTTCTCGTTGGCCTTTATCAGTAGAAAATGACTGAGGGAAGATTGTTTTCTCCTTCTCCTAAGAGACCTAATTACTTAATTAAGTAGAGAGATGCATGCATGTTAGCTTAAAATACACATTTATAGTTGTGGGCGCTCGGTATAACTACAGAAAATATTTAAAGCCAGCAGTGTTTGTGTGCTATAACAATTAAAGAATTAAAAAAAATATTGAAAAGTGAAATTTTTCGATATTTTTAAAAAGTTGGCGATATTTGTGTGCTGTAGCAAGTAAAGTATTAAAAAATCGAAGAAAACGGAAAATATTGATATTTCTTAAAATTTCGCCATTTTTTTTTGCTATAGCAAGCAAAATATTACAATATTAATGGATAAAAAATATTTAAGATTTTTGAAATTTTCGCGTGCAAGCAAAATATTGAAGAATCGAAGAAAAATGAAATTTTATCATTTTCGTGTGTTTGAAAAATCGAAGAAGACATAAAATTTTGAGTTTTTTGAGATTTCTTACAATTTTCTTATGATATAGCATATAAAATATAGAAGGATGAAGAAAACAGAAAATATTAAAATTTTTGAAAATTTTGGTATATTTGTATGCTATAACAGAAAACAAAAATATTGAAAACCCGAACAAAATAGAAATTTTTTAAGTTTTTTATAAAGATTTTGAAATTTTCATATGAACAAGAAAAATATTTAAAAATCAAAGAAAACAATTTTTTTTTGTTTTTTAAAACATTTAGTTATTTTTTTTGTGTTGTAGCATGCAAAATATTGGAAATTTGAAAATTTTGATTTTTTTTAAAAATTTCATTATTTTCGGGTGTTGCGAGGAGTACCCAGTAATCCGAAATACAGTCACTCGAACCAAATTTCTTTGTACTTTTAGATTCTTAGTACCAATCGACGGCCTTTTCTTTTTCTACAGTACATAGGTTTTTGTCTACTTGATTCTCTCATGTTCTCGAGTATGAATAAGTAAGAAATTGGAAATTCGGGGAAAAAAATGGAAAATTATGAGATTTTTAAATCTTATGATTTTCATGTGCAATATTGTGCGCAAAATAATGAAAAAAAGACACATAAAAGAACTTTGTTGAGATATTTTTAAAAATATTAAGATTTTCATATGCTATATAATGCAAAATATTGAAAAAGAACATCTCATTTTCCTATGCTATATTGTGTGCAAAATAATGAAAAAAAGAAAGATGAAAGAGTTTTTGTAGAGATAGTTTTAAAAAATTATGATTTTCATGTGATATATAATGCAAAATATTGAAAAAAATGACAAGTGAGAAATCTAGAAATTTTGTGATTTTTCTATCATATCAAGCAAAATATTAAAAAACGAAAAATAGAAAATTTTGGTGTTGTTGGAAATTTTGCAATTTTAATGAGTTTTGAAATTTTTATGATTTTCATATGCTATATATAGCATACAAAAATTATAAACAGAAGGAAACAAAAAAAAATTTGAGACTTTTCAAGACTCAGCGATTTTCATGTGTTTAAGCAAAATATAAAAAACGTAAAATTTTGATTTTTTGAAAAGTTTGCGATATATATGAGCTATTTAGCAAGTAGAGTATTAAAAAACCGAATGAAATGGAAAATATTTAAATTTATTAAAATGTCGATTTTCGCAAAATATTGAAATGTAGAAGATTATAGAAAATTTTGAGTTTTTCGTATGTTATAACAAGCAAAATTTTGAAAATTTGGCGATTTTTATGCATTATAACAAGCAAAATATTTTAAAAACCGAATAAAATAGAAAAGTTTTAGATTTTTGAAAGTTAGGTAATTTTTCATATGGTGGCGTACTAAATATTATAAATTTAAAATACAAATAATTTTAGGATTTTTGTAATTTCATGATTGTCAAATGTTCAAAATCCGAAGAAAACAAAGGAATTTGAGATTTTTTTAATTTGCGTACATGGGCTATCGCATGCATAATATTGTAAAATGGAAACAAACAGAAAATTTTCCGATATACATATGTCGTAGCATGAAAAATATTGAAAAACCGAAGAGAACAAAAATATTTTATTTTTGAAAATTTCATGATTTTCTTGTGTTATATAGAAAATAAAATATTAAAAAACCGATCAAATACCAATGGTGAAAATTCAAAGAAAACAAAATTTTTTGAGAATTTTTTACATTTCATGATTTCCATATGTTATAACAAGTAAAAATAAAAAAAATAAAATATTTTTGAAATTTTTAACTTTCACGATTTTCATTTCCTATAGTAAGGAAAATATTGAAAACCAAAGAAAACTACCTGAAATATTTGTAAGTTAATCTTTCATATTTTTTACATAAAAACCCCATAAATATATGATATTACAAATTACAAATCATATAATAATTAAATTAGTATGAGTTTTTTTAAATTTAGACTTCATATGGGCGCTTTGCGTGTGGGCCTTTGCTAGTACATCATATATGCCTAGATGCATCCCGGGGTAAACCGGCACATTTTCCATGTCATATTGAAAGTCAACTATTTTCTAAATATAACACTATTCATCCATATCCATGAACAAAGAGCATTTCGCTTTAAGATGCTAATAACTTTTCTTTATAAAAAAAAAAGTGAAGGCCGTTGACTTTTTGTGTCCTTGTCAACTTCCTTAATGCCACTAGCTACCTTTAAAGAATGTATATAAAAGTATATTATTTTCTTAAGATAAGATAAAACATAAAAGTATATTATTTTCTTAAGATAAGATAAAACATACCGATCATATATTGTTTGAAAACATATGCAATGAAATAGAAAAGTAAATCGATATATCCAATTCTTGTCAAAAAAAAAAAGGTTGAAAAATAAGAAACCATGATGCAAATCTGTATATGCCTTTTGAAAATGGCCATCAGCATACTCCATATTTCTGTAATGACATATGGCATCTATTCGTTTTCATTCAAGAGCAACCGATTAACCGATTAACCCTTAATGTGAGAATTTGTCGTCTTGGTTTATATATATATATATATATATATATATATATATAGAGAGAGAGAGAGAGAGAGAGAGGGGGGGGGAGGGAGAGGGACAATCCTATGAGAATTAGTAAAAGGCGGAAGCTATGACAGGAAATAAGGTTAGCCGTTGGATCTCGATTAATTTTAACGGTTTAGACTTGTTTCTTTGATTAATTTTAGCTAATTCCACTCACAGTTTTTCTCTTCAAATTCTTAAAATTTTTAGTTAAAATCCAACTCTTATCTACTTCTTGGCCATGGTTTTTTTCTTCGCTCAATGGCTTTGATGGCTTTTGCAATATAAGGTAGCTCATGATCCGAACTCTTTGACAAAATTCCACCGCGGGTACAAAAAAAGTTTTATGGGCTCAATTCTGTACATAATATATCCTTGCTTGCTGGATCATAACCCAACATATGATCATATTCCTAGACTTGATGAATTATTGTATCTTTTTTATGAAATTACAATTTGATGAATTAATATAACAAGATGATTTTATATTTCCTAAGGATCATGAGTGATTTAAATATGTATTTATCAAATATGTTAAGAAAGGGAGCAAACTTGCTATAGAGGAACACATTTATTTTTCTATAAATTTTCTAATTGCCTTCATAAAGTTTGAACCTGCAACAAATATTCTTGAGATTAAACAACAATGACAACAAAGCCGTTTGCATATAGACTTTTTTTTTTTATAATCTAAAACACATTCTTTATTGTTGTTCTTCTATTTAATCATCTCTGTTTATCCTGCCAATTTTTTTTTAGTTCAATCAACTTTTTTCATCCCATTCATCCACTTTCATTGATCAAATCCTCATAGAGACTTAAAAATAGGAGTTTCCTGTATCAAACATCTAACTTAATAGTAACTATTCCATACAAATTTAAACAAACATAAACCAACACAAATCAACTTCGGAACAAGTTATTCATCAATTAAATATCTTGAATAATAAATTTTCCAATCAAATTTCAACAAGTTCTGAAACAACAATTATCCAAAAAAAAAAAAACATGATCTAATAGATGAAACTTGAGGTAATCTAAGAAATATTTCTTAATGCGCTTTTATTAAACTTGAAGAGTTCGGAAGATAACTCAATGTGTCACCCCATCCTGCATGAAAGCATTAAAAGAATTAAAAATGTGTAGTTTAAAAAAAATTAACATATTATTATAACAAAGCATTCATCTATTTTATACCTGAGACGGCTTATTGGATGGGCATTTGTGACAGTCATGATATTCGTACTTTCCACATGATTTACGCTGCCGAGTTTGCTTTTGTTGTTTTTATTCGTTTTCTTTTTCGTCTTTCTTTTTTTGTTTCGTTACCTTTCCTTTCCGTGTTTCTTTTTACGTTTCATTCCCTTTTCTTTTCCACCTTTCATCCTTTTTCCGCTTCCTTTGGGTTTCGAAATATTTGGAGGATGGATGTCGATGATCTTAGGAATATTAGAACCCGGTAATGACGAGTGTGCAGATAGCTCTTCTTGTTCTTTATCTGTATTGTTCAAACAATGTTGCAACTCTTTTCCAAGACATATCGCTTTTTCCTTTGCAAGTATAAATGCCTTATTGCACTGTCCAGCCATCCGCAAACAATTATAAAATTGATTCCACAATTCCAATAAATTAAACTTTGAAACCATATTTAAGCTTCTCTCTCGTTCGTTCCCGCCACCATCCAATTTAAAATTGGGAATACTTGTTGCATTTTTTGTCCATCTTCTCATAATGAAAAAATCAGGAAATTGATTGACTGATTGCGACCTCAAGACAATAAATATATGACCATAAGGGATCCCTTCTGACTCAAACAACCTTCAAGTGCATTTTGCCTTATGAACCAAAGTATCACATAAAACTTTTCTTTTAATTAATTATCACTTCCCTCACTAATATCTCCTACAGTTAACTCTAATGTCATTCCTTCCTCATTCAACATATTTATCATGCAATGCAAACATGATTGATGCAATTCCGCTTGAAAAATGTAAAATATATCATGGGTATATATTTCTGTCATCTGTCTTTCGAAGCCAATATTCATAATCAATTCAGGTTTGGAGTGTAGTGATGCGGCATCATCTTGAATTTCAGTGTCTCTTTGACCATCCAATGCACTATCGTAACGGATATAAAATTCAATCAAAGATAGTTTCTTACTTACAAAATGTTTAAAGAACGAGTCATACTCTCATAAGGTGAGGTTGATTTTATTGCTGCCGAAAACGATTCTTTGAAGCATACTGAAATCCACTTATCACGAATGCTATATATTTGCGCCAACCAATCATGTTCCTCTAAACCAAAATCATCAATTATTGATGCCCGCTCATTCTCAAATTCATCAATTGTCCCTGACTTGCACACATTATAATAAAAACCACGATTGAATTGCTAATTTGAGTTCAATGACACTCCAACTTTTGTGGATACCTTGTTCAAAATATGCCATATGCAAAACCTATGGCATGCTTTATCAAATAATTTATCTATTGCAACCATCATAGCTGAGTCATGATATGTGAGAAGAGTACTGAGTTGTCGTTCCCCAATTGCCTTTAAATGTGAGTGATGACGCTCATAAGTGGGAATTCTTCAGATCACGACACGTCGAGTATGACGTGTTATCCACGTAAGCCCGCTAGATTCCTGGGGGTTACGAAGCTGGAATAGGTATGATACATTGGGAACGTTCCTCGGCAGCTCGTCTCCGAGATTGCATTCGACCTTTTGGAGACCTCTCCGGAGTACCTTCCCTATGCGCCTAGCAACCAGCCAACAGCTCGCCTCCGAGCAATCCTACAGTTGAGCTTCCTCAGCCTCCTCGCTCGACTACGAGCTATCCACCGAGCTAAGCTTCCTCGGCTTTCCTCCTCAGCCTACCACAAATATGGTTTGCCCCTACGGATTTATCCGTAGGGGCAACCCACTGCCCCTACGGATATCTGCGTAGGGGCGATAAAATATCCCGTAGGTGCAAAGGCCGCAGGTGCAAGTTGAGGCCCCGAACTTGCCCCTACGGGCAAATTCGTGCCCCTACGGATATATCTGTAGGTGTTATTGCCCCTACGGATTACGCCGTAGGGGTAATCAAATCATATATGTATTTTTTTTTTTTTTGAATATATTGTATGTACCTACGGATACAACCGTAGGTCCTTGTTCTACCCCTACGGATAACTCTGTAGGGGATAGGCAGTAGCCCCTACGGACATATCCGTAGGGGCACTCCCAACACCCTGCACTGAGATCAGGGGGCAAAATATCAGGAAACCTGATATTTTGCCCCTACGGATAAATCCGTAGGGGATATACAGTGGCCCCTACGGACATATCCGTAGGGGCACCCCCAACACCCTGCACTGAGATCAGGGGGGAAATATCAGGTTTCCTGATAGTTTGCCCCTACGGATATGTCCGTAGGGGCAACATATATACCTACGGCGTACTCCGTAGGTACATATTGTCTGTATTTTTTTTTTAAAAATGGGCTGCGAGATTTTTTCCCGCCCTGTGCACAATGCTATATACATCAATCAAATCATATATTGCAGTATTCATAATCACATCTCACGCATATATATAATATACAAAAGAAACCCAAAAATTGAATATGATATAAATACAAACCAATATCAATATCGTTTCAAAATGTAGTACAATGTGATATAAATAAATACATGTTTCAAAAAATAAGAACCAAAAAGCTACCCTAGTTCGGTCCAGCTCCACCTCTGAATAACGTTAGAATAACGCGCGCCTGCTCCTCGGTCAATACACTCTGCAATGCTACAAATAAGGGAGTCTGAGCGGCATGTGGAGCTGGCGATGTGGTCTGCGCAGCCGCCGTCGAGGTAGTCGCTTGCGGAGCCGCGGCTGCGGGAGTCTGAGTGGGCGGTGGAGCTACAGGAGCTGTCTGCGGAACCGCAGCCGATGTAGTGGCTTGCGGAGCCGCAGCCGAAGGAGATGCATGTGGAGGCTCGGCCGATCTACCCTGTCACGTCTGGACATAACGTGTGTAAGAAGCGTGTAAGAACTGTGTATTATTCGAATTCGTTTCATTATTAAGTTATTTCGAAACCCTGTTTGGATATCTAGTTTGGAAAAGCGTTGTTTATTTTAATTACATATGTATGTATGATTAATCAAACTTAAGTCTAAAACCAAATAAGCTCAAGCTACGTACTAATTATGGATATGTTGATATGTATATAATATGAAATGATATTTTACTATAAAGTAGTATACATACCAGCATCTCCTTCAACTCCTGAACGGTGGCCCTCAAGCTATCCAGTTCCTGATGGACATGCCGGTCACTGGAGACGGAGGAAGTAACCGCCGGGGTGGAGTCCAACCTCATATGGGCCCTGCTAGGGCCCAATCCCCGGCCTCTCTCCCAACCTCCGTGGTGCCCTCCGTGTGCGGCGTCCAGAACTGGGGTCAGCAGCCTCGGATCGTTCTGTCCAGTAAAATCGATCCCCGAGGCCTGGGCCTGCTCAACCACCCGCTCCTACACCCACATTAAGCAGTAAAGTATAAGTATAAAATTTAAACTTGAACCTTCCAAAACTAAAATTTCAAATTTGGGTAGAAAAAATATTAACACTTACGCAGTACTCCTGGGTAGCGACGTCGGGACATCGAAGCTCGCCCGTGGCGGGATCTGTCGAGGTGCCGTGGACGGCAAGATATGCGGACAGCACGCTCGGTGTACTACCTGACGCCACGGTCCGAGATGTCTGCAATATTAGAAAGTAACTCTTAATATTAGAAATATTAGAGAATAACTCTTAATATTGCAGAATATTAGAGAATAACTCTTAATTTACCGATAACTCCATGGCTCGAGTAATGTTCCTCGAGCCACCTGTGTAAGTGGGGCGACCCCTCTTCGCCGACTTCCTGTTCTCCGTATTCTGAGCGGCCTGTTTCTGCACAACGCATTAACATTTAGTTTTCTAATTAAGAAACACAAAGAAATAAATTATATCATAAATAATGAATTAAATTTAAAATACATACTTGTTTGCGTTCGGAGTCGAAATAAGCGCAAAATAGAGGCCATGTCTCTACGTCGACTCTCGCAAACGCCGGAGTAGATAGGAGGGCCGCTCTCTCTGCCTCGGGGGTCGTTATCCACAGGGAGTAGCAGTCGGCCTTCAGCTCATTCCTGTTGTATCGGACCTTGGCCTGCATGTACTTCATCAGGCCATTGTACAGAGCATGAAGGTCGAGCACCCTCCCCGGGTGATCAGGGTCGGCTACAGGCTGAAAATCGTAATCCAACTGAAAATACAAAAAAAAAACATTGTTATTAGATTGCAAGTGTTAATAATAAATATATTGGATAGATCAAATGAAAAAATATATTAATACATACCCGAGCCTGATCAAAGAAGAGGGCGAATGAACGCTGGTGCTGCTCGCCCCACTCAACGTGAAGTGGATAGTTCTTCACGATCCGGCTCTCGTCCCCCAAATACCGGCCGAACCTCTCGGCATGAGGACCGGTATAGCGATAGTCAAGGGTAAAAAATAGGGGGAATGCTGCCTCCCCCCTAGCTCTATCAGGCCTCAGCCTATGGGACTGATTCGGGCCTCGAGTCCCCCTCTGGGGATGGAGAGGCCCTGCGTCTGCACGAAATATCAAGACAATCAATAATAAGAAAAAGTTGTATTAAGAAATCAAGGTTAAACAAAAATTCAAGTGTGATATATACCTCCGGTAACTAGCGCACGAGCCTGGGCCCGAGCAGCAGCACGAGGGGGACGATAGTTCCTCCGGTGAGGAACAACCGGGGTCCCGGACCCGGACGCATCCCCTCCAACTATAAAATAAACATCGACGCTAAATTTCCATGAAGTTCATATTTATTCTATAGAGCATATGTAAAATGAATAAATATTTTAAATTTATTCATACTAACCTGCAGACGATGCGGAGGGTATGAAAGCGGCAGGAGTGGCCCCTGTGGAAGGTGTGGACGCACCACCTATAATTAGACAATTAAAAATAGATTATATAAGTAATTGCAAAAAGAATGTGTAGATCAATAATATAACGTTCTAAATCAATATGCACTATAGGATATATAAACATACCCGCAGGTGCGGTGGTGTCACCACCTACAGCTAGACAATAATAAAAATTGCTAAGTAAGAGCAAAAGGAATGTGTGTATTTATGATATAGCATTCTAAATCAATATACATACACTATATGATATATAAACATACCTGGAGGAGCGGGGGTGGCCTGGAGGAGCGGGGGTGGCCTCTGTCCCAGATGTGGACGCATCACCAACAACTAGACAATCAAACATTGACAATATAAGTAACTTTGACATAAACATGCATGAATATCTGTAATATTACATTCAAAATGGATATGCGTGCAGTATACCTGGAGGTGTGGCCAAATCAACACGGAAGGAGGCATCCGAAGGGGTCTCCGATCTGGGTGCAAGACCGGCCCTCTGAAGCTCCCTACGGAGCTCTCCGGGCGGCAGAACCGCTCTGCCTCTGCCGCGGCTGGAGCTCCTGCCGCCCCTCGCTGCTCCCGACATCGTCATCAAATCTAGATAAACGGTTCGTGGACGCATTAGACAATCATTAAAAGTATTGACTATATGTGATCTAGAGCGTAAAATGTGAAGTAATAATATAACATTACTGATAACCTTTTTCGTTTCGTGGGCGCATCATACATATCTACTTGGATTTCATCGTCGATGTCATTTCTAACCCACGTAACTTCATGATCGGTCGAAGACAACCCGTCCTTCGAAACAGACGGTCGGAGCACTTTAAGCCTTCTCTTTTCTTCGTCCTCATCGCTGTCCTCGTATTCTGGGACATCGTAGACATCTCTAGGTTTCCATCGGCATACAACACTCCACCCCGGATGCTTCAAACACTGTGAGTAGTATACTTGGAACGCTTGGTTCGGAAAGATAAACGGATCGTCCTGACCGTAAAATCGAAGTGTGTTCACACTGGTCAATCCATATTCATCTTTCCAAGTCCCAAGACTGCTTCTCCACCTGTCTGTATCGGTTCGCGGATCGTACCAAGTACAGTGGAATATATAAAAGGGTTCTGATCGTCCGGGATAGTGGATGCCGAGTATACAATTTAAGTACCCATAGTAAATCACACCGTCCGATCCTACCGTCGCAATCCCACTATTCTGAGTGGTTCTAGATGTTTCTATGTCCTTAACTTCGAATTTGTATCCAAGGACACCAAATCCTTTGTAATATGCAACCTCCATACTAGGAAATTGAGCTAAACATCTTGAATCACTCTCAAATGATGCAGACAAGTTCGGATCGTGGATCTAACAAAACAAATTTTACGATAAATACATAACGATACAAGTTTAGATTTAAACTGATAGCAATAAAATGTAATTCGAATAACTTACATGCTCTGTGACCCAATCACAAAAATTATCCTGATGGTATTTTTCCAAATGCTCTTCGTTCCAATCAGGATGCTCCTCACGTACCTCGTTAAAATGAGTTCTGTTTTCGACAAATAATTGTGACATTAATATTATGTCATTTCATACACACACAAACACAGATATAACAATTAATCCAAAAGAACTTACTCTCTAATTTGTTCAAGACATGCGCAATTAAGCAAGATAACCGGTATATCTTGTTGATAAACATAGTGTCTACCCTCTTATACTCGGCTTTACCATATGGCCCGTCTTGAATTCTTCGTGGTCGGTTAAGCCTTGTCTCAATGTTCTCGTCCAGATAGCGGGAACAAAATGTGGTTGCTTCATCAAGAAGATAACCTTGCATGATAGAACCCTCTGGTCGATTTTTATTGCGTATATACTTCTTAAGAGTGTAAAGGTACCTAATGAGAATATGTTGAATAAATAAACACGGGCATACAGGACAACAATAAATTTATAAATTGCGCGAAACGAAAAATTACACGTACCTCTCGACGGGATACATCCATCGATATTGTACCGGTCCGGCTAACTTCGCCTCAGTTGCAAGATGAACCGTCAAGTGTATTATGATATCAAAGAATGACGGTGGGAAAATACGCTCAAACTTGCAAAGTATCAACGCAAAAGAATTTTCTAGTTTATCCAGCGTCGCAACCTCCAGGGTTTTAGCACACAACTCCCTGAAAAAACAACATAGGTCGTTGATTACTAGACCAACCGAGTCGGGGAGAGAAGTCCTGAGGGCTAATGGAAGAAGGTGCTCCACGATAACATGGTGATCATGACTTTTCAGCCCATCGATCTTGCCCTTCACAATTTTTATTTTCTTGCTGAATGATCCTGAGAAACCTGTGGGGACTTTCAAATCATGCAACACCTGCAGGAATCTTTTCTTCTCCGGTTGTGACATATGATAAGCGGCATTGGGAAGTACAAACTTGCCCGGTTTACCCGCTACCGGTTTAGGGTGCAGTTCACTTCTTATTCCCCACTCTTGTAGATCCATCCGGACATTCATGTTGTCTTTCGATTTCCCGTCTTTATACAGAAAAAAGTTAAGTATGTGCTCTGATACTCCCTTCTCTATATGCATGACGTCCAGACAATGACGCACTGAATTTGTAGACCAGTACGGAAGCTCGAAGAAAATGCTTAACTTGTTCCAATATTGTGGTTTGACCTGTCTCGTCGGATCCATCCCGAAGGTCACGTTATTGTAACCATCCCATTTAGCAGTCACGTCCTCTCCGGACAATGGGGATGGAGGCCCAAGAAGCTCCTGATGACCATCAAAGTGAACCGTGTCTAACCTATAGTGGTGGTCTGGAGGCAGAAAACGTCGATGGCCGCAATAACAAACCTTCCTGCTAAAATTCAAAAATTTTGATGTTGTGTGTTCATGGCAATGAGGACATGCTTTGTGACCATATACGGACCAATCTGATAGCATTCCATACGCAGGAAAGTCATTAATTGTCCACATTAAAGCCGCACGCAGTATGAAGGTTGTATTTGTGTTTGAATCATATGTCTCTACACCATCAATGAACAAAGTTTTCAGCTCCTCGATCAGAGGTCGGAGATAGACGTCGATATTGTTCCCCGGTGAGTTTGGTCCGTCGATAAGAAGAGGCATCATAAAGTATGATTGGTCCATAACCAACCAAGGCGACAGATTATAAATTATCATTACAACGGGCCATGTACTGTGACTTCCAGCCATATAGTTGAATGGGCAGAAGCCATCGGCAGCCAGTCCGAGCCGGACATTGCGAGGATCACTACTGAATATTGCGTGCCTCCTATCGAAATCCTTCCATGCCGGTGGATCTCTTGGATGGCTCATTTTTCCATTTTCGCTTGGAGGAGCACGGTGATGCCAAATCATTGCCTCGGCTGTTTTCTTGCACCTGAATAGCCTCTGTAGCCTCTGTGTTATGGGAAAATATCATGCTATCTTCACAGGTATATCAGGCTTCTTATCAGAATCTTTCGGCTTATACCCGGCCTCTCCGCATGTTGGACACTCTTTCAAATCTGAATTCTCTTTCCGGTACAACACGCAATTTTTAGGACATGCTTGAATCTTCTCGCACTTTAGACCCAAATCAGACATCATTTTCTGGGCTTCGTACCAGCTTTCGGGCACATTATTTCCCGGAGGCATAGAATCTTTCAAGAACGAAAGAAGCATTGTGAATGACTTGTTGCTCCATCCATTTAGGCACTTAATTTGGAAAAGTTGGACGAACCATGAGAGGGTGGAATACTTCGCATTCTCATAAATTGGTTTCCTAGCATCATTCATGAAATTTTCATATTTATCCGCACGCGTTCCTTGACCGGAAGGAATGCCATCTTCGGTACGAATAGATTCACCTAGGGCAGCCTCTACCATATCCTCCATTTCTTCTGATGGAAATAAATTTCCGTCTCCTGCCGTATTACCGAATTCTTCTTCTTCTCCTGCCGCATTATCGTGTTCTCCTTCTTCTTCTACCGCAGTACTGCATTCTTCTCCTTCCCCGTGATATTTCCAAGTTGAATAAAGTCTAGTAAACCCATGTTTTACAATATGAAGCTCTGCCAATTCTACCTTCTGCCAGTACTTATTGCCACATCTATCGCACGGACAGAGAATCTTCTCTATTACGATCTTATTATGTGCTCGTGCAAATTCAAGGAAAGCAGCAACTCCTGCGACAAACTTAGGTTGCATACGTTGTTTCCAATCCACATACATCCAGTCCTTAACTCTGACGTACTCATGGGCCATGTTAGACTGAATAACATATAAATTGTAGGTTATGCTGACTATATTGAGAAATATAAGAACGGGATAGTTACTGACAAAGGAGAAAATCCGTGTATATGCTTTGTGTGTGCGTTTGTCATTGAAAAGAATAAATTATCGCACGTTATGTTAACCGATAGACGGGGACTAAGTGGCGCTTTTAGTTTCATATATGGGTATCGATGGGAATATGAAGGTTTCATATTATCATATATTGGTTTTAACCCGAACATCTCGAATCGCTCTCTAATTATGCGTTTGTATGTATGTGTTCCGGCTGTCGGGGGTAGGCTTCTATCCCATTAAGAATGTATAGAGCGAACGCCCATCACTTGTGCTTTCAACCGTTTCGAGTAAATTTCGGCAGCACCTCCCCGCTGTTCTCCGAGTACACTGTAATAGAATAGATAATCATTTCAAAGCTGTGAAACAACGTTGAAATGAACATCTAATCTATCTTTGTACACGGAGAACCAGCGGAAAGGTACCGACGAAATATCTCGAAACGGATGAAAACATAAGTGAATGAAGGCGTTTGCTTTATACATTCTTAACTTGTCCACAAGGGACAAATCTATGGGTTACCATACGATTGAATTTTCTCGTCGCGTAGACTATACGACGGTTGTTAGTATCGAGCTATACTGTTCGATATTTAACAACCTTCGTATAGTTCTAGGTCACGACGAGCATCGCACATATGTTAACCGATAGACGGGGACTAAGTGGCGCTTTTAGTTTCATATATGGGTATCGATGGGAATATGAAGGTTTCATATTATCATATATTGGTTTTAACCCGAACATCTCGAATCGCTCTCTAATTATGCGTTTGTATGTATGTGTTCCGGCTGTCGGGGGTAGGCTTCTATCCCATTAAGAATGTATAGAGCGAACGCCCATCACTTGTGCTTTCAACCGTTTTGAGTAAATTTCGGCAGCACCTCCCCGCTGTTCTCCGAGTACACTGTAATAGAATAGATAATCATTTCAAAGCTGTGAAACAACGTTGAAATGAACATCTAATCTATCTTTGTACACGGAGAACCAGCGGAAAGGTACCGACGAAATATCTCGAAACGGATGAAAACATAAGTGAATGAAGGCGTTTGCTTTATACATTCTTAACTTGTCCACAAGGGACAAATCTATGGGTTACCATACGATTGAATTTTCTCGTCGCGTAGACTATACGACGGTTGTTAGTATCGAGCTATACTGTCCGATATTTAACAACCTTCGTATAGTTCTAGGTCACGACGAGCATCGCACATATGTTAACCGATAGACGGGGACTAAGTGGCGCTTTTAGTTTCATATATGGGTATCGATGGGAATATGAAGGTTTCATATTATCATATATTGGTTTTAACCCGAACATCTCGAATCGCTCTCTAATTATGCGTTTGTATGTATGTGTTCCGGCTGTCGGGTGTAGGCTTCTATCCCATTAAGAATGTATAGAGCGAACGCCCATCACTTGTGCTTTCAACCGTTTCGAGTAAATTTCGGCAGCACCTCCCCGCTGTTCTCCGAGTACACTGTAATAGAATAGATAATCATTTCAAAGCTGTGAAACAACGTTGAAATGAACATCTAATCTATCTTTGTACACGGAGAACCAGCGGAAAGGTACCGACGAAATATCTCGAAACGGATGAAAACACAAGTGAATGAAGGCGTTTGCTTTATACATTCTTAACTTGTCCACACGGGACAAATCTATGGGTTACCATACGATTGAATTTTCTCGTCGCGTAGATTATACGACGGTTGTTAGTATCGAGCTATACTGTCCGATATTTAACAACTTTCGTATAGTTCTAGGTCACGACGAGCATCGCACGTATGTTAACCGATAGACGGGGACTAAGTGGCGCTTTTAGTTTCATATATGGGTATCGATGGGAATATGAAGGTTTCATATTATCATCGAGTATCATATATTGGTTTCATATTATTTATAGTTTACTTTATTTTATTTAATATATATAATTAAATATATTGATAAATAATATTTGCAACAGAGAATCAAATTACCGAAATGCCCCATTTCATATCCAAAGCTATTTATTTCCCCCAAATTAAAACCCCTCCAAAATCCCAAAAGAACCTTATCTATCTATATCAAAAAATTGAAGCAGCAAGCAGTGCCATTTCCTTCTCTTCTCCAAAAACCCAGCTCGCCTTCAATCTCTCCAACTCATCCTAACCCCAACCCAGCCCCAGCCGAACCCCAACCCAACACCAAACCCTAACCCGGCCTAACCCTAACTCCAACCCAGCCCCAGCCGAACCCCAACCCCAACACCAAACCCCAACCGAAACCCTAACCCTAACCCTAACCCCAACACCAGTCGTCGAACCCCAACCGCCGATCGAACCCGTACCCTAACCCTAATCCTAACCCTAACCACAACCGATACCTAATCCTAACCCTCATTGATCGCTACCCTAACATCATTATAATAATGTTTAACTAATTACCTGTAGGCGACGACGGAGACGCAATCGGCGACGACGAGGGCGGTGGCGACAACGAGAACGGAGCACGGTGGCGACCACGAGATCACTGCGCAGGCGTGGCGACGACGATTCGGCTTGGATTCGGTGACGACGAGATCACTGCGGCGGCGGCGGCGACGAAGATCTCGATTTGGGAAAATTTGGTTTCGTGCGAGAATAGGAAAAAAAATAATCAGCGTAGGGATCGATCTCTTAAATCCCTATTTATATGCCCCTACGGATATACCCGTAGGTGCTTGGTTTGCGCCTCCGTAGGGGTAAAAAACACTTTAAGATTTAATAAATGTTAAATAAATATTGAACGACCGTAGGGGCAACCACTTTGCCCTACGGATTAATCCGTAGGGCCAAATTTTTATTGCCCCTACGGATGATATTATCCGTAGGGGCAACCCCTTATTTTACTAGTACGGAACATGACCAGCACTTAAACTACGAAATGTCTCGAGACGTACGTAATCTAAGTAAGCCGAAAACCCAGAAATCCAAACCAAGAAAAGTAGTAGAGTGGAGGAAAACCATTTTAAATCAAATAGTTTGCAACATAAGCCGAAATATGCATTTTAAAAATCACAAGTCTATTCTAAAAATTTCGGCAGAGTTTCCTTTATTAAAAACAGACCCTAAACGGGTACAAAACCTGATAAAGCATATATAATGAATAAAGGCATCCCCAAGCGGGAGCTAGCTCTTCGTCAATCGACGGTCACAACCACGCAAGCAATATAATATACAACGCCGAAAGGCGAGGATCACACCAGAAAAGGAAACTCAAAACAGCATGAAATCCATAGAAATACAACGCGCGACTCTAAGGTCGAAAGAATAAACATCACTGGTCTCTATCTGAAATAAATACATCTTTGGTTGATGGAGCTTCTAGATACAACAGAATAATAATATACAAAATATAATGATGGTCACGATACAAGTGAACCCACCTACTAGCAAATTACCAGGAAATGGAAGTAGTGCCAGTAAAGCCGTAATGAAACCTGTACGGCAAAACCTGCAAGAAACTGTGGCACAACGGGGGTGAGTTGCCAACTCGTGAGTAGAAAACATCTACGAGCAGAAATCGCATGAATAACGCAATCCTAGGTCATACGATCACTATATATATAATCCTCAAATGACAAGTCTGGAGCATGAAAAGGTGGCAAGGGTAAATATCTAACCCAAGTATAATCCTATATGCTCGTGTCAGTGCCTCAGGTAGCAATATATCATATGGATGAGGTATGAATGCATGAAAACAGAATACATGTAAATGAAGAAACTGTTTTCATAACTTAGTGAGATTTCTGTATTTTTAAAACGAGATATCATAAATGAAATTAGCATAAACAGTGTCTAGCATCGACACAAAACATAAATCCCAATATCTTAATATCTCAGGCTCCGCTATCCGGACTGGACTGTATCATCAAATCTCAGTACCTCAATATCTCAAAATCTCAGTATCTCAATCTCACTATCTAGGGCGCCGTCAGTCCAGACCGGCCCCTAACATCCATCACAAGACCACGACGGTATACTTCGGATATCCGACGCGTCGGGTAAAATCACCAGTAGGTAGCCTTCCCCTGCCAGGCTCATCGTCTACTACTCGAACTTCTTGCCCCGTGGTACCTTACCGGGTCCACCATGTACCCGAAACGGTTCATCCAACTCCTTGAATCGGGTCTCGAAATCCATCAGCAAACTCATGGTGGACGACTCATACATCATGGGAAAACCATACTTTTTACTTAAAAAGAGAGAGATAGAGAGAGAGAGAAGAAGTTTATTTATCTTTTTGCGGTTTTTCCCCAAATCCAAGAAATCTCATGAAAATCCGAATCCAAATCATCAATAGCACGTACACAATGAATATAGGCATAAAAATCCATGAATGCTGTATAACAGTGAATAATAATATGCATGAAGTAGCAAATAATAACTACAATGTCTAAACTAGCATATAAGGAAAGTACACTAATATCATGTCTAAACTATTAGCTAACAAACTATGTCAACGAAATAGTATTCTCTAAAGTGTACGTGACATGACAATTACCGATGATGATGTGTGTGAGCCGGCAAATAAGTGTACGTGGAGCATACGCATCATCGATAATGGTGCTGGTGTCCTAACAGTAAGATATCAATAACGGTATATGAATCACAAAATAAGTATGCGATGCGGAGCGAACAGCAATAATGTGCGGGAGCTGAATACTAGACACAACGATAACTAATCTGCATTTAATATAATATAAATCATACCGTGGTGCCTTTTGAAATAATACGAATCGCGGTGTTTTGAAAATAAGGGCAACGGTGTTTTTTAAGAAAAGATACGTTCTTTGAAATATCCGTAGAATCCCTTGACCTGTCCTTTAAAATACCCACGATTCGTTAGTTTTGAAATAGGTAGAGTCGAATCTAGTCTAACAAACTACACTAAACTATAGGGCTGAGCTAACAGGCTAACTGAAGGTAAGGAAACCGATTAACATCTGAATCGATACATATATATATATATATATATATATATATACTTAATATTATAGTATTATATATATAAAATTAGTCGGTGATTCCGTCTCAATAATATCTTATCCGATACCATATCTATAATCAGACATTCCCAAGTCAAGAGTGTGGATCTATCATCAATATATAGCTCGTACGTAAATCCGTCGTACGGCATCCCAAATCTGGGTATGGGTCAATCACATTCATCATATTATTCATCTGGTATCCTCTTTATCAAAGATCATAATCCGGGGTACTGATCTACGTCTAGTACAATACTGATATCATCAATATAATCATGATCTGACTACTGATCTACAGCCTCATACAAACCGATGTCATCAACACATATCATCATAAGAAGTATACATCGCCCAATGCGACCTATTATAAATACCTTAACATATCTTATCTCAACCTCGATCATAAGTCAACTTTTCTATGTATATCACTATTCACATGGTATCGTCGTCCAAAGATCCGCTATAATATCATGACGTATCTCAAATACGAACCCTGCCATATCACCGATCTCACGGCCTCAAATCAAATCTCATCGACTCATCTCAAATCCCAAGTACTATCCTCAAATCCAGTATATGAACGCATAGTCCCATACCCATATGAAAACATAAATATATATATTCTCATATACGCACATATGAAAGAAGAATGTATGCAAGTATGGGTGTGTGTGTGTATGTGTGGTGCAACCACTACTCTAGGGTTTCGTAACACTAAACAAATCCAATCACACCTAGAATCAATCTTTATCATCAATAATCTCAAACAATATATAATCAATATATGTGTGTATATGTATTCGTATACATCACCACGAACTGCGGGGGTGCTATACGCCATCCACCCGACTTCTCCCCGTAGATATAAATCTACTCACCTTTGCTTGCCGATGCCGATGTCGCCACGCGCTTTCTTTTTGCCTATAAGTCTTCACGAGGGTACCTACATATAATAAACAATCGGAATTGCTATTAACATCATGTCCAGAAACCAAAACGGCACACGGGTGGCCTATAGGTCAAAACCTATAGTCCACGCGTGCAAAAACGACTAAACAACCCTTGTTGTTGCTGTACAAACATGCAACAACCCACTACAAATCCAACTATCAAGAATTCGCATTTCAAAACACGGAAAACATAGCCAAAATCACACTAGAATGCTCCCAGATTTTGACTCAGGTCAAAAGTAGTTTCCAAAACAAGTCTAGGGTGTTGTATATGATGTATATGAGCTACTAGACCAACCCCGACACCCTACCCCTCCAAGTGGCCGAGCCCCATCCTCAGAAATCCGAGCTCGCCGGCCCTGCATGCTCCAGTAGGGTTCGTCTTGCTAAAGGGGGTTCCTAGGGTCAATTCTAGTCCTCTGGTATTGTTTGCGAAGCTCAAAAAGTCCCTGAGTTGCTCCAGATTTTCCTGCACACCCTTTATCCTCACAAAACCGACATAAACTAAATCCTAAATCCGTATTTTTGGTTACACACTCAATTCCAGCTCTTGAATCCAGTCCCTAAGGTTTGTAACAGCTACTACACACCTCAAATCTATGCAAACACCCAAACCCTTCTCTAGAATTTCCCAACATCAAGATTTCACGCTAAAACGACTTCTAAACTAAACGAGAATATAACAAACTAAAACTAAACTAAATGGTAGAGATTATACCTCATTAATGCCACCAAGCAAAACCATAGAAGTCCCACATCTTCAAAATCTAAGTTTGATCGGTCCAATGTGATGAGGGTGAGGTGGGGATCATTTTTTGTGAAAGGAGTTTGGGGTTTTGATTAGGTTTTGGAGATGGATCCATGGTGTTTTGGGGGGAATTGAGGAGGGGGTGAGTGAGGAGCAGCAGCAGCAGCAGCTCTAGGGAGGAGAGAGAGAGAAATGGGTTGAAGAAATGATGGGGGGGATGGCTCAACAAATCAAAAGTAACCCCATACCTACTCTTTCTCTCTCTTCATCATTCCATCACTTTTTCTTTTCTTTTCTTTTCCTTCTTCTCACAATGGTAATCCTAGGCAACCATACACCCACAACATATAAGAAAATGTGGCAAGTGTGGAAAAATGATATGTGCATGTTTTGCACCAAAAAAGCTAAAATCCAATTAGCGATTTTTAATCGCGATTGGTACTAAATTAGCATATAACTAACCATAAAAACTTTAAAATGTCCATAAAATACCCTATTTTAGAATTTTCCATAATTTTTCAAAAAATTTCCCATTTATCGGTATTTAATTATACCGAAATATTAAAATATTCATTACAAATTAATATTAAATTATAAAAATTCCAAAAAATAATATTTCAATTTTTTGAAATGTTACAGTATAGTTCTATGTCACGACAAATATCGAATGTATGTTAACCGATAGACAGGGACTAAGTGGCGCTTTGATTTTTATATATGAGTATCGATGGGAATATGAAAGTTTCATATTATCATCGAGTATCATATATTGGTTTTAACTTGAACATTTAACTTGAATAGGTTTTACGTTTACGTTTCGTTATTAAGGATTCGAAGTTTTTAGTTTAGGGTAAATTTTCTTGCGTTTACGGTAAAATTGTACATTTACGTTATCATCGAGTATCCTACTGAATGAACTAGTGCACCCTAAACCCTAACCCTAAATAACCCAAATTAACCTGATTAACCCCAATTAACCATAATTGTTACCCAAACACAAATTATCCCTGATTAACCTAAACTTAACCCAATTTACCCAAATTAACATAATTAAGCCTAATCAACACGCTAACCCTTTCAAATTATCACTAATTAACTCAAATTAACCCTAACATCTAATTAACCCTAGCCTCTAACCCTAAACCTGAACCAAACCCTAACCCTAACTATACACTGAACCCTAACCCTAACCCTAACCGCAACCGCAACTAATTAACCCTAACCCTAACTAAACCGAACCCTAACCCTAACCCTAACCCTAACACTAAACTGAACCCTAACCCTGACCCTCACCCTAATCAACAAAAACAGAAATAAAAGAATAATTAGAAGTAAAAATATGAAATTTACTGATCTGTAGCTAGGCCGGCGATGGAGGAGACCGGAGATAGTCGACGACGCAATCGGCGACGAGTCGCGGACGGTGGCGACGAGGAAGTCGACGGTGATGTCGGGGACGACAAGGCGCGTATGGGAGGACGGTGGCGACGAGGCGCAGGCGGTGGCGACGAGAGGCACGCGCGGGAGAGTGACCAGGGAGAGTAATTTTTTGGGAACGAGAACTTTTCTGTGCTTCATTTTTTTATTAATAACCTATATATATGCCCCTACGGATTAAACCGTAGGGCCTTCTTTTACGGCTCCGTAGGGCCAAATAACAAATTACGTTTTAATATTTTTAAATTAATTCGTATAACACCGTAGGGACAACCATGGGGACCTACGGAGTAATCCGAAAGGGCAACCATTTATTGCCCCTATGGATACATTTATCCGTATAGACAACCCCTTATTGTAGTAGTGCTAGCCCACCGACAAGATAAATCAAACCCTCTAAATGGGTGAAGACGACCTATGCATATTCAATATTAGCGTAGTTTTGTATGTACTTATCATTGTATATGGCTGCCATGTTGGCCGGCTGATATGTAATAACGATTGTCAAATAAATATCAGTCACCTTCTAATGGTTATGCTCACTGCTATTCTGTTATGCATGAATAATCTATAAAATAGTACCCAAAAAACTTCTCGTTGGCCTTTATCAGTAGAAAATGACTGAGGGAAGATTGTTTTCTCCTTCTCCCAAGAGACCTAATTACTTAATTAAGTAGAGAGATGCATGCATGTTAGCTTAAAATACACATTTATAGTTGTGGGCGCTCGGTATAACTACAGAAAATATTTAAAGCCTGCAGTGTTTGTGTTCTATAACAATTAAAGAATTAAAAAAAATATTGAAAAGTGAAATTTTTTGATATTTTTAAAAAGTTGACGATATTTGTGTGCTGTAGCAAGTAAAGTATTAAAAAATCGAAGAAAACAGAAAATATTGATATTTCTTAAAATTTCGCCATTTTTTTTTGCTATAGCAAGCAAAATATTACAATATTAATGGATAAAAAAGATTTAAGATTTTTGAAATTTTCGCGTGCAAGCAAAATATTGAAGAATCGAAGAAAAATGAAATTTTATCATTTTCGTGTGTTTGAAAAATCGAAGAAGACATAAAATTTTGAGTTTTTTGAGATTTCTTACAATTTTCTTATGATATAGCATATAAAATATAGAAGGATGAAGAAAACAGAAAATATTAATATTTTTGAAAATTTTGGTATATTTGTATGCTATAACAGAAAACAAAAATATTGAAAACCCGAACAAAATAGAAATTTTTTAAGTTTTTTATAAAGATTTTGAAATTTTCGTATGAACAAGAAAAATATTTAAAAATCAAAGAAAACAATTTTTTTTTGTTTTTTAAAACATTTAGTGATTTTTTTTGTGTTGTAGCATGCAAAATATTGGAAATTTGAAAATTTTGATTTTTTTAAAAATTTCATTATTTTCGGGTGTTGCGAGGAGTACCCAGTAATCCGAAATACAGTCACTCGAACCAAATTTCTTTGTACTTTTAGATTCTTAGTACCAATCGACGGCCTTTTCTTTTTCTACAGTACATAGGTTTTTGTCTACTTGATTCTCGCATGTTCTCGAGTATGAATAAGTAAGATATTGGAAATTCGGGGAAAAAAATGGAAAATTATGAGATTTTTAAATCTTATGATTTTCCTGTGCAATATTATGCGCAAAATAATGAAAAAAAGACACATAAAAGAACTTTGTTGAGATATTTTTAAAAATATTAAGATTTTCATATGCTATATAATGCAAAATATTGAAAAAGAACATCTCATTTTCCTGTGCTATATTGTGTGCAAAATAATGAAAAAAAGAAAGATGAAAGAGTTTTTGTAGAGATAGTTTTAAAAAATTATGATTTTCATGTGATATATAATGCAAAATATTGAAAAAAAATGACAAGTGAGAAATCTAGAAATTTTGTGATTTTTCTATCATATCAAGCAAAATATTAAAAAACGAAAAATAGAAAATTTTGGTGTTGTTGGAAATTTTGCAATTTTAATGAGTTTTGAAATTTTTATGATTTTCATATGCTTTATATAGCATACAAAAATTATAAACAGAAGGAAACAAAAAAAATTTGAGACTTTTCAAGACTCAGCGATTTTCATGTGTTTAAGCAAAATATAAAAAACGTAAAATTTTGATTTTTTGAAAAGTTTGCGATATATATGAGCTATTTAGCAAGTAGAGTATTAAAAAACCGAATGAAATGGAAAATATTTAAATTTATTAAAATGTCGATTTTCGCAAAATATTGAAATGTAGAAGATTATAGAAAATTTTGAGTTTTTCGTATGTTATAACAAGCAAAATTTTGAAAATTTGGCGATTTTTATGCATTATAACAAGCAAAATATTTTAAAAACCGAATAAAATAGAAAAGTTTTAGATTTTTGAAAGTTAGGTAATTTTTCATATGGTGGCGTACTAAATATTATAAATTTAAAATACAAATAATTTTAGGATTTTTGTAATTTTGTGATTGTCAAATGTTCAAAATCCGAAGAAAACAAAGGAATTTGAGATTTTTTTAATTTGCGTACGTGGGCTATCGCATGCATAATATTGTAAAATGGAAACAAACAGAAAATTTTCCGATATACATATGTCGTAGCATGAAAAATATTGAAAAACCGAATAGAACAAAAATATTTTATTTTTGAAAATTTCATGATTTTCTTGTGTTATATAGAAAATAAAATATTAAAAAACCGATCAAATACCAATGGTGAAAATTCAAAGAAAACAAAACTTTTTGAGATTTTTTTACATTTCATGATTTCCATATGTTATAACAAGTAAAAATAAAAAAAATATTTTTGAAATTTTTAACTTTCACGATTTTCGTTTACTATAGTAAGAAAAATATTGAAAACCAAATAAAACTACCTGAAATATTTGCAAGTTAATCTTTCATATTTTTTACATAAAAACCCCCTAAATATATGATATTACAAATTACAAATCATATAATAATTAAATTAGTATGACTTTTTTTTAAATTTAGACTTCATATCGGCGCTTTGCGTGTGGGCCTTTGCTAGTACATCATATATGCCTAGATGCATCCCGGGGTAAACCGGCACATTTTCCATGTCATATTGAAAGTCAACTATTTTCTAAATATAACACTATTCATCCATATCGATGAACAAAGAGCATTTCGCTTTAAGATGTTAATAACTTTTCTTTAAAAAAAAAAAGTGAAGGCCGTTGACTTTTTGTGTCCTTGTCAACTTCCTTAATGCCACTAGCTACCTTTAAAGAATGTATATAAAAGTATATTATTTTCTTAAGATAAGATAAAACATAAAAGTATATTATTTTCTTAAGATAAGATAAAACATACCGATCATATATTGTTTGAAAACATATGCAATGAAATAGAAAAGTAAATCGAAATATCCAATTCTTGTCAAAAAAAAAAAGGTTGAAAAATAAGAAATCATGATGCAAATCTGTATATGCCTTTTGAAAATGGCCATCAGCATACTCCACATTTCTTTAATGACATATGGCATCTATTCGTTTTCATTCAAGAGCAACCGATTAACCGATTAACCCTTAATGTGAGAATTTGTCGTCTTGGTTTATATATATATATATATATATATATATATATAGAGAGAGAGAGAGAGAGAGAGAGAGAGAGAGAGAGAGAGGGGGGGGGGGGGGGCGGGGGAGGGGGGGGGGAGGGAGAGGGACAATCCTATGAGAATTAGTAAAAGGCGGGAGCTATGAGAGGAAATAAGGTTAGCCGTTGGATCTCGATTAATTTTAACGGTCTTGACTTGTTTCTTTGATTAATTTTAGCTAATTCCACTCACAGTTTTTCTCTTCAAATTCTTAAAATTTTTAGTTAAAATCCAACTCTTATCTACTTCTGAAAAACTTTGGCCATGGTTTTTTTCTTCGCTCAATGGCTTTGATGGCTTTTGCAATATAAGGTAGCTCATGATCCGAACTCTTTGACAAAATTCCACCGCGGGTACAAAAAAAGTTTTATGGGCTCAATTCTGTCCATAATATATCCTTGCTTGCTGGATCATAACCCAACATATGATCATATTCCTAGACTTGATGAATTATTGTATCTTTTTTATGAAATTACAATTTGATGAATTAATATAACAACATGATTTTATATTTCCTAATGATCAAGAGTGATTTAAATATGTATTTATCAAATATGTTAAGAAAGGGAGCAAACTTGCTATAGAGGAACACATTTATTTTTCTATAAATTTTCTAATTGCCTTCATAAAGTTTGAACCTGCAACAAATATTCTTGAGATTAAACAACAATGACAACAAAGCCATTTGCATATAGACTTTTTTTTTATAATCTAAAACACATTCTTTATTGTTGTTCTTCTATTTAATCATCTCTGTTTATCCTGCCAATTTTTTTTTAGTTCAATCAACTTTTTTCATCCCATTCATCCACTTTCATTGATCAAATCCTCATAGAGACTTAAAAATAGGAGTTTCCTGTATCAAACATCTAACTTAATAGTAACTATTCCATACAAATTTAAACAAACATAAACCAACACAAATCAACTTCGGAACAAGTTATTCATCAATTAAATATCTTGAATAATAAATTTTCCAATCAAATTTCAACAAGTTCTGAAACAACAATTATCCAAAAAAAAAAAAAAACATGATCTAATAGATGAAACTTGAGGTAATCTAAGAAATATTTCTTAATGCGCTTTTATTAAACTTGAAGAGTTCGGAAGATAACTCAATGTGTCACCCCATCCTGCATGAAAGCATTAAAAGAATTAAAAATGTGTAGTTTAAAAAAAATTAACATATTATTATAACAAAGCATTCATCTATTTTATACCTGAGACGGCTTATTGGATGGGCATTTGTGACAGTCATGATATTCGTACTTTCCACATGATTTACGCTGCCGAGTTTGCTTTTGTTGTTTTTATTCGTTTTCTTTTTCGTCTTTCTTTTTTTGTTTCGTTACCTTTCCTTTCCGTGTTTCTTTTTACGTTTCATTCCCTTTTCTTTTCCACCTTTCATCCTTTTTCCGCTTCCTTTGGGTTTCGAAATATTTGGAGGATGGATGTCGATGATCTTAGGAATATTAGAACCCGGTAATGACGAGTGTGCAGATAGCTCTTCTTGTTCTTTATCTGTATTGTTCAAACAATGTTGCAACTCTTTTCCAAGACATATCGCTTTTTCCTTTGCAAGTATAAATGCCTTATTGCACTGTCCAGCCATCCGCAAACAATTATAAAATTGATTCCACAATTCCAATAAATTAAACTTTGAAACCATATTTAAGCTTCTCTCTCGTTCGTTCCCGCCACCATCCAATTTAAAATTGGGAATACTTGTTGCATTTTTTGTCCATCTTCTCATAATGAAAAAATCAGGAAATTGATTGACTGATTGCGACCTCAAGACAATAAATATATGACCATAAGGGATCCCTTCTGACTCAAACAACCTTCAAGTGCATTTTGCCTTATGAACCAAAGTATCACATAAAACTTTTCTTTTAATTAATTATCACTTCCCTCACTAATATCTCCTACAGTTAACTCTAATGTCATTCCTTCCTCATTCAACATATTTATCATGCAATGCAAACATGATTGATGCAATTCCGCTTGAAAAATGTAAAATATATCATGGGTATATATTTCTGTCATCTGTCTTTCGAAGCCAATATTCATAATCAATTCACGTTTGGAGTGTAGTGATGCGGCATCATCTTGAATTTCAGTGTCTCTTTGACCATCCAATGCACTATCGTAACGGATATAAAATTCAATCAAAGATAGTTTCTTACTTACAAAATGTTTAAAGAACGAGTCATACTCTCATAAGGTGAGGTTGATTTTATTGCTGCCGAAAACGATTCTTTGAAGCATACTGAAATCCACTTATCACGAATGCTATATATTTGCGCCAACCAATCATGTTCCTCTAAACCAAAATCATCAATTATTGATGCCCGCTCATTCTCAAATTCATCAATTGTCCCTGACTTGCACACATTATAATAAAAACCACGATTGAATTGCTAATTTGAGTTCAATGACACTCCAACTTTTGTGGATACCTTGTTCAAAATATGCCATATGCAAAACCTATGGCATGCTTTATCAAATAATTTATCTATTGCAACCATCATAGCTGAGTCATGATATGTGAGAAGAGTACTGAGTTGTCGTTCCCCAATTGCCTTTAAATGTGAGTGATGACGCTCATAAGTGGGAATTCTTCAGATCACGACACGTCGAGTATGACGTGTTATCCACGTAAGCCCGCTAGATTCCTGGGGGTTACGAAGCTGGAATAGGTATGATACATTGGGAACGTTCCTCGGCAGCTCGTCTCCGAGATTGCATTCGACCTTTTGGAGACCTCTCCGGAGTACCTTCCCTATGCGCCTAGCAACCAGCCAACAGCTCGCCTCCAAGCAATCCTACAGTTGAGCTTCCTCAGCCTCCTCGCTCGACTACGAGCTATCCACCGAGCTAAGCTTCCTCGGCTTTCCTGCTCAACCGAGAGCACGGAGCCTAAGCGTCCCCGTAACAGCTCCGTGTATCTCGCCAAAATGAGATCTTCGCCGCTCCACATCACGCATCCCACGCTGGCGCGTCTCTTCATTAATGGACGTATCCCACTATTAATGGATGTACCCTTCCATCAACGTGAACGTGAGGCGGAGGCATAACGGACGGCGAGAATCTCGTGCCAGTTTGCTCCATGCAACCGCTATATAAACCCTCTCTTCCAGACGACTCAAGTACCTTAAACTCATTTCCAATATGCCGCTACCCTGTCATTATTTCTCAGTACTTATTTGATCATCGAAGGGTCACACAGTGGTTTCCCGTCCCGGGACATCCCTTACAGGTAGCCTGGCGTCAACAACAACCAACAACCCATTGATATCTGCACGCTCAGCTCTCATCTCAAATCTTAACCGTTCGACACTGCTGGCCGCAAGGTCGGCGGAAGACAATATCTGAGGGTGATTCCGACCTCTATCAGTTAGCGCCCTCTGTGGGAAGCTACTTCTTCTCCCACCCAAGAAAGTTGATCTTCCGCCATCGATATAATGGCCAGTGATCCTCATCATGGAGATCCCAGCACGAGCCATCCCGCCCTCCACAACGGAGGCGGGTTTAGTCCTACTCCACCTCCCAACGTTATCGACGCCTTATTAGCACGGATCGACAGGATCACGGTGATAGTGGACGTGTTCGCTCGTGTTTAAATGGCCGGCCGCACCCGCCAAACTGCTGTCCTCACCCCCCGGGACGACGGCGTATGTGGGATGACGGAGGGGCGCGTTCGGGCCCTGAACCTTGCTCACGCCCATCTCGATGTCACCGAACACCGCGTGCCGATTCTAGAAGTCACGAACCACATACGAGGAATGATGTCATGACTTGTTGGGCGACGGATAGTTCGACACCAAGATCTCAGGAGAGACCGGGCTATCGTTTTATTGCCTGCCGCGGTCTTTCGCCCCTGAAGAGACGTCGGTCAGGTCGTATGGTTCCAGAAAAGACCAATGCCACCACACTCATCGAGACCGTGTACATGACGAACGTCAGGGCTAGCCACGAAGGGTCCACCCCGAGGATATGAGGAATGTGATAGAGCGAAGCCAAAACCGCTCCATCGCGTAAACCCGGAGTAGAGATAGCAGGCACTCCGACTGTGGGGAATCCTTGGGGGTACCAACAACGAATCGAGGCCCTCAAAAGGAAGATTGAGGACATACGGCTCGCCGCCCGTTCGACCAGAGGAGAGGCAAAGTACTTCGAAGATTCGCTCACGAGGCCGTTCACGGAGCAATTGCTAGGTGAGCGGATCTCGTCTTGGAACAAACTGTCACGCCCCGCTTCCCAGTGTACGGGGAAGGAGACGTGACGAGGCCGCGACGTATTTATTCAGAAGTAAACACGTTAAGCGTAAATAAACAATATAAGTAAAAGCACAAGAAATGATAATAAATATAAATAAACAACAACTTTTTATTGATAACCATTCTTTACATAAAACTGAAAAGTAAAATACAATAAAAGAAAGCGATGCCTAAATAATGGCATATGAACTGAAAGAAAGTAAGTACAAATAGGAACTAGAAATCTGGCTCCTCAGTGAACTGCTCCAAATCGTCCTGGCTGGGCTCGATCTCCTAAGAGTCGGGTCTTCCTGACAACATTCCAAACAAAGAAGAGATAAGAATGTCGTCAGCGAACTAGCGCTCGGTAAGTCCCAAGAGATAGAATAGAAATAAACAGGTAAAGAGCATAGAATAGATAAATTATGTGTTTGTAATGTCAACGTAGTTGTTTGTATCTTGGTACAGAATGTATTAGTGTATACGAGAGGAGTCCAACTATCCCGTGGACAAATGGAAAACGGAAAGTACAAAGCCCCGTCAAAACTCACGGGACAACGGCACGGATGTTCATGTTGGTGTCTTTTAGTGTCCATCATCGTGCCACTTTTAAACACATTCTGTACCAGTCTATCTTTTTAAGCCCCGTAATGTATATTGTATTGTTTTGTTGTTATAAGACTTGCCAAAACAATGGTATAAATTGTTCATGTAAACGGTTTAGAATGTAAACGGATAGTCATGTGATCAAGTAAAAATATATCCATAGTTCGGTCAAGTCAAGTCATGTTGTATACTTGATAAAATTCCATATTCCAGTTCAAGTGTTTATGTTTGATATATTGGATTCATGTTGAGTTGGAGTTATGATTGGATTCATATTTGGATTGTATTCAGATTAGACTGAGACTCAGATTGAGTCAGACACTTAAACAGATTGGATTCCTGAACTAGGTTTTAGAGTTATCGGTAACTGCTGCACATGGACGACATGATTTATGTCTTTTTCCAAGACAATTGCCATTTGATAACCTTGTTTTACTTGTCTAGCTTAAATAGGCAAACACCCACTTTCTCCGGCTTTCTGAGTCTCAGGAGAATTAGTCCCGCTTAAACCTATATTTACTAGGGTCCTTATTGTAATTTAATATAACTTGAGGGGTTTTATGCAAAATATTTTTTAATATACTTTTAAAATAAATCTCAAGTATTTATTTATATTCTTTAGAGTTGTCATGGATGTGAATTTTATAGGATGAAGTATATTAGTGAATATATATATATATATATTGAATAGTTCATGGTATTTAAGTGTAAACTTGACTTGTATTGATTCTTTGGTATTTTCATGAAACTTGTAATTCTTTTATTTTGGTAAGAAAACATGAAATTTATTATATATTGAAAATATGTGATTTGGTAATATTTATATAATTATTAAAATTAAATTTTTATTATTAAATAGAAATTCTCGTTTTTCTTAAAAATTGTATTAAAATTCCATCGAGATCGTATGCTCCGTAAGGAGGTCTGCATCTCGCCCTACTAGTCCGAGGATGTGTGATAATCCGCACCATCCAATTCGGAATCCCCAAAAATAGGTTGTAAAGACACAATCGCAAGGTATTTAAAATAACACAATTTAAAGAAATTTGTTTTTTAATAGTTGTCCCAAAAGTGTTGTTAAAAGAGAATCATGTTATGTCAAGATGTGTGTATGTGGGAGGTAGGTCATTACCTCGTAAGTTTTCTAAAGGTAATCTAAGCAAAAAAAATAAAATATGTTGTATGTAAACTATGTGATATTTAAACGAAAAAACTTAAATAAAGTTGTTTTACATGGAGTTTTAAAGTGAAACTTGTTTCTAAATATTTGTTTAATGATTAACAATTCAAGGTATAGAATATGGAAGAGCAACTCTTAAGAAAATTTGTAGTTTTAACGAATTTAGATTCAAATGTCGGTATAACTCCACTTACCGACATGTTTTATAAAAAGAGACTTTTTAAGTAGAAGGAGAAGAAGGAGTGGAACTTACAGGTTTAAAAAGAGAGGGGGGAGGTTGAGGAAGAGATTGGTGGTTTCGTGGATTCACGGGGTCGCCGGAATCGCCTCGAATCCTCTCTGGAAATAGAACTAGGGCTAATTCCACTTGTACTCTTCTTTGATTTAGAAAATTTTGAGAATTTTTTATAAGAGATTTCAGAATGAAGAGGGCTAGGGTATGGGGTTGTATTTATAATGTAAAATTAGGGTTTTGGAGTTGAAGAGGGAATTAAAAATACATTAAAAATTGGATTAAATGGTGAAATTAAGTCTATGTTAATTTTCAGGGGAAACAAATAGAACAGGGGTAGTGGGGGTAGGCTAAGGGTTTTGTGTGCAAAACCCGGGCACCATTGGGACGGGCAGACCGTCAGCGCCAGCCAAAACCTCCATCTCGTCGGTCATTTGTTTGAGTTGGGTGCTAGGATTTGAGCCACGTGTCCTAGTCACAGTTAACTCTAATTTGCATATGTTTGATTTTCTGTGACTTTTCATTTTACGTGAATTGCACGTGTAAAATTTTAGGCTTCCAAAAAGTTTAAAAGAAAAATCAGTAAAAATATATTTGGCTGATGGGGTTCGAACACAGGGGCTATGTCACAGCAATGTAAGGGCTTTACCGGTGAGCTACAAGTTGTTTCTTACTGTTCTTAATTAAAAACAATATTTAAATATACCTAGGCTTGCAAATACTCTATTCTGTACATTAACTTTTAAAAAAATTTATACAACAAAAACAGAGTCGTTACATTCTACCCTCCTTATAAAAATTTCGTTCTTGAAATTTACAGTTATATGAGGACTAGTTTACAAACAAGCAAGGGTATCTTGCACGCATATCGTCTTCTCTTTCCCACATTAATTCTCCTGGTGAATCTTTTCTCCACATCACTCGAGCCAAGTTTGCTTCCTTGTTCCGTAGTGTCTTCGTCTTTCTGTCCAGAATCTCAATGGGTTGCTCCTCACAAGATAGGTCTGTCTGTACAGTGAGTTCGGAGTGATCAAGAATGTGGCTAGAGTCGCTCACATATCTTCTAAGTTGGAATATGTGGAACACGTTGTACACTCCTTCCAATGAGGGTGGTAGTTCCAAACGATATGCTACTTCTCCAATTCATTCGAGTATGTCGAACGGTCCCATAAATCTCGGACTAAGCTTACCTCTCTTTCCAAAGCGAATTACTCCACGGTTTGGAGAGATCTTTAAGAACACATGATCTCCCGGCTACAACTCCAGGTGTCGGCGCTTTTCATCAGCCCAGTGCTTCTGTCTGTCTTGGGCTATGCGCATTCTTTCCCTGATCGTGCGAACTACGTCCACAGTTGCTACGATCATCTCTGGTCCAAGGAGTCCCTATCTCCGATGTCGTCCCAACTTAATGGTGATCGGCACTTTCTTCCATAGAGAGCTACAAAGGGTGCCATTCCCATACCCGTCTGGTAACTGTTGTTGTATGAAAACTCCACAAGATGTAGGTGATCTTCCCACGATCCTCTGAAGTCTAACATACAAGCTCTTAGCATGTATTCAAGAATATGAATCGTTCGCTCAGTCTGTCTATCTGTTTATAGATGGTACGCTATACTGAAGTTCATACTCGTTCTCAAGCTAGCTTGCAGACTCTGCTAAAACTGTGATCAGAATCTGGTGTCACGATCGGAGACAATGCAAACCGGTGCACCATGTAATCTCACAATCTTCTGCATGAGTTCATGGATATCAGAAATAGTACACTATGAAGAGTTAAATCTTACTTAAATTCAGACTTACATCCATGTACTTCTTTGCTAATGTCTCAGTAGATTGGCCAACTCGAAATGGGATGAAATATGCCAACTTGGTGAGTTGCTCCACAATAACCCATACCGCATCGTTACCTTTCGTGCTGTGAGGAAGATCAGTCACGAAATCCATGGTAATGTGTTGCAATTTCTTCTGGGATAGGTAACGGTTGAAATAAACCAGCAGTCCTGTGATGTTCAGCCTTTACTTGCTGATACACCAAATATTTAGCTATACTTCTGGCTACTTCATGCTTCATTCCATACCACCAGTAATGTTGCCGTAGATTTTGTACATCTTTATACCACCAGGGTGTACTGAGTAAGGATAGTTATGTTCTTTTTTCATCAACTCTCCCGAACAAGACCTTGTGGTACACACAATCTGCTCCCATATCTCAAAGATCCATCTTCGTGGATGCTGAAGTCTGTTCGAAGTCCACTTTCTACATGTTCTCGGATCTTTTGCAACTTGGCATCACTTGCTTGAGCTGTTTTGATCTGGTTGACAATAGTAGACTGAACTTGTAAGTTCATCAAATACGAAGCGTTACCTGGCATAATCAATTCTATCTCCATTCCGTGTAATTTTTGCTGTAGCTTCCACTGGGCGGTGAGATTCATTGTTAATGGTTGGCGACTAAGTGTATCAGGAACTATATTCAGCTTTCCTGAATGATATTATAGGTTGATGTCGAAGTCCGCCATACGTTCTAGCCATCTTCTCTGTCGCGTGTTCAATTCTTTTTAAGTAAGCACATACTTCATATTTTTGTGGTCCGTGTATATATCCACTCGTTCTCCAAGAAGATAATGACACCAAATCTTAAGTGCAAAGATAACGGCTGCCAACTCAAGATCATGCGTTGGATAGTTGCGCTCATGAACTTTCAGTTGTCTTGATGCATAAGCTACAACTTTTCCATGCTGATATAGAACACATCCTAATCCCTTACCGGATGCATCGCAATACACAACGAAACCTCCAGATTGGTCCGGTATTACGAGAATAGGCGCTGATGTCAATCTCGACTTGAGTTCTACAAAAGCTTGTTCACATGCTTCTGACCATATGAATGCTTCATCTTTACGTATGAGCTTGATCAGAGACGCTGCAATCTTCGAGAAACCTTCGATAAATCTTCGGTAGTATCCTGCTAATCCCAAGAAACTTTTAATTTCCTTCACTGTCTTTGGTGTCGGCCATTCACTTACTACTAATACCTTACCTGGATCGAGATTCCTTCGCCTAAAATGATGTCCTAGAAATCCGACTTGATCGAGCCAAAATTCGTACTTGCTGTATTTGGCATAGAGTTGATGCTGTCACAAAGTCTCCAGGACAATTCGTAAATGCTCGGCATGTTCTTTCCGACTCTTAGAATACACCAGGATGTCTTTGATGAATATAACAATAAACCTGTTTAGGTACTCTCGAAAAACTTGGTTCATTAGGTTTATGAATATGGCTGGTGCATTGGTCACTCCAAATGGCATCATGAGATATTCGTAATGACCATAGCGAGTCCTGAATGCCGTCTTTGGAATATCAGACTCTTTGACCTTCACCTGATGATAACCCGAACGAAGATCTAACTTGGAGAAAATGCAAGATCCACTTAGATGATTGAACAGATCGTCGATGCGCGGTAGTGGATACTTGTTCTTTATCGTTACTTTATTCAGAGCTCTATAATCAACGCACGTTCTATATGAATCTTCTTTCTTCTTCACAAGCAAAACTGGAGATCCCCAACTTGAAGTACTAGGACGAATCTATCCTTTTTTCAGAAGTTCGTCCAATTGAGTTCAGATCTTCTTCAATCCTTCTGGACTTAACCGGTACGGAGCTTTGATCACCGGTTGTGCACTAGGTACTAAATCAATACTGAATTCAAGAGCTCGATCGGGAGGCAAACCTGAGATGTCTTCAGGAAATACATCGTCGAACTCTCGAACAACCTCTGGCTTGTCTTCTTCCGCCTGAAGTGTTGCAACCGCTACCTTCTTTGGTTTGGCTTTGTAAGTGCTAGGATCTAGGGTACAGTTTCCACTCTTGAAATAAAAGACCGGATGATATGGAATCTCGAACACTACACTCCTTTGACAACAGTCGATGGTAGCGAAGAAAGTTCCTAGCCAATCCATACCCAAAACTATATCGAAGTTTGGTATGTCCAGCACCTTAAAGTCAGCATAAAATTCTCTGTTGCAGACGACCACTGCACACAGGTCGTATCCCATAGCTGCCTTTAGAACGTCATTCCTTGAACTGACATTCCAGCTAGATATGAGCGGATTGATTGAGATCACATGAGTTCGGATAAACAGTTGCAACATAAAGCAATGTGATGCTCCAGTATTCAAGAGTGCTAGTGCAGGAAGTGAGGCTACTAAGATTGTACCTAAGTTGTGTAGAATATGTTTAGGTATATGAAAAGATATATATTGAGGAATATAAAAATTGAAAAGGTTTCGAAAGAGTGGGAGTTACCAGTGATGACTTGGCCAGTGGTTTCAGCTTCTTCCACAGTCATTGTGAATGCCTGTCGCCTAGGTACATTCCTCCTTGCTGGAGGAGCATTCCTCTGTCCGTTCCTCTGTCCGTTCCTCTGTCCTTGAGGTAGGTTCCTTTATGCTTGATCGAACTGATGAGAAGGAGGTGCGGTAAGTCCATGAGGAGGTAGAGCTGGGAGAGAAAGACGAGATGCAAGTGCCTGGATAGCTGGCCGCTGCGGATAACTGATTGCTGGTCAGGGGGCTAAATTTGGATTGAGTCTACGAGGACATGCAACAATGTCATGAGTAGATGAGCCGCAGAGTAAGCACAGGCCATTTGCATGCCTGTAGTCCTTTTCCAGGTGTCCATTTCTCTTCCAGTAAAAGCAAAAGTCTAGACTGAGCCGGTTAAAAATTACTCCCGGTCTCCTGGGTACAAACGGTGTCCTGGAAGAGGCTCCTCATGCTATCTGAGTAGCAAGGCGCTTTACACCGGCAGATTGAGGTCTGCCCTTCTTCTTCACTACTGCCTCATATCTTCGGGTAGCCTTCGGAGCTAAATCATGGGTTGGGAAATCCCCTGTAACTAGAGCAGCTTGGATCTTCTGGTCTAGCCCTTACTGAAATCTTCGAGCTCTGATCTCAGTAGTCGGTATGAGGTATGCTGCAAACCTGTTATGGTTTTGTGTTAGGTGTGTAGTATGTGATATTAGAAAATTGAATATCTGAGACATATTTTACCTGCTCAGCCTGGTGAATTCAGTATCATACTCATCCACAGATTTACTCCACATAGAACCTTATTGTAGGTGGATGAATTGCTGCTCCATGTCAAAACGGGCAATCTCGGGAAAATATTTCGTGTTGAACATGTCGCAAAATGTCTTCCATTCGATCGGCTTGGCGAGTCGGCTTTCTTCCGCCTTCCACCATACTCTGGCATTATCCGTGAGTTGCAGCTTCGCAACTCTCACCCAAGTAATATCTGGCACTTGTACTGCTGCCAGATCGTCCTCAATCGACTGAGCCATTCCTCTTCCTCCAAAGGGATATTTTCCTAGATAATTGTGTAGGGTGCAGTGCTCGGAATTGTTTCACACCGGGTGCCTCAGTTTCTGGGCGGTTCAGGAGTATAGCAGTTTGATGCTGTTGTCCCTCCAAGAGACTCTTGATTATCTCAGGCAATACCGTCTGCTCGTTGATAGGAGCTGCTACGATAGGTGTAAGTGAAAGAAGTGGTGGGATGTTGCCATTGACATTCATGCTCATATTGTTCGGGGAATCTATAACCTTGAAAGAAAAATAGGGTTAGAATAGATTCAAGGAATATAAAATGTAAAGAATGTTTAGTTGCCGATTCTTATAATTCTTATGATATATTGCTTAGGTTTCCATGCAGAACTGATCTGCATGGGCCACCAACAAAACCTGTCACGCCCTGCTTCCCAGTGTACGGAGAAGAAGACATGACGAGGCCGCGATGTATTTATTCAGAAGTAAACACGTTAAGTGTAAATAAGCAATATAAGTAAAAGCACAAGAAATGAAAATATATATAAATAAACAAAAAAAATTATTGATAACCATTCTTTACATACAAATGAAAAGTAAAATACAATGAAAGAAAGTGATGCCTAAATAATGGCATATGAACTGAAAGAAAGTAAGTACAAGTAGGAACTAGAAATATGGCTCCTCAGTGAACTGTTTTGTTGGTGGCCCATGCAGGTCGAGGTGTATGGAACCCTACCATGTAGTTCGGTTCTGTGTGAACAACCTAAGCAATATAACACAAGAAACAGTAACTGAAAACATTCTTTACATTTCATATTTCTTGAATCCATCTTGAACTCCACCTTCGGTTTCCTTGAAGTCCATCTCTCCACTTTTGAATCCTTAATTCTTATTCACCCTTTCTATCTGTATCTTGTAAACTTATTAGCTCAATTGGTTAGAGTATCGATCGACGGAGCTCGAAGACGACATCATCCTAATCCTATTTCCTTACTCTGTCGCAACATCCTTCTTGAGTAATTTCGAGGACGAAATTATTTTAAGGAGGGTAGAATGTAACGACCCCGGTATTACTATACTTTCGTGTTTTCTTTTTTTGGTAAAATATTGTATTTATTTATTCGTAGTATTTTTCCTTAAATTTTGTTTTCTATTAAATATATTATTTTATTATTCTATCTATTTTTCCCAAATCCATTTCTTTAAACTAAATCTTAATCTATTTCAAATTAAACGTAAGACCTGACCCAGCCCATAACCCAAATCCAATATCATTTTCATTTTCTTTTATAAAACTATGAGCCCAAAAGCCCACTTTCTTTTCAAGCAACAACATATATTTAATTCTAATTAAAAATATCCATGAATAACCTTGTAGCTTATTGGTTAAGTCCTTGCATTGTTATTCCATAGATCACATGTTCAAATCTCCATTCTTGCAATTATTTTTTTTATCAATTTTTATTCTTCTCATAACCTACAAATGAGACCTTTCATTTCATTTTCTTTTTAACTCTCAAAATAATTAGAATGGTTATGAGCCATAATTTATTAGAATTATGGTAGTCATAAACCTTTTATATGCCACTCTTCATTCTTTTCTTCATTCTTTTATAAATCTTACATTTCTATCATTTCCCTTCTCTCTCTTCATCTTACATTTCTATCATTTCCCTTCTCTCTCTTCATCTCTTCTTCATCCTACCTTAGCCATTTCCTTTTGATCAATTCAAAAAAATAAAATAAAATAAAATCTCTTTTCTCTTGAGCTTGGAGAAGCACCGGTTCTATCAAGCTTCAAAGACTCGGTTGAGGATTTTTTCTAAACGGTGAGCCGGTTGTTATACCGACTCATACAACCTGTAAGTCCCTTCTATCTTTCTCTACCTCCATCTCTTTCTCTTTGTCTTTCTCTTGTCATATTACCATGAACCGCCTCTCGTATCATATCATAGTCCTTAAATGAATAAAAATATTGTTACATATATAAATATTTTAAACATATCAAAACAAACACATATAGTTATATAATTTCGATTATAATTGTGATTGTCTCTTGTTCAAGTTAAGTTTCCGTTTAATTGCATTATAACTTTCCTCCATGTCTTGCATATAGAATTACCCTAATTAATAATACCATGAATTTATAGGAAAATGGTATGGCATGATAAACAATCATATATAAGTTTTTAGGAAAATAAGTTTTGTATAAATTTTGTCGCTATTTGCAATTCATATGTAAAGATTGTAGAGACCAATTAGTATATATCGTTTGTCGCTGTATTTTAAATTAATTTATTTATATTTTGTAAAAGAAAATGAAGTTACGAATAAATACCATGGTTTTCTCATTATCACATATAGCATATCAATACATTTACCATTAAAATAATTTTTAGAAATTAATTTTTTACTTCTGGAAATTTCAATAAATTTTCCATGGATAGAATATATTTTTGTGTACACTCTATAAAATTTTTATATCTAATCGCTTAACGGTATAGAAATTACATCGTTTTTATTCCCTGTTCGTAAAACAGAAAACTGCAGTTATCGGTCTACTTCTAGGACACATAACTTTGTCTACCGATGTCCAAATTGAGCAAACTCAGATGTTTTGGATATCTATATCGAATAATATAGATTTTCTTAGTTTTAAGTTCTTACTGAAAACTGACGTAAAATATACAAAACTGCGTTAAAATATTAAGCGACGAATCTAGACAGAATCTGTCCTGATTCGCACACTGTTTTTAAATTGGACATAACTCGAACACCTGATGTCCGTTTGTGACAAACTTTAGATGTATAGATGCACAATTGATAGAAATATAATTTTATGTATACTAGATTATTTAGAAATACATGAAACAACTCGATATAGGCTTTGCAATATAACATATAGTTGCTGTCCAGAAATCTGAATTTCTGTTTTAAACGCTGATATTAAAACGATTATAACTAAAGTTTAAAAAATCCAAATCGTGCGAATCTTGGTGTTTTGGATAACTAAATCGAAAGACCTACAATTTTATAATAATTTTTTTAACCTGAAATCCGATAGAAATTAAATCAAACTGCGTTTTAAAAATATGTGACGGTGCTGAACAGATTCTGATCTGTTTTGCGCGACGATACGAAAACAGATATACCTCTCAAACCGGTAGTTGTATTTAGGTGAAACTGGAACTCACGCATGAAAAACACTTAGAACCATATTTCTGTTTATATTCCGCATTTGTTCGACTTGATTAATCAGTCTTACATAATATTTCTTTACAACATTATTTATGGTAGTTACTTGAATAATATACTTAACTCATTTCATGCTATTCGAACATGAATACATATTTATCTTGATCATTAAATTGTTGTATGTACATAAAGATGATAAATGAATACTTGAGTTGTATTTTGAAAATATATCAAAATTATTTTTACATAAACCCCTTCAAGTTGTACTAAATTACAATAAGGACCCTAGTAAATATAGATTTAAGTGGAATCCGTTCTCTTGAGCCTCAGGGAGCCGGAGAATGAGAGTGCTTGCTTATTTAAGAGAGAAAATCTAACAAACGGTGTTATCAAAACGGTAATTGTCTTGGAAAAAGACACAAATTCTGCCGTTCATGTGCAGCAGTTACCGATAACACCAAAACTTAATTCAGGATTTCAAATTTCTTTTCTAATTGTTCTGACTCACACTGAGTCTCATTATAAATAATCTTACTTGAATATGATTCAAGTACAATCTACAAACTATAATTCAACATGAATCCATGAATACATATATTCAATCTGTTTAATCTGTATTGACCGAACCGAACCATGGATATACTTCCATTTACATGATTCTCCAGTTACATCCATGATTCTCCAGATACATCCATTTACTGATATCATGGTTTCGGCAAGTCATCCAATTATACAATCTATATTACAAGACAATACAATACAAACAATACAATCAAGACACGCGAGGTTTAAGGGGTAGATTGGTACGAAAGGTGTTAAAAGTGGCACGAGACTGCAACCATAAGACATCTAAGCTGAATTCAATTGCTGTTGTACCATGGCATAAACGTTTCCTTGAGTTCCTGATACCTTAGTCTCCGGGGCAAGTGAGACTCCTCTCGTATACACTGGTATTCTTCTGTACCAAGCTACAAACAAGAACGTTAACCATATAATACAAAATTATAACAATATAATACAATTTTAAAAACTACACACTCTCTCTCTATCTATCTATTCTACTTCTCCCTTATCTTTGGGACTTATCGAGCGATTTGTTCGCTGACGACATTCTCTTTCTTCTTCTTTGAATGTCGTCGGGTGTTTCGGACACTCAGGAGATCGAGCCTACCGGCGAGGACTTGGATCAGCTCGCTTACGAACCAGAGCTCTAGTTTCATTGTACACATTTCATTTCAGGTCTTTACATTTCTGCTATGCCACTGTTTAGGCATTGCTTTCATTCAGATGTATTTACTTTTTCATGCATTGTACAAAAGAATGTTAATAAATAAAGTTTCTGTTCAATTATATCATTTGTCTCTTGTGTATATTTCTTGTATATTGCTTAGATACGCTTAGCGTATTTACTTCAGAGTAAATACGTAGCGGCGTAGTCGCGTCCCCTGCCCGTACACCGGGAAGCGGGGAGTGACAAAAGAAGAGATAGGAATATCGTCAGCGAACTAGCGCTCGGTAAGTCCTAAGAGATAGAATAGAAATAGACAGGTAAAGAGCATAGAATAGATAAATTATGTGTTTATTATGTTAACGTAGTTGTTTGTAGCTTGGTACAGAATATATCAGTGTATACGAGAGGAGTCCAACTATCCCGTGGACTATGGGAAATGGAAAGTATAAGGCCCCGTCAAAACTCACAGGGCAATGGCACGGATGTTCATATAGGTGTCTTTTAGTGTCCATCATCGTGCCACTTTTAAACAAATTCGTACCAGTCCACCCTTTTAAACCCGGTAAAGTATATCGTATTATTTTGTAGTTATAAGACTTTCCGAAACCATGGTATAAATTGTTCATGTAAATGGTTCAGGATGTAAACGGATAGTCATGTAGTCAAGTCAAGATATTTCCATGGTTCGGTCAAATCAAGTCATGTTGTATACTTGATAAAATTTTGGTATTCAAGTTCAAGTGTTCATGTTTGATATATTGGATTCATATTGAGTTAGAGTTATGATTGGATTCATATTTGGATTGTATTTAGATTAGACTGGAGTCAGACACTTAAACAGATTGGATTCCTGAATTAGGTTTTAGAGTTATTGATAACTGCTGCACATGGACGGCAGTATTTGTGTCATTTTCCAAAACAATTACATTTGATAACCCCATTTTAGTTGTCTACCTGAAATAAGAAAGAACCCACTTTCTCTGGCTCCCTGAAGCTCAAGAGAATTGGTCCCTCTTAAACCTATATTTACTAGGGTCCTTATTGTAATTTAATATAACTTGAGGGGGTTTTATGCGAAATATTTTTTAATATACTTTCAAAATAAATCTCAAGTATTTATTTATATTCTTTAGAGTTGTCATGGATGTGAATTTTATACGATGAGGTATATTAGTGAATATATATATATATATATATATATATATATATATATATATATAGTTTGAATAGTTCAAGATATTTTAGTAATAACTTAACTTGTATTGATTCTTGATGGTATTTTCATGAAACTTGTAATTCTTTTATTTTTTTTAGAAAACGTGTAATTTATTATATATTGAAAATATGTGATTTGATAATATTTATATAATTATAAAAATTAAATTTTTATTATTAAATATAAATTCTCGTTTTTCTTAAAATTGTATTAAAATTCCATCGAGATCGTATGCTCCATGAGGAGGTCTGCATCTTGCCCTACTAGTCTGAGGATGTGTGATAATCTGCACCATCCAATTCGGATTCCCTAAAAGTGGGTTGTAGAGGCACAATCGCAAGGAATTTAAAATAACATAATTTAAAGAAATCCGGTTTTTAATAGTTTAAGGTATTTTGATGAAAAGTCATATTTTTTCCAAAAGTATTGTTAAAAGATAATCGTATTATGTCAAGATATATGTATGTGGGAGGTAGGTCATTACCTCGTGAGCTTTCTAAAAGTAATCTAAGCAAAAAGATTAAAATATGTCGTATGTAAACTATGTGGTATTTAAATGAAAAAGCTTAAATAAAGTTGTTTTACATGGAGTTTTAAAGTCAAACTTATTTCTAAATATTTGTTTAATGATTAATAATTCAAGGTATAGAATATGGAAGAGCAACTCTTAAGAAAAATTGTAGTTTTAAAGAATTTAGATTCAAATATCGGTATAACTCCATTTACAGACATGTTTTATAAAAAGAGAGTTTTCAAGTAGAAGGAGAAGAAGGGGGTGGGACTTACAGGTTTAAAAAGAGATAGGGAAGGTTGAGGAAGAGATTGGTGGTTTCGTGGAGTCGTGGGGTCGTCGGAATCGCCACGAGTCCTTGCCAGAAATGGAACTAGGGCTAACTCCACTTGTACTCTTCTTTGACTTAGAAAATTTTGAGCATTTTTGACAAGAAATTTCAGAATGAAAAAGGCTAAGCTGTGAAGTTGTATTCATAGTGTAAAATTAGAGTTTTGGAATTGAAGAGGGAATTAAAAATGCATTAAAAATTGGATTAAAGGGTGAAATTAAGCCTCTGTTAATTTTCAGGGCAAACAAACAGAACAGGGATAGTGGGGACAGGCAAAGGGTTTTGTGTGCAAAACCCGGGCATCATTGGCGACGGGCGGACCGTCGGGGCCGGACAAAACCTCCATCTCGCCGGTCGTTTGTTTGAGTTGGGAGCTGGGATTTGAGCCATGTATCCTAGTCACAGTTAACTCTAATTTGCACATGTTTGATTTTCTGTGACTTTTCATTTTACGTGTATTGCACGTGTAAACTTTTGGGCTTCTAAAAAGTTTAAAAGAAAAATCTGTAAAAATATGTGTGGCTGATAGGATTCGAACACAAGTTCTATGTCACAGCAATGAAAGGGCTTTACCAGTGAGCTACAAGTTGTTTCTTGCTGTTCTTAATTAAAAACAATATTTAAAGTATACCCAGGCTTGCAAATACTCCATTATGTACATTAACTTTTAAAAAAAATTGTACAATAAAAACAGAGTCGTTACACAAACCGCCTAAGATGGCCCTTTTCGACGGAAAGTCTAACCGGAATGACCACTTAGATGCGTTTACAGCGGGCATGAGCTTCCAAGACAACTCAGATACAGCTCAGTGCCGGGACTTCCCCACCACCCTCGTCTGGGCCGGCCGGGATTAGTTCCATGGACTTGCACCATGCTCGATCTCGACGTTTGACGAGTCGGCGACTCAATTTCCCAGTCTTTTCGTCGGTAACCGACGACAGAAAAGGATGGTCGACGACCTGTTTACCATCAAGAGTGTAGACATGTAATTGTAAGTCGATGTGCAACACCCCACGACTTGCGGGGAGGCGGAAAAATGAAAAACGATCTTGTTCTTTGCTTAAACATCGACTAACCGCATGAATCGAAGCTAAACGATAACTAACAACAATCATAGAAGTTCTAAACTACTATGTGAAGTGATTATACCTCAAGAACCGTGTCCTTCGGGTCTTCATCGCTGTCCTCCACTCCTCGTAGGCTCCTTGGAACATCGGCAACTTCACGGCCTCCTCAAATCAAAGACGATCCATCCGAAAGCTTCTACGCCAAGCTTAATCTCAAACTTGAGATAACTAGGTTGCTTAAAGTGCTAATCTAAGCTACCTAGAGGATATAGAGTGAGGTTATGGATGTTTTAGTCTATCTAACCCTTGATCTCAACACATGAGAGGTTAGGGTTAGGGTTTCAAGAGAGAGTGAGCTTGAGGAGAGAGAAGGTGAGAATGATAATGAGAACAAAAATCCTTCTCACTTGAATATATGATACATAATGAATTATCAAATAATATCAATTAATTGATTATTCACCATGTTTCATTTAATCAAGGAGAGTGATTCATCATGTGAGTCATTAGATCATTAATGAAGCATTAATGATATGATGAATCATATAAATGAGTCACACAAAGCAATTAATGAAAAAGCCACCTCAAGCCCTCATGTCACCACTCTTCTAGAACCTTCTCGACAAATTACGAGAACGCCCCTCCAATCCGTGAAAACACGGAAAAACTTTAGACTGTATAAATCCAATAACCGGATACTAGTAACTGGCTTAAACCAAAGCCGACTAGTAAAAACTGTCCGGATGTCATGCGTGCGTAAACACACGTATGCGTCCGAACCTTTGTCGTAAAACCATACGACCTCTATATCGTTTCGCCTGGAGTAGGGAAACTCTCTGTGTGGGACTCTAAAGACTCGACACTACGCTGGCAGTGGATTTAACCACAGACCGCAAGCGGCACTAGCTGTACGTAACGGTCCCCAGGTAGATGTCGATAAGAAGGCCGATGAGGAAAATCATCCGAACTCCCACTGAGCCTGATGTGACAATCTCCGTACAGTCCGGTCTGTTCGTCTAAGACTATCGCATATCAAGCCTAGGGGGCGGCAAGCGTCAGTCCCCTAATAGCTGTATAAGTCGTGTCGGAGCGAAGCCCATTACACCCTGAGAAGCTACTGGAACCTACCAGTATATCTCGCTTGCCCTGGCCAGGGACTTTGCGTAATGGCTCTCTGACACAGCGCGATATCATCTCCCAATACCGGGAGAGACGAATCCTATCTAACCGCCACTGCCTCCAAGTGCTCGGGACTGCACCCAACTGCTACCTGTTTGCACGACTCCTTTGAGCCGTGGTAGGGTAGCAATCTAAGAACAGTGGGACACACTCGAGGCGAAGTAGCAGTGTCAAGTCTGCGGACTATGCTGTACTCATGTCACCTGGGAACTGTTAACTGACGATGGGTATAATACCAACCAATCAGTTCCCCGGCGAGTCCTGTCCGGTGTACCCGTAACCTAACGAGCACCTGTATACTATCTCCAGTACGACGTACTGATGGCTGTGGGACAGACCATCTCCCCAACTGGGATGAGAAGCGTATACACTTAGTCTACTCCGGAATATCGATGCCCTATCTCGATAATCCAACGACCAGGGACCTATATAGGATGTTGCTTACAGACTACCCAGCCCCCACTAGTGTGACTGCCATCACGACGCTGGTAATCAAGCAAAGATCCTATGGGCTCTACTAATTTGTATAAGTGATACGTTACAAGAAACATATGCACATATTAAAGTAGACACAAATCAAGTAGCATACTACCATTTTTAGCAAGACTGTATATATATAACTGTGAATATCCTAAGCTTCCATTAAGTAATATACAATCTAGTATGATACAATAATGGCCCCTAGGGCATATACACTAACAATCTCCCACTTGCACTAGGGCCATGAGCTGGCATATCGTAGACCTATCATCTCGAATAGCTTCTCGAACTGCGTCTGAGGAATGGCCTTTGTGAATGGATCAGCAATGTTATCCTCCGTCTTTACTCTCTTTACCTCGATCTCCCGGCGATCTATGATCTCCCTGATCAGGTGATACCGCCTTAAGATGTGTCTGGACTTCTGATGGGACCTGGGTTCCTTCGCTAAAGCTATAGTGTCGTTGTTGTCACAATACAGAGGTATTGGATCAACACTGGTAGGAACCACCTGAAGTTCTGTGAGGAACTTCTTCATCCAGACTGCTTCTTTTGCGGCATCGCAAGCAGCTATGTACTCTGCTTCCATCGTTGAGTCAGCAACGGTCTCCTGTTTGGAACTCTTCCAACAGACCGCCCCTCCATTGAGGGTAAAGACATAACCCGACATGGAATTGGAGTCATCTTTGTCACTTTGGAAGCCGGAGTCGGCAAAGGCCTCCATCTGGAGGTCTTTTCCGCCATACACCAAGAACATCTCCTTAGTCCTTCTTAGGTACTTGAGAATGTTCTTTACTGCTATCCAGTGCTTCTCCCCTGGGTTTGCCTGATACCGGCTTACAACGCTTAGTGCGTATGCTACATCTGGTCTGGTACATAACATCGCATACATTATAGAGCCTACCGCAGAAGCGTAGGGTATAATCGACATGCGATCCCTTTCCAAATCAGTCTTGGAAGACATCTCTTTGGAGAGGGTGATTCCGTGACAAGCCGGTAGGTTACCGCGCTTAGAATCATCCATACTGAATCTCTTCACTATGGTGTCTATGTACGTGGACTGCGAAAGTCCCAACATCCTCTTTGATCTATCACGATAGATCCGGATTCCCAGAATGTAGGTGGCATCACCCAGGTCTTTCATGGAGAATTTATGTGACAAGAATCTTTTGACTGACTGTAACATAGGAATATCATTTCCTATTAGGAGAATGTCATCCACGTACAAGACGAGGAATACTACAGCTCTTCCTACAATCTTGCTGTATATGCATGGTTCATCTGGATTTTTGATAAAGTCAAATTCTTTGACAGCATCATCAAAACAGATGTTCCAACTCCGTGATGCCTGCTTTAGTCCATAAATGGACTTAAGCAACTTGCATAATTTACCGCTGCTCCCACTCTGAATGAATCCTTCTGGCTGATCCATATAGACGCTTTCTTCCAAATTTCCATTTAGAAAGGCCGTCTTTACGTCCATCTGCCAGATTTCATAATCGTGGAAGGCAGCAATAGCAAGAAGGACCCGAATAGATTTAAGCATAGCCACTGGAGAAAAGGTTTCGTCATATTCCAAACCAGGTCTTTGACGGAAACCCTTTGCAACAAGTCTAGCCTTATAGGTTTCAACCTGTCTATCTACACCAATCTTCTTTTTGAAGATCCATTTGAATCCTACGGGTTTTACCCCATCTGGAGCAATGTCCAAAGTCCATACTTTGTTGGTGTACATGGACTCCATTTCGATCCGCATTGCATCTAGCCATTTTACCGAGTCACCGCTCTGAATGGCTTGCTGGAAGCTAGTAGGCTCATCATAATCAATAGTGCAATCCTCTCTATCCCCGTCTATGAGAAAACCGTAGTATCTCTCGGGCGGATGAGACTGCCTACTACTCCTGCGGAATGGCGTCGGGATGTCCCTTTCCTCTGAAACCTCTGGTTCTACCATACTTTCAGTAACAGCTTGTGGTTCTGGAATTTCTTCCAGTTCTACTGCGCTCTCACTTGTTCCTTTTTCTAAAAACTGATGTTCCAGAAAGTGAGCATGACGAGAAACAAAAACTTTTTGTTCCTCTGTGCAATAGAATAGATACCCCTTGGAGTTCTTTGGATATCCCACAAACTTACAATGTACTGATCGTGCCTCGAGCTTGTCCGCATGCTGCTATTTAACAAAAGCCGAACATCCCCAAATCTTTAGATACTGAAGATAGGGTTTCTTCTCACTCCATATTTGATATGGTGTGGTAGGCACAGTCTTGGTAGGAACTAGGTTCAAAAGATATGCAGCTGATTCTAGTGCATATCCCCAGAATGATCGTGGTAACTCAGCGTTACTCATCATGGAACGAACCATATCCAATAGGGTTCGATTCCTCCTTTCTGATACACCGTTGTGTTGTGGTGTGTATGGAGGAGTAAGCTGAGAGAGAATTCCATTCTCTTTTAAGTAACCCAGGAACTCGGCGCTTAAGTATTCACCACCTCGATCAGATCTCAGTGTCTTGATACTTTTGCTGGTTTGTTTTTCCATTTCATTCCTGTATTCTTGAAATTTCTCAAAAGCCTCGGATTTATGCTTCATTAAGAAGATATATCCATACCTAGAGAAATCATCCGTAAAAGTAATGAAGTAGAAATAACCACCTCGCTCATGTGTAGACATTGGACTGCACACGTCACTGTGTACGAGTCCCTAGAGCTCGCTTGCTCTTACTCCGTGTCCAGAAAACGGAGTCTTTGTCATCTTTCCTATGAGACAAGATTCACAAGTAGCATAAGATTGATATTCAAACGGATTCAAATATCCTTCTCTATGTAACTTAGTCAACCTTCTTTCATTGATGTGACCTAGTCTACAATGCCATAAGAAAGCCTGATTTAACTCCGGAGACTTTCTTTTAAGTGTATTCTGGATATTGAAAACCTGTGCTTGACTTAATACGTATATGCCGTTATCTAATGTACCTGACCCAATCAGAACTTGATTTAGGTGGATGTTTACTACATCGCTTTCGAATGTAAAATTATATCCCTCTCTTGAAAGTGAGGACACCGATATGATATTACAAGTCATACTAGGTACATACAGACAGTTACGTAAAATCAATATCTGCCCACTTGTCAAACCTAGGCGATATTCTCCCACGGATTCAGCATTCACTGTCATTCCGTTTGCAACTTTGAGAGACCAATCACCTACCTTTATAACTTTACGGTTTCTCAAAGCATGTAATGAATTACAGATATGAGATCCTGCTCCGGTATCTAATACCCAGGAAGTAGAGTTAATTGACAAACAGTTCTCAATAACAAATATACTTGAGGCTGAAGCCACAACATGCTTTGTATCTTGGCTACTGGCTTCTAAAGCCCTGCAATCATTCTGCCTATGCCCAATCCCATAATAATAGGAACGTCCTTCTTTTACTATTTTAAGTCCCGAAACTTTTGCCCTTCTCTTTCCTTCTACTTCCCTGGTTTCTTTCAGGGTAGAAGGTAGAGACTGTAGAATCAAGTCAGTACTTGACTCGTTCTGCAACGTGGTCTCCAGGTCCTGGAGCTCATCAATACAGCTAGTCATTGTAAGGACGTTGTCCCCTACAGATGACCCGTCAGCCAATCTCGCTTGAATTAATTCGTTCGAGGTTTCATATCTCGTGATATGAGATTGCTCTCCATATAATTCCTTTTTATGGAGAAAGATGGAAAATAAGTCCATCTTCTCGTGCTGCTTCTGGTATACATCATCATCTGAAGCTAACACGAGGCACTTAGCTTTTGCTTTATCTTTTTCCCTTGTCTGACGGATATCCATATCCGCAACAGTGGAAACTGGACCTGGGACGGCGGGATCTTGAGTAGTAATAGGGTGGTCCAGCTTGTCATAGGAAATGGACATCTGGACAGACCTTTGCCAGTCATATAAGTTAGATTCAGTCAATTTATTATCTAGATGTAACCTATGTGTGGTCACAAGGTCGCTGCAATTAAGAGAGAGAGAAGAAAACATTTTAGCATGATGCTGTTGCAAGTTTAGATTGGTTTTAAGTTTATCTAAACAGGATGGCTCCCACTGTTTCTCTAATCCTTCCTCAAACCATAAAAGAAGAATTAGTCAGGACAATTCTCACCGTACAATACTTGCTTAACCGTTCAGCAAGGCTAGTGTCGATACTTCGAGGGAGGTTTTCCATCGCTTTCGCGAAGTTCCTTAATTAAATAACCTCTTTTCTCTGGGGGCGTAACCCCGCTGACACCTTTCTAGGCACCTACTTGGTTTATAGCATTGATCGTTAAGTGACGAATCTCCTGATAAGTAGTATATACTCACAGTAGGATCGGGATCCAAAATATCATCGTATGATAATGTTGAAGGAATCCTACCAACATTCATCAAACTCCAGAATGGTATGCATCTCTCTGCAAATTTCAGTTTCTTTAGAAATTCCCGATGTATATTTTTGCCCCATGCTCTTATGACCTTGGCGTTGGTTAAAATGTCATAAGTCACATGTCAAGTTCTACCCGTCATCATCCAGGTTAATTTGAACCCATCCGTACATATCCTTGACGTTGGCCAAAATGATAATACGACTGTCCCAAACTAACTCATCTATCTATGCAACAAATGAATACCCAGCAGCTACCAAACACTATGCCTTGGCGTTGGTCAAAATACATAGCTTGAATACTACTGACCATCCATAAGAAATGACGGAGGGCTACGACTGGTTTTGGCAAAACCGTGAACGTAGTGAACTTGATATAATCGAAGGAACCTGATAGCTTTTTTAAAAGGAGTGGTTAAAGCTCCGCAATTAAAAATTCTGCTCTTTTAAAATAACCGAGTGGTTTCTTTTAAATTTGTTCCAACGATTTAAACTTTGGTTTATTTTCTTTGCATTATAAATAATGCGTCCCATCATTAACCTATCATTGCAGAAAACAACGAAAATACAACGTCCTCTTATGCCATCCGCATTCGCCACGGGGTCCCGTCATCACCCGTTAGGTTACTTAACTAACGACAGAGCGGGGGCTGGGCTAGCGCGGGTGTAAAACATAAGTGACGTCTAAATAGCTATCATATATAGATATTGTACATTCGTCAGACGCAATAATAAGCATTCCAGATCACAGATGAACTTTATTGGATTTATTAGCAATCCGCATTTGCTTTGGGCCTGCAATAAAAGACGGATTACACAGTTGTGATGAATAGCCATTACCCCACCCAAGACCCCTACGGGTACGGAAAACTACCCGCCAAGTACCAGAAGTGAAGCGGTCTGCCTCAACACTTCAAAATACCCGGTAGTTTGTGCACCCCACCTTGGGTCTATCCTAGGAGCAAAAACAGTAAAAAGAAATAATACAACGGTGGCTACAACCGCAACCTGGATGTGCCCCGCAAAATAATATTACAACTTATTACATTTACATCAAATGAATTAAATAATAACCCATCACATAACCCCGGCTATACATCACAACAGTCCAACACAGTTCATATACACAAACAGATAAAATCCATTACAGAAATGTGCAACCCCCTGCCAACCGACATACTAGCAGTTAGGGGAGGTTTACGAACACATTATACAAACACAGATATAATCCAACAAGCAAATACCGTATAATTTCGATCGATTAAACATATTTAATTTTTCTCCAATACTTCTCTGTAAATCTGGAACCTGAGCAAAAACTAAAAAATTCCAGAAAATACCAAATATCACAGAGGACCCACACAGGAAAATTGGGATGATGAATCCTCTAAAGCGCGGCGGAATCACGGCGGATCGGTGGGATCGGCCGCGGTTCCGCGGCGCTTTGGTCGATTCATGAGCCCAAATTTCTTGGGTGTTCTTATACTATCATTTTGAGCTTTCTGAAGGTCCCTGAAAAAATTTTGGACCACATTTAAAAATCGACAGAATACCATGATATCGGGGTTTTCCGGTTTTGTTTTTTCCGTTCGAAATTCATACAATTTTGCAAGTGGGTTATTTATTGTTTAGCGAGGCTCTGATACCACTGTAAGTCGATGTGCAACACCCCACGACTTGCGGGGAGGCGGAAAAATAAAAAACGATCTTGTTCTTTGCTTAAACATCGACTAACCGCATGAATCGAAGCTAAACGATAACTAACAACAATCATAGAAGTTCTAAACTACTATGTGTAGTGATTATACCTCAAGAACCGTGTCCTTCGGGTCTTCATCGCTGTCCTCCACTCCTCGTAGGCTCCTTGGAACATCGGCAACTTCACGGCCTCCTCAAATCAAAGACGATCCACCCAAAAGCTTCTACGCCAAGCTTAATCTCAAACTTGAGATAACTAGGTTGTTTAAAGTGCTAATCTAAGCTACCTAGAGGATATAGAGTGAGGTTATGGATGTTATAGTCTATCTAACCCTTGATCTCAACACATGAGAGGTTAGGGTTAGGGTTTAACTGAATGGAGGTGAATAAAAATGGATTTAACTGAATATCTGTGCGTGCCAAAGATCAAGTTTGGGGGTAGTTTTCATTTAACTATTATTTTACTCCTTACGTCTCTCCCCTAGTATACAGGTCCATACTCTCAAAAGACAACATCAGTGAGGACACTGCTGAAAACAGGTTTGGGGGAGGTTTGTATTCACTGAATTATCTTTGACACTGGGCATTCAAATTTTTTTTATATAACATAAGAGTAGAAAGTGAAAAATTACATCCAAAAGATAGGAATAGTTTAAGAAAACCAAGAAAATTAGAAGTCTTCTTAAACGAACTAGTAATAAGTAGTTATGAGCTGTTGTCCCAAGGGTTAGTAAGATGAAGGAAGTCACTAATCTGAGGATAAAAATAAGTCTGAAAAATAGTTTCTATTCTGGAAGCCAAACATTTGAATGTTGATATCCTACTATATGCACTTACACACGTCTTGAAACTCGAGATAGTAGAGGATACCTTGAAATGCTCTTGTCTAAAAGCCAAAGTATGAAGCAAATAAAAAAATGAAGAAAATATAAAAATAGTGATAAGAAAAAAAATGAACACTGGTTTTGTTATTGCCAAGACAGCATTAAAAAAAATATAGTGAGGGTGCTTCATCACCTAGTGCCTTAGACCAACTGGTTTGGAAGTCACTGCTAAGCCTTAGGTGGTGCAAGACGAGGAAAATACTATCACGTAATTAGCAAGCACATAAGGAATCGGTCGGTTAGTACCTCAAGAAGTATTAACGGTCGCATGAAAATGTGTGAGGAAATCCATAAATATTCATCAAGTTAAAAAGTACTGAGGTAGATGGACAAGAGTATGATAGCTTGAATTGAATTCTCCGAGTGTAGGGATGTCCATTACACACACGTAGGGTTATATGATCGATGTTTGGATGAAAGGTAGGAATGAAGAATAAAGACGATGTTTTATTGAGGGATAATGTGATAACACCTTTTCATGACTATTAAGATAGAGCTCATGACAACTGAAAAGCTAGTGTAGTTGGAAACTCTTATTTTCAAAGTCTTTCTTTTATGGTTCTTATCTTTATATGTAAATTTCACCATCTCTCTTTTGTTATAGGATTTTGTGGGTGTAATCCGCTAAAAACCCTCAGGAGATAACACTCCTCCTACTAGGGATACCTAGAGGTTTAACGGCTTGTTGCACGTGCTCAGTGCAATCGTGTTTGCCTACGAAAGTGTGCTTAGTTTTCTCCTTTCTTTTTCTCCTTCTCTTGAATAAACTAGTTTGCTCGGGACGATCAAAGATAGGTTTGGGGGTATTTGTTCAGTTGATAAAACTGCACATTTGTTATTACATTTTTCCTAATATTTCTATATTAGAAAATATCTTTATTATAATATATCATACATATGGGGGTTTATCTGTTAAAATGCTATTTTTCATGTGTTGACATATTATAATTAACATTTGGTAGGAAAATGTATGCAAAGATATCATTGACCAAATCATAATGGTGAAATTAATATCTCAATAAAACAAAACTCCACTAATATTATTTGTTGAGATTGTGCAGAATTTTTTAGGGCTAAAAATCAAGGGAATCAAAGTTGTTAAGAGCAAACCTGCCTAATTAAGAAAGCAAACTAAGAAATCAAGTCTGGCAGAAATAAAGAAAAGATTTCCAATTTCTAAAGGTTCCATAGATCGCCACATGTCACAAGAAGAAAATCCCAAAAGACCAAAACCAATGATCAACATACAAGACCGCGGATCCGCGGTCAAACCTACCTGTTGACCGCGGATCCGCCGTGTAGAAGAAGATTTAGGAGCAGGGATTTTTCTGGTGAAATCTTAACAGATGGTTTCCAAATTTGGAAGCTAGGGTTCTGGCTTTTGGAGTATAAATAAGGACCGAGAGCCTCTTGAAAAGATTATCAAGTCGACGCGATCACGAAGTCCAAGACGGCTCAGGCATCCAGGCTGATCATCAACGGTTCATCTACCTCCTTAGAAGAGATCGAGAAGCAAACTAGTATTTGTAATCATTTTCTAAGGAATCAAAGTGTAATGAATATTGTTGATTAATAAAGGTAGCTCTTTTTCCTATTCTATTTCTTTGTAGTTTAATTATGCATTCTCTCTCCATCTCTTTTTCTCCCAACATGCGCGAGTAATTCTCCGCTTGTTAGGGTTCGTAGGATTAGGGTAGGTTAATGGATGATGAAATTACCTAAATTCTTTTTACGTCCTATAAAGTTTATAAACTTTATCAAAAGAATCATTAACATCCTATTCGGGCGCGCTACCAATTCATTGTTAGTCTCGACCACAATTAGAGATTAGATTGATGATTGTTTTGGTAAAGGCTAGATATGAACGGTGTTCCGTGTCGAAATAGGGGTTAAGAGTGGGATTCATTTTCCCTCCAGAAACCCTAATCTACATGCATCACTGTCGTTCTAGTTTTAAATCTATTAAAGGATAGAAAGAGTAATTTTTAATTAATCATCCATAACTACTAAATCCTAATGAACCCTACAAGCCCTCGTCTTATATAAACTTACATCTGTAGTTAATCTAGATCTATATTTTGCATCCGTGTTTAACGTAGATCTAGATCCTACAACCATTATACAACATTCTTATTTCTTCCTCCTCTCTTTCTCAACACATCTAAAGTAAGAGTAAAAGGTTCAACGTGACGACCCGTACTCATCTCGGTCTAGCTACGCGCGACACCGTTATTGATTGCGGTTAATTACTATATACACATAGATCACACCAATCAGAAGACCAGCAAACCGCCAGGGTATGTCTCGCCTCAACGTCTCCCGGGGAGAAATAGGTTGACAATTTTGAAGATGTGTGTGATCTTCAGGAGTCTATGGATACACGCGATGACCAAAAAGAAATTCGAGGCGTCCCGGTGGAGGCTTTGGTAGAAGTTCCTCTCAAAGAAGGAGACGACGGCCGAACTGTACAGATCGGCTCTCTTTTAACGGGGGGTGCTCGGGATGACCTGATCTAGTTCCTCCAGAACAAATCCGATGTGTTCATTTAGACCCCGACGAACATGCCCAGGATCGACTCCATGGTGATCTCCCACAAGCCGGAAAACCCGGCCAGTCTGACAAAAGAAAAAAAGGTTTCGCGCCAATGAAGCAAAAAGCGATAGAGGAGGAAGAGGACCGACCGCTCGCGGCCGACTTCATTAGGAACCTGGACTACTTGAATTGGCTAGCGAACGTGGTCATGGTTAATAAGGCAAATGGGAAATGGCATATATACGTCGAATTCACCGATCTAAACAAAGCCTGCCCCAAAGACAACTACCCACTCCCTCGGATAAATCAGTTAGTGGACAGCTCAGCCGGTCATGAGCTACTAAGCTTCATGGACGCCTTCTCCAGTTATAATCAGATCCGGATGAATCCGGCTGATGAAGAGCTAATTGCCTTCACCACTGACCGGGGAGTCTACTTCTACAGGGTAATGCCCTTCGGCCTCAAAAATGCTGGGGCTACATGCCAGCGGCTGGTCAACAAGTTGTTCAAAGCACAAATTGGGAGAAATATGAAAGTATACTTCGACGACATGCTCATGAAATCCACCATATCGGCCGGGCACACAACAGACCTCGGTGAGATATTCAACGTCCTGCGGAAGTACAAGATGATGCTGAACCAGCCAAATGCACGTTCGGCGTCATAAGCGGGAAATTCCTTAGATTCATGGTCATCCACCGATGAATCAAAGTGATCCCGGAGAAAATCAGGGCCATCATCAGCATGGCGACACTCAAGAGCAATGTTGATATCATGCGACTCACAGGGAGGGTGGCTGCCTTGAGTCGCTTCATGTCCAGATTCGAAGAAAAGTTCCTGCCTTTCTTCAAAACCTTAAGGAAGATCCCCGGATTTGAATGGTCCGAGAAATGCCAAATCACTTTCGAACAACTCAAGGTGCACCCGGCGCACCTCCCCCCCCGCTTCTCACCTGACCAGTTGAGGAGGGTGAGCTGTTGCTATATCTGGCCATCTTCGACCAAGCTGCCAACACCGTACTCATTAGAGAATTCGAAGAAGTATAAAGAATGGTCTACGACGTCAGCCACATTTTCAAGGACGCAAAGACCAGATACCCGGCTATAGAAAAAATAGTCCTTGCGCTCGTTGTCACCTCCAGGAAGCCGCAGCACTATTTTCAGGAACATATAATTATTGTCCTCACCGAACGATCCTTGGGGAATATCCTCAGTTCCCCCGAATCGTCGGGCCGCTTGGAGAAATGGAGGTAAGAGTTGTCCCAATTCGACATCAAGTACCGGCCAAGACAAGCTATCAAGGCACATGCCCTAGCCAATTTCGTGGCTGAATGCACTATTCGCAATAAGAAAGGAGCACCTACATTGGGCCCTGACCCGCGACCCTCAGTTGAGGAGAAGATCGGCCCGATCCCAGACTGGGTACTCTATGTGGACGAATCCTCCACAGAGGAAGGGAGTGGGGCCGGTTTAATCATCCGTAGTCCGAATAAGGCGGAGATACAGTATTCTCTGAGACATGGCTTTAAGGCATCGAACAATACAGCAGAATATGAGACTTTATTATCCGGGTTACGAATCGCCTCTGGCGTAGGGCTAAAGACGATCAGGATCTGTAGCGATTCCGCACTAGTGGTCGTCTAGGTGACCGAGCGTTACGAAGCCCGGAAACCACTAATGATGAAATACCTGGCGAAGGTAAAAAGACTTCGGAGAAATTTCAATGAGGTCTAAGTGGAACAGATTCCCAGAAGCATGAACGCCAAGGCCGATGCACTAAGCAAACTTGCTTCTTTTTATTCGGCCAATCACAAGAGAAACATCCTCTTTGAATTCTTGCCATGACCTAGCGTGGAAGATGACGAGGTAACACACCCGATCTACACGACTTAGGGGTATATCCCGGATTGGAGAAAACCCATTATAGAATTCATAAAGGATGGAGTACTCCCTAGGGACCGGGTCGAAGCTCGCCGGCTCTGTATGAAAGCTCGCGACTTTATATGGAGCAAAGGAAACCTGTATAAAAAGTCGTACACCCAAGCTCTACTCCGATGCGTCGATCCCGACGAAGCAGACTACGTCCTACAAGAGATACATAAAGGGGTCAGAGGAGCACATCAGGGGGCCGCAGTATAGTTCAAAAGACACTATTGCAAGGGTATTACTGGTCGACAATACTCCAATACGCAGGAAAGCTCGTCAGAAAGTACAAGAACTGCCAACTCTTTGGCAGCATCCCTCGGCTCCCAGCCACCGAATTAACACCACTAAGTTAGCCTTGGCCATTTGCACAATGGGGGATGGATATGATTGGCCAGCTCCCCACCGGTACGGATGGGCATAAATACATCCTTATCACCATAGACTACTTTACAAAACGGATACAAGCCGTGCCGATCAGAAAACTGGATGCAACTTCTATAATAAAATTCCTACAAAATAATATAATCTCCCTATTCAGAATCCCGAGTTTCATTATCACCGACCATGGAACCAACTTCGAAAATGGCAGAGTCAGAGAATTTTGTAACGAATATCATATGCTGATGAAGTTCTCCGCGGTTGTGCATCCCCAATGCAACGGGCAAGCCGAAGTAGCAAACCGAGACGTCATCCGTGGGCTCAGATCCAGCCTGGAGGGAAGACAAGGTAGCTTGGTCGAGGAACTGCCTCGGAACTACTAGAGTGAGATGCAGACCTCCTCACGGAGCATTCGATCTCGAGGGAATTTTTAACACAATCTTTAAGAAAACGAGATTTCTATTTAATAAATAAATTCTATTTTTAAATAAATATATATAAATATAAATATTATCAACATATCTATTTTAGATAAATAATAAATTCCATGTTTTATAAACAAAAGATAAGAATCCCAAATTTCATGAAAACACCATCAAGAAATCAATACAAGTCAATTTACACTAAAATACCATATACTATTCAATCTAGGTTTATATCCACTAGAATACTTCATTTCTTTAAAAATTACATCCATGAAAACCCTAAAGACAATAAATAAATACTTGAGCTTTATTTTGAAACTATACCAAAACTATTTTTCATAAAACCCCTCAAGTTATATTAATTTACAATAAGGTCCCTAGTAAATATAGGTTTAAACTGGACCAATTCTCTTGAGCCTCACGGAGCCGGAGAAAGTGGGTGCTTGTCTATTTAAGGTAAACAACTAAAAGCGGGGTTATCAATACGGTAATTGTCTTTGAAAAAGACACAAATCCTGCTGTTCATATGCAGCAGTTACCGATAACTCCAAAACTAATTCAGGAATTCAATTCTGTTTAAAGTGTCTGACTCAGTCAAAGTCTCAGTCTAATCTGAATAAAATCCGAATACAATACATTCTTAAATACAATTCAAATATAACTCCAATACAATATGAATCCATTTATACCAGAATACTATCTATATCAACATGAATTGATTTGACCGAACCATGGATATACATTGATTTGATTACATGACTATCCATTTACATCCTTATCCATTTACATAAACAATGATAGCATGGTTTCGGCAAATCTTACATCTATAAATTACTACAAAACAATACAATAAACATTATGGGGTTTAAAGGGGGTAGACTGGTATAGAATGTGTTAGAAGTGGCACAAGACGGTCACTTTAATACACCTAACCTGAATATCTGTTGCTGTTGTACCGTGGATAAACGGTTCCTTGTGCTCCGTATACCTTAGTCCACGGAATAGTTGGACTCCTCTTGTATATACTGGCATATTCTGTACCAAGCTACAAACAACTGCGTTAAGATAACAATCAAATATTATACCAGTTGTATTCTCGTATCTGTCTATTCTATTTCTACCTTTTTGGGACTTACCGAGCGATTGGTCGCTGGCGATATTTCTTCTCTCTTCTTTTATTGGAATGTTGTCAGGAGGATCCGATTCTCTGTAGATCGAGCCCGCTCAGACGACTTGGAGCAGTTCGCAGAAGACCCGGAGCTCTAGTCACTTATATATACTTTTATTTTCAGTTCTTGCCACTGTTTTGGCATTGCTTTCCTCATTGTATTTACTTTCCAGTATTGTATTGTAAAAAATGTTTAATAAATAAAAATTTGTTGTTCATTTACATCTCATGTCTTCTTGTGTGCATTTATATTATATTGCTTATTTACGCTTAACATGTTTACTTCTGAGTAAATACGTCACGGATCTCGCCACGTCTCCTTATCTGTACACTGGGAAGCGGGGCGTGACAGGTTTTATTGGTGGCCCATGCAGGTCAGGTCTGCATGGAAACCTAAGCAATATATATCACAAGTATCGGCAACTAAAAACATTCTTTACTTTTCATATTCCTTTGAATCTATCTAAACCCTATTTTTCTTTCAAGGTTATGGATTCTCCAAACAATACCAGCACCAACGTGAATGGAAACACCCCACCATCACCTCTTCCATTTACGCCTTCCGTTGTAACTCCGATCAATGAGCAGACGGTACTGCTTGAGGCAATTAAGAGCCTTCAGGAGGGACAGCAGCAGCAGACTGCTATCCTAATGAACCGTCCAGAAACGGAAGCACCTGGAGTGAAGCAATTCCGGGCACTGCATCCTAAGCAATTTTATGGGAAAGAGAGCCCTCTGGAAGCTGAATAATGGGCCCAGTCCATCGAAGACGATCTAGCAGCAGCACAAGTGCCAGACATTGCTTGGGTAAGGGTTGCAAAGCTGTAACTTACCGACAACGTCCGAGTATGGTGGAAGGTGGAAGAAAGCCGTTTTACCCAGCCGATCGAATGGAAGACTTTTCGCGATATGTTTGACGCGAAGTATTTTTCAGAGACTTCCCGATTCGATATGGAGCAACAATTCATCCACCCACAACAAGGCTCTATATAGAGCAAATCTGTGGATGAGTATGATGCCTAGTTTACTATGTTGAGCAGGTAAGATATATCTCAAATATTCGATTTCCTAATATCACATACTACACAGCTAACATAAGACCGTAACAGGTTCGCAGCATACCTCATTCCGACTGCTGAGATCAGGGCCAGACGATTTCAATAAGGGTTAGACCAGGAGATCTAAGTTGCCTTAGTTTCAGGGGATTTCCCAACCCACGACTTAGCTCTGAAAGCTGTCTGCTGATATGATGTAGTAGTGAAGAAGAAGGGCAGGCCTCAGTCTGCTGGTGTGAAACACCCTGCCACTCAAATGGTAGGAGGAGCCTCTTCAAGGCCACCTTTTGTACCTAGGAGTCCGGGAGTACCATTCAACCGGCCCAGTCCAGACTTTTGCACCCACTGCAGGAGGAATGGACACCTGGCGAAGGATTGTAGATGTGCTAATCGTCTTTGCTTAGTCTGTGGCTCATCCACACATGATATGGGGTCTTGTCCTCGTAAACTCAATCTAAACCATGCACCAAGACCAGTAATCACCTATCAGCAGCGGCCAGCTATCCAGGCACCTGCTTCACGTCTTGCTCTCCCAGCTCCACCTCCATATGGACCTACCGCACTTCCTTCTCGTCAGTTCCATCAAACACAAAGGAACTTACCCCAAATACAGAGGAACGAACAGAGGAATACTCCTCCAGCAAGGAGGAATGTACCGAGGCGTCATGCTTTTACAATAACTGTGGAAGAAGCTGAAGCCACTGGCCAAGTCATCACTGGTAACTCCCTTCCTTCAAAACTTTCTTTCAATCTTTATACATATCAAACTATTCTTTCTTATATTTAAAACCTATCCCACATAACTTAGGTACGATCTTAGTAGCCTTACTTCCTGCACTAGCACTCTTCGATACTGGAGTATCTCATTGCTTTATGTCGCAACGGTTCATCCGAACTCATGCGATTCCAGTCACACCACTTGTATCCAGCTGGAATGTTAGTTCAGGCTACGACATTCTAAAAGCAATAATGGGATACAACCTGTGTCCAATGGTCATCTGTAGCAGAGAGTTCTATGCTGACTTTAAGGTGCTGGACATACCGAACTTCGATATAGTTTTGGGTATGGATTGGCTAGGAACTTTCTACGCTACCATCAACTGTCGTCAAAGGAGGGTGGTGTTCGAGATTCCAAACCATCCGGTCTTTTATTTCAAAAGTGGAGACCGTACCCTAGAGCCTAGCATATGCAAAGCAAAACCGAAGAAGGCAGTGATTGCAACACATCAGGAAGAAGAAGACAAGCCAGAGGTAGTTCGAGAGTTCAACGATGTATTTCCTGAAGACATATCAGGTTTGCCTCCCGATCGAGCTCTTGAATTCAGTATTGATTTAGTACCTAGAGCACAACCCGTGATGAAGGTTAAGTCCAGAAGGTTTGAAGGAGATCCGTACTCAATTGGACGAACTTCTGAAGAATGGATGGATTCGTCCCAGCACTTCAAATTGGGGATCTCCAGTTTTGCTTGTGAAGAAGAAGGAATATTCATACCGAATGTGCGTTGATTATAGAGCTTTGAACGAAATGACAATAAAGAATAAGTATCCACTACCGCACATCGATGATCTATTCGATCAGCTAAGTGGGTCTTGCGTTTTCTCCAAGTTAGATCTTCGTTCAGGTTATCATCAGATGAAGGTTAAAGAATCTAATATTTCTAAAACGAAATTCAGAACTCGCTATGGACATTACTAATATCTCGTGATGCCATATGGAGTGACCAACGCACCAGCTATATTCATAAATTTGATGAACCAAGTTTTCTGAGAGTACCTAGACAGGTTTGTTGTTATTTTCATCGACGACATCCTGGTATATTCTAAGAGTCAGAAAGAACATGCCGAACACTTACGAATTGTCCTGGAGACTTTGCGACAGTATCAACTCTATGCTAAGTACAACAAGTGCGAGTTTTGGCTAGATCAAGTCGGATTTCTCGGACATATAGTTTCAGGCAAAGGAATCTCTGTAAATCCAGCTAAAATATCTGTAGTAAGCGAATGGCCGACACCAAAAACAGTGAAAGACATTCAAAGTTTCTTAGGTTTAGCAGTATATTACAGAAGATTCATTGAAGAAATTTCGAAAATTGCAACACCTCTGACCAAGCTCACATGTAAAGATGAAGAATTCGTGCGGTTAGAAGCATGCGAACAAGTTTTTGTAGAACTCAAATCGAGATTGACATCAGCACCTATTCTCATAATACCGGACCAATCTGGAGGTTTCGTAGTACATTGTGATGCATCCGGTAAGGGATTAGGATGTGTTCTACATCAGCATGGTAAAGTTGTAGCTTATGCATCAAGACAGCTGAAAGTTCATGAGCGCAATTATCCAACGAATGATCTAGAGTTGGCAGCTGTTATCTTTGCACTCAAGATTTAGCGCCATTATCTTCTTGGAGAACGGGTAGATATATAAACAGACCATAAAAGTCTGAAGTATGTGTTTACTTAGAAAGAGTTGAATATGCAGAAGAGAAGATGGTTAGAACTTATGGCGGACTTCGACATCAACTTACAATATCATCCAGGAAAGGTGAATGTAGTACCTGATGCACTTAGTCGCCAACCACACTCAATGAATCTCACCTCACAGTGAAAGCTACAGCAAGATTTGCACCAGATGGAGATAGAAGTGGTCATGCCAAATAACGCTTTAAGTTTGTTGAACTTATAAGTTCAGTCAGTATTGTCAATAAGATCAAAGCAGCTCAAGCAAGTGATGCCAAGTTGCAAAAGATCAGGGAACAAATAGAAAGTGGACTTAGAACAGACTTCATCATCCATGAAGATGGATCTTTGAGATACGGAAGCAGATTGTGTGTACCACAAGATTCTGTTCAAAAAGAGTTGATGAAAGAAGCTCACAACTCTCCATACTCAGTACACCCTGGTGGTACAAAGATGTATAAAGATCTACGTCAACATTACTGGTGGTATAGAATGAAGCGTGAAGTATCCAGAAGCGTAGCAAAATTCTTGGTGTGTCAGCAAGTAAAGACTGAACATCACAGGAAACTGATTTACTTCAACCGTTATCTATTCCAGAATGGAAGTGGAAACACATCACCATGGACTTCATGACTGCTCTTCCTCGCAGCACGAAAGGTAACAATACTGTATGGGTTATTGTTGATTGACTCACAAAGTCGGCTCATTTCATCCTATTTCGAGTTGACCAATCTACAGAGACACTAGCAAAGAAGTACATGGAAGTAAGTCTGAATCTAATTAAAATTTAACTTTTCAAAGTGTACTATCTCTGATACCCATGAACTCATGCAGGAGATGATGAGATTATATGGAGTACCGGTTTGCATTGTTTTCGATCGTGACACCAGATTTCGATCGCAATTTTGGCACAGTCTGCAAGCTAGCTTGGGAACAAGTCTAAACTTCAGCACAGTTTATCATCCACAAACAGATGGTCAGTCTGAGTGAACGATTCAGATCCTTGAAGATATGCTGAGAGCGTGTATGTTAGACTTCGGAGGATCGTGGGACGATCACCTACATCTTATGGAGTTTTCATACAACAACAGCTACCAAGCGAGTATTGGGATGGCACCCTTTGCAGCGCTCTATGGAAAGAAGTGTCGATCACCATTAAGTTGGGACGATATCGAAGATAGAGAACTCCTTGGACCTAAGATGATAGTAGCAACACTGGATGTAGTTCGTACTATCAGGGAAAGAATGCGCATAGCCCAAGATAGACAAAAGCACGGGGCTGATGCAAAGCGCCGTCACTTGGAGTTCCAACCGGAAGATCATGTATTTCTAAAGATTTCTCCAAACCGTGGAGTGATTCTCTTTGGAGAAAAGGATAAGCTAAGTCCGAGATATATTAGACCGTTCGACATACTCGAACGAGTCAGAGAAATGGCTTATCGCTTGGCACTTCTACCCTCATTGGAAGGAGTGCACAATGTATTCTACATATCCCAGCTCTGAAGGTATGTGAGTGACCCCAGTCACATTCTTGATTACTTCGAGCTCATGGTACAGACAGACCTATCTTGTGAGCAACAACCCGTTGAAATTCTAGACAGAAAAGTAAAGTCACTTTGGAACGAGGAAGTAAACTTGGTCTGAGTGATGTGGAGAAAAGAATCACCAGGAGAATCAACGTGGGAAAAAGAAGACGGCATGTATGCAAGATACCCTCACTTGTTTATAAATTAGTTCTTAAATAATTGTAAATTTCGACGACGAAATTTTTGTAAGGAGGGTAGAATGTAACGACTCTATTTATAATGTACAAATTTGTTTAAAGTTAAAGTACTAAATGGAGTATTTACAACCCAGAGTATGATATAAATATTTAATTTGCTTTTAAATAGCAAGAAACAATTTGTAGCTCACTGGTAAAGCCTTGCACTGCTTTGACGTAACCCCTATATTTGAATCCCCTCAGCAACATATTATTTTTGCTGATTTTTCTTTTAAACTTTTTAGAAGCCCAAAAGTTTACACATGCAATACACGTAAAAATAAAAAGTCGGATTAAACAAACACATGTAAAATTTTGTATACACAGACGAGGACACGTGACAGCGATCTAGAGCCCAACCCCATGCAAACGACTGGCGAAGATTGCAAAAGGGCCAGCACCGCCAGTTTTCCCCATCGGGAATGCTTCAAAAATTTAACCCTAACATTTTGGCCTTCCCCCACTACTCCTCTTCTGTTTGATTTTCCTGCACATTAACAGAGGATTAAAAATCACCATAAATCCAATATTTAATACATTTTTAATCCTCATTTTAATTCCCTAAATGCTAATTCAATCCTATAAATACCACACCACCCCCTAACCCTCTCCATTTTGAAATCTATCATCAAACTCTCAAAATTTTCTAAGTCAAATTAGTTGTACAAGTGGAGTTAGCCGAAGGTCATCTTTCGGCGACGACTCAGGAAAAATTTGGCGACACCGCGACTCCACGATGCTTTCACCATTCCTATACCTCTCTTCTCTCTTCTTAACCAGTAAGTCCCCTCTCCTATCCTCTTTTCCTATTCTAAAAAGCTCTCTCTTTAAAACTCGTCGGATGTTGAGTTATTCCGACTTCCGATTTTAAATTAGTTAAAAACTCAAATTTTCTTAATAACAAATTAACCAATTCTTCATATATTTTTTAGCAATAAAAAAATATTTAGATCAAGTTTCAATTCAAAATACCATGTTATATGACATTTATTTCACTTTTACAGTTAAATACCACAAAATTTGCTTACGACATTATTTCATCATATTGTGCATATTAACTTTAGAAAACCTCACGAGATAATGACCTGCCTCATCACAACACTCATTATGATATAGCACGATGGCTTGAAAACAATATTTTGTGGCTAATACAATTTTACATTAAAATACCATAAACTACTAAAAACCGTTTCTTTAAAATTGTTTTAATCAAATTCCTTACAATTATGTCTCTACAACCCACTTTTGGGGAACCCGTTCGGGATGGTGCGGGTTATCGCATATCCTCAGGACTAGTAGAGCGAGATGCAGACCTCCTCATGGAGCATTCAGTCTCGATGGAATTTGTAACACAATCTTTAAGAAAACGAGATTTCTATTTAATAAATAAATATATAAAAATATAAATATTATCAACATATCTATTTTTAAATAAATATATAAAAATATAAATATTATCAACATATCTATTTTAGATAAATAATAAATTCCATGTTTTATAAACAGAAGATAAGAATCCCAAATTTCATGAAAACACGATCAAGAAATCAATACAAGTCAATTTACACTAAAATACCATATACTATTCAATCTAGATTTATATCCACTAGAATACTTCATTTCTTTAAAAATTACATCCATGAAAACCCTAAAGATGATAAATAAATACTTGAAATTTATTTTGAAAATATACCAAAACTATTTTTCATTAAACCCCCTCAAGTTATATTAATTTATAATAAGTACCCTGGTAAATATAGGTTTAAGCGGGAATAATTCACTTGAGTCTCAGGGAGTCGGAGAAAGTGAGTGTTTGCCTATTTAAGGTAGACAACTAAAAACAGGGTTATCAATACGGTAATTGTCTTAGAAAAAGACAAAAATCCTGCTGTCCATGTGCAGCAGTTACTGATAACTCCAAAAACTAATTCCGGAATTCAATTCTGTGTAAAGTGTCTGACTCAGTCAGAGTCTCAGTCTAATCTGAATACAATCTGAATATAATACATTCTTAAATACAATTCAAATATAACTCTAATACAATATGAATCTATTTATACCAAAATACTATCTATATCAATATGAATAGATTTGACCGAACCATGGATATACATTGACTTGATTACATGACTATCCATTTACATCCTTATCCATTTATATGAACAATTGATATCATGGTTTCAGCAAATCTTACATCTACAAATTACTACAAAACAATACAATAAACATTACGGGGTTTAAAGGGGTAGACATGTACGGAATGTGTTAGAAGTAGGACGAGACGGTCACTTTAATACACCTAACCTGAATATCCGTTGATGTTGTACCGTGGCTTAACGGTTCTTTGTGCTCCGTATACCTTAGTCCACGGAATAGTTGGACTCCTCTCGTATACACTAGCATATTCTGTACCAAACTACAAAAAACTGCTTTAATATAACAATCAAATATTATACCAGTTATATTCTCTTATCTGTCTATTCTATTTCTACATTTCTTTGGGACTTACCGAGCGATTATTCGCTGACGACATTCCTTTTCTCTTCTTTCTTTGGAATGTTGTCAGGAGGATCCGATTCTCTGGAGATCGAGCCCAGTTCAGACGACTTGGAGCAGTTCGCAGAAGACCCAGAGCTCTAGTCACTTGTATATACTTTTATTTTCAGTTCATGCCATTGTTTAGGCATTGCTTTCCTCATTGTATTTACTTTCCAGCATTGTATTGTAAAGAATGTATAATAAATAAAAAGTTGATGTTCATTTACATCTTATGTCTTCTTGTGTACATTTACATTATATTTCTTATTTACGCTTAACATGTTTACTTCTGAGTAAATACGTCGCGGACCTCGCCACGTTTCCTTACCCGTACACTGGGGAGCGGGACGTGACAATCGGCAGCAGTCCGCTTACTACTACAACGCCCGGGTTAAATATCGAGCCTTCAAGACAGGAGACTTAGTCCTACGACGAGAAAAATTCGTGGACCAAGGGAAGCTATACAAGTTCTCTCCGAAGTGGGACGGGCCATTCTTCGTGATAGAGACATTGGCCGGCGGAGCCTACCGTCTCCAGGACTCCTGGGGGCATGATTTTTCTCGGCCATATAACGCCGAAAAGCTTAAATTGTACAGATAAACTTGTACCCTTTCGAGTAATAAAATTCCCTTTTTTCGGCTAAAGTTTCTAAACTAAGCCCTTACAAGATTCCTCCTCCGCTCTAAGGCCGGTGAATAACCCCCTATCCGCCGCACTCATTCAAAACAGGTCGTCTCTCGCCTGACAAAATATGGACCCTATAGCATTCGGTCATGGGCTTTCTCCAACCCGACTCAGAAGCAGCAAAGGTGTCCCAAGACAAGCACCCAGGCGCGCTCAAAGAGCGGCCGACCTAAGTCTAGCTCTACCCTCTCTACCTCAACTCCGAAAACGATCAAAGAGGTTCGATGTTTTGTAATCATGGGCAAAGAAAGGTCTTTAAGCAAAAGAAAATTTATTAAGAATTTATTAGGAGGTATTCTCGGCTCCACAGCTTTACAAAGTAAAGGAAAAAGCATATAACCCCTAAACTATTACAATAAAGGGGGAAGCGGGTTACGAAAACATTGACGGTGATACTCGGAGGAGAGTTCCTCCAGCCGAGCCTAAGCGACCTCCGCCCACTCCCTCTATCAGTATCCATGTAGAAGCTACGGATTCGCCGGGGGTCTCCGCCGCCGAACATGATGCTACAACCAACCTCTGCTGGAAACATTTGAGGAGAATATTCTTTAAGCGATCCTGCCTACTCTTCAAGATCAAACCCAGCTCTTGGGCAGTGTGTATCTTGTCGAACGCCTTCTCCATTGCATGTAGGGACAGAGCCTTGAAAAGACCCAAGGAAGATCTCCATATCGCATAGATAAGCACCTGTATGAGAGGGGATCGACAGGGTAGTAAACGCCCACAGTGACCCTCCAGGCGACCTATCACGGCCTCATACGTCACCTCGGAACCATCAAGTTCATAGAAATACACGTCGTCTCGAGATACGATGTCTCGGATGGTGTATGCACGGCCCGTCATCAGGAAGGGGCGAAACAGCTAGACGGAAATCAACGTGGATTCCTGAAGGGAGGCCATCCCTTCGCTATTTATAGCCTCAACAAAAGCCTTCCAACGACCAAGATCCTCCCACGCTACAGCGCAAATAATGGAGCATCGCATCTTCCCGATAAGGCGCGGCCATATAGCGTCCGGTTACTGGCTCGCTCCCTCCCATGCGGGTCAAAGAAGGTTGAACGACATCTCCAGGGAATCCCAAGAATCAAGGAGGACAAGATATGGAAGACCTCTATCACGAGGCGGCCGAGAAGTTTCTTACTTGGCTCATCCGCGGTGGGCAGCTTCCTGCCCGGCTATGCTGCGGATCCAAATCCCTCATCATGAGGTGGCCGGGTAGCTTCCTGCTCGATTCATCTACGGGGGGTAGCTTCCTGCCCGGCTATGCTGCGGATCCAAAGCCCACATCGTGAGGCGGTTGAGTAGTTTCCTACTCGGCTCATCCACGGCGGGCAGTTTCCTGCCCGGATATGCTGTGGATCTAAAGCCTTTATCACGAGACGACCGAGTAGTTCTCTGCTCGGCTTATCCGTGGAGGGCAGCTTCCTGCCCGGCTATGCTACAAATCCAAAGACCTTATCGCGAGGCGACCAAGTAGTTTCCTGCTCGACTCATCCAAGGTTGACTCCAGGGTGAGCAGGGACATCGATCTACTTATACTTGGCATTCATTCATTCGTATGTCGCGCTCACTTGCCACCTCGACTCCAGGGAGAGGAGGGATCCTGATCTACTTATAGTTGCCATTCGTTCGTATATCATGCTCGCTCATCACATCGACTCTGGGGTGAGGAGGGACGCTGACCTACTTATAATTTGTGTTTGTTTGTTCGTATGTCGCGCACGCTCGCAACCTCGACTCCGGGGTGAGCAAGGACGCCGATCTACTTATACTTAGTATTCATTCGTTCATATGTCGCGCTCACTCGCCACCTCTGTTGGTTATATGTATGCCCTAGAGGCCATTATTATACATGATTGTATATTATTGTAGATGCTTAGACATATATAGAGAGGACTTTCTTACTCAACACGATAGTATGCTGTCTGGTTGCTCTTTATCTTAACATGTACGCTTATGTATCTTTATATTGTCTCTCATTTACAATATGTACACCAGCAAAGTATGGTGTACTACGGTTTTCTCATTGATGGTGATAGAGAGGATTGCATCATGGATGATGATGACCCTACCAGTTTTCAGCAAGCTATCAAGAGTGGTGACTCTGTGAAGTGGCTGGATGCCATGAGATCCGAAATGGAGTCTATGTACACCAGCAAAGTATGGACTTTGGAGGATGTACCTTCTGGGATAAAACCCGTAAGGTGCAAATGGATCTTTAAAAGAAAGATCGGTTTAGATGGGCAGGTAGAGACCTATAAGGTAAGGTTGGTGGCGAAAGGTTTTCGTCAAAGACCAGGACTGGACTATGACTAGACTTTCTCATCAGTAGCCATGCTTAAATCTATTCGGTTCCTACATGCTATTGCTGCTCACTACGACTATGAAATCTGGCAGATGGACGTTAAAATCGCATTCCTAAATGGTGATTTAGAAGAATGCGTTTATATGGATCAGCCAGAGGGCTTCATTGACAGTGGGAGCAGTGGAAAACCATGTAGGTTGCTTAAAACCATTTATGGATTAAAGCAGGCATCACGGAGTTGGAACATCTGTTTTGATGATGTTATCAAAGAGTTTGATTTCGTAAAATATCCAGATGAGCCTTGTGTTTATAAGAAGACTGTAGGAAGTACTGTCACATTCCTCGTATTGTACGTGGATGGCATTCTTCTGATAGGAAATGACATTCCTATGCTACAGTCGGTCAAATCATTCTTATCACAAAGGTTCTCCATGAAGGACCTGGGTGATGCCATGTACATATTGGGCATTCGGATCTATAGGGATAGATCCAAACGGTTATTGGGATTGTCCCAAGCCAGGTACATCAACACCATCCTAAAGAGTTTTAGTATGGAAGACTCCAAGCGGGATACCTTACCCGCTTGCCATGGAGTCACTCTCTCCAAGGACTTTTGCCCAAAATCCGATGAAGAGAGAGCTCGCATGAGCATTATTCCCTACGCTTCAGCCGTAGGATCTATAATGTATGCGATGTTGTGTACACGCCCTGATGTAGCTTATACACTGGGTATAGTAAGCAGGGATCTGTCTAATCCAGGGGAGCAACACTGGACTGCTGTGAAGAACATTCTTAAGTACTTGCGAATGACTAAAGAATTGTTCTTGGTGTATGGTAACGGGGATCTTCAAATGGAGGCCTTTACCGATTCGAGCTTCCAGAGTGATAAGGATGACAGCAAGTCTATCTCAGGGTTTGCATTTACCCTCAATGGAGGGACGGTGAGTTGGAAGAGTTCCAAACAGGATAACGTTGCAGACTCTACGATGGAAGCTGAGTACATTGCTGCAAATGATGCTGCCAAGGAAGCCGTCTGGATGCGCAAGTTCATCTCGGAGCTAGGAGTAGTTCCAACCATTATTGATCCAATACCATTGTATTGTGATAATAATGGAGCTGTGGCGTTGGCCAAAGAGCCCAGGTCCCATCAGAGATCCAGACACATCCTGAGGTGATATCATTTGATCCGGGAGATAGTTGATCGCCACGAGATCGAGATTAAGAGAGTAGACACAAAGAATAACACTGCGGATCCATTCACCAAGGCCCTCCCTCAGCCGCAACATGAGCGACTTTTTGAGATGTTGGGTATGAGATATGCCAATAATTGGCCTTAGTGCAAGTGTGAGATTGTTGGATATGTGTATGCCCTAGAGGCCATTATATGATAGTGGATGTATTGGTATGTGTATATATATATATATATATTCAGAGGACATTCTTGCTTGACATGATAGTCTGCTATCTGGTTTACTTTATCTTTACATGTTCATTTGATCATGCACTTTATTCATTTGGTACATGTTGATAAAGCCCTTTGGATATTTGCTTGACTGCTCTGATTATGATGCAGATCATACTAGTAGGACAAGTGTAGTCTATAGGCATATCCTTAAATTGTTCCTAGTCATGGGTGTATCGAGACGGGGTATCGATATACTAGAGTAGACTAGCGTATACATTCTTGACCCATATGATGGGTGGTGGATGATCTCATATCCATTGATGTTTGACATCAAAGATTGTATACGGGTGCTCAGTGGTGACTGGGTACACTGGACGGACTCGTCGAGAACTCCTATATGGTATTATATCTATCTTCGGATAGAAGTTCTCAGGTGACACTGGTACAGGTTAGTCTGTAGACCCGAGATCGTCATAGAGTCTTGTGTGTGCTCCCACTGTACTTTGATTGCCACCCTACCACAACTCTACCGAGTCGTGCAAACAGGTGGCTTTTGGGTACAGTCCCGAGGCACATGGAGACAATGAGTGATAGGAGGGGTTTCGTCTCTCCCGGTATTGGGGGTTAATGTTGTGCTGTGCTCGATTAGCTATAACAGGAAGTCCTTGGCCAGGGCCGTTGAGCTTTACTGATAAGTGTTATCAGTAGTTTCTCGATTTGTTATACGCCATACATCGGCATGACTTATTGATTTATTGGGGGTCGATGATTCCATCCCTAGACTTGATATGCAGTATATCAGACGAAGAGACCGGATTGTACGGTAAGTGTTGCCAGTTGGCTCGATGGGAGTTTTGAAAGGTTCGCTTGTTTTTCTTCTGATCGCTCAATACCCGGGTGGCCGTTATGTTTAGCTGACCGCTTGTGGCTTGTGGGTGTTTGATATGATCATCACCTACTGCCGGCGTATTGACGAGTCTTAAAGTCTCATACAGGAGTTTCCTAACTCAGGCGAAACGATATGGTGTGCATATGAGATATGCGCGGGGGGCCCGATTAAATGCGTGTATGTGATGCCGTATATTAATCGGGCGTTTACTATTTGTCGAGTCGTATGTGATATGACCGGTTTATTAAATCAAATGTTGATTTAATATTGACTTTTAGCTCACTTTTTTTAAACCTTTTCTTTTTGGATGTATGCATATATGTTTATACATGCACATGTTGATGTGAATGCACATATACATACATACATGTGTATCATGGTTGTTGATATATAGAAGATGGCAATGCAAGACTCACATGGTTTGAATATATGTATATTTTTGTTTTTGAGAAAAAGGAAAAAGGAAATTAAACATGACTCATTGTTTCTACACTCTTCTCATGTTGACCATTGACTTTAACCCTAGTTTTATTTCCTTTGATCATTAACTCATCTACAAAAATATCTAGATATTTATTTTACCATGGTTATATGAGAGTGTCTCACATATATATTCCTTTTTATTTTCTCTTTTAATTATGAGATTATCATTAACTTGAAAAAAGCTTTTCCATCTTCTTCTTCCTCCTCCTTCATGCTCTCTTGAGTTTTCATAAGAGTGAGGAACTTAAAAAGAAAGGTTTTTTAAGTGAGAATACAAAGTACATCATCATTCTATACTAGTCTAGCCTATTGGTGTAGGGTCTTAGCTCCACTTCTTCAAAGATAAAGTGAAGCTAGGAGCTTTGAGCAAAGGGACTCCGGGTGGATCTTCGTGGACTTGGAAAGATTCAAGCGTGCCGGTTCAAACTCTAGGAGATCCAAGGAATCACAAAGGGAGGTCTACAAAGGTTGTAATCTCTCCACTTAGTGATAGATACTATTAGATGTTACCCTAAATTTCTAGTTCGATTCCTAGGTTAGTTTGCTTAGCACCCCCTTAAATTTTTATTATGGCATGTGTGATGCTTCCAAACCCTAGGCAAGGTGCTATGTAAACCCTACACAAACATGATTATGAAGAATAACACGGATATGAACAGTAAGGTATGTACGAGTATGTAAAGTGCGATAAGTAATCTAAACTGTGCTACTGGGTTATCTACTCTAAACTCTTTGAAATCAATTTAATGGAATTGTCGATGTAACTCAATAGTAACATGTGGATGCCCAGGACCACGGTCAAGACTCTCGGGTTGAATCCGAGACGTGCCGCTAGGCAGTGAACAGGTAACATGTATAGACAGATGATGTCAGCAGCAGCATTACGGAGCTGGCCTAGCCCGTAAAGACTGATCAGTATAAGCATCAAACTGTCGAGTTACAAGTCAGGTTTCGTTATTGATTTCCCTTTACCCCCAAGGTTATATGTTCAAGTCAGGTATTGATAATATGTAACTAATGCCAACACAGGATCAAGCAGGTACATATTTTGTTTATATTGACAACAGGTTACGTCCGTCAGGACAACAGTCAGGATTGTCAGCATTGGTAACAAGATCAAGTATCAAGTCAAGTAGTGTATCAGGGTATGTCATGTGGTGCATATGTATCCAACAGATACCCAAAGTAAAACTGTAACGAATATCGAAACACGGTTAATGCAAAGATGTACAAGTATCTATCAGTAATAACATATGTATATCCATGACTATGTATGATGCAAGCTAGATAACATGTCATGATAATATAGTAGTGAAATGACATCAGGGTGTTCCGGCATGCAACTAGATATTCAATAGACAGTAGGGATACGTACAGGTATCGTAAAATTATAAAACTGTAACATAGGATGCACAATTAAACTACATGTAATATTTTTATTCATATGGATATATATATATAGTAGCATAGCATGTAGCAAGATAAACTTTCCTGATCGGATCTCACAACGGGGTACATACGCCGCGTCCGACGTCGGGTAAACGTCGCGATGCACACACGCGCGTATGGGACTAGACTTGGCTACTCAAGAATGTGACCACACTGGCTGAGGATGACGACTGGGTTTCCCTGATCGTTAGCGACGTGCATGGCTCCGGCGATCACCGGAAAACAAGAACTAAGAAAAGAAAAGAGAAGAAGAAGAAGAAGAAGAAGAAGAGGGTGTGGTCTGGGGTTGCTCTATCTTGGCTCTGGGTTTGGGATAGAGGAGGTGAGGAGATGGTGATGACGAAGTCGTGGGTTTTCTGGCGATGGGGGTCGGGTCGTAGGGGTTGCGGTTCTCAGGTGATGGGTTGTCGGGGTTGTCGGGTGTGGGTGATGGTGGTGTCGGGAGTCGAAGGTGGTGATGAGGGCGGTGGCGAGGAGTGCGAGCGAGAATGTCGGCGGTGAGGGTGCCAGTGATGGGTTCCGGGTGTGCATGGTTCTTGGCCTCGGGGTTTAGGGTGCTCGGGAGAAGAGAGAGGTGAGTGGAGGTGGTGGAGGTGAGGATGAGGTTGAAGAGATTGAGGTCGACGACAAAGGCGAGGGTGACGGCGACGGCGACGAGGCTAGGGTTAGAGCATTGGGTTATGCAGGGTTTGCTCAGGGTTTGCAATAGGGATAAGGAGGAGAGAGGAGCAGAGGTGGTCGGGGGCAATGGCGTCAGGGTGATGGGGATGCAGGCGAGGGTGGAGACGGCGACGAGCTAGGGTTCGGACGTCATGGGTTCTCGTAGAGGAGGGACGAGAGAAAGAAGAACTGTGGTGAGGAGAGAGAGGGATATATATATATATATATATATATATATATATATATAGAGAGAGAGAGAGAGGGATATATATATATATAGAGAGATTGAGAGATTGAGGATCTGTGAAGATTGTAAATATATATATATATATATAATTATATATATTTGTATATTCATATATTTATATATATTCGTGTGTGTGTGTGTAATTATACTGTTAGGTTTAGATTTTAAAATATAATAATATATAAACTTGGGTTTTAAGGCTAATACAAAAATACTCCAAAAATTGCCTGGACTGTGTCTAAAAATCTAGTTTTAAAATAAGAATAATATACGTATCAACCAAAATCATAATGCGATATCCGGTTAAAGAAAATACATACCCCCAAGAACGGATGCACGCAAATGCACGCAGCGATCTAAACGATTCCGTTACAACAAACAGGAAGTGAACACATTATACGGATGCAACAATTGGGTATGGAGTATGATGCAGGCAATGCTAGGTATTTAAAATATATTATTTGACTATAATTTGTAGTATTTAAAAATATATGCAATATTAGATTGTTCCCGCCAAAATTTTGGCTCAGAACTTGCTCCCTTATAAAATAATTAAAATAAAATAAAAATAAAAATAAAGGGAAAGATCCACATGCAAAGAATGTAAGAACTGCCTCAGCGCCTAGAGTTAAAAACTCTGACGCAGCGCCTCACGTGGAAAGAACGGGAGCGCCAGCGCCAAGAGTTAAAAACTCTGAGGCAGCGCCTCACGTGCAAAACACGAGAGCGCCAGCGCCAAGAGTTAAAAACTTTGAGGCCGCACCTCACGTGCAAAGTACACGAGAGCGCTAGCGCCAGAACTAAAAGTTCTCTACCATTGGATCATAGATCCGACGGAGATAATAAATCAACAAATTACAGAATTAAATTCTGTTAAGAAAATATTTCTCAAATCTTTCTAAATAAGAAAGGTTACGCTCTGTAAAACAGAGCACCGTTGGATTAAAGATCCAAGGGTGATTAAAAATCACCAAGATACAGAATAAGCTCTGTATGGGAAAATATTTTCCCAATCTTGTTAAAAACGACAAAAATATCTTCTGTAAAACAGAAGGTCTGGGATCAAAGATCCAACGGTGGATAAAATTCCCAAATCAATTAGAGATCTCTCAATGAGAGATTTCCTTAACTAAACCAACAAATCAGCCTCCGCTATATAAAGGACCCAAGACTTCAAGTCTTGTACAGAAGAACCCCCCCCATAAACTTCAAACTTCAAACTTCAAGACGAGAACTACTTCTCCTCAAAGTAAATAAAAACAAAAGAGATCATAGCATCTCCTCCATGTATCTAAGAGTTTAACTCTTATATAAGAAGAACTTAGGTCTTTTTCCAGACCTCAGATCTATGAGACAAAGTCTCTCATAAATGAGAATCTAATTCTCAGAGAATTGATCTGATCAGAACAAAAGAAAATTCACTGCTTGGTGCTCAACGTCGAGCGCTCCACGTGCCCCTCACGTGGGTGCTGTTTAATAAGGAGTGCTTAGCACTCAAAATTTGGCGCTTAGCGCCGAGCGCTCCATGTGCCCCCCACGTGGACGCTACTTAATAAAAAGTGCTTAGCACTCACTACTGGGCGCTCAGCGCCAAGCGCCTCACGTGCTCCACACGTGGGCGCTATAAAGTGTTTAACACTCCATATAAAAGAACATAAATAAAACAAAAATAAAAAGGGGTGTCAGAACCCATATCAATGCTCAACATTGCTGATACAGAAAGGGGACCAAACCTAAATAAATGATCAAATAGGTTGACCCCAAACTCCAAATTGGTCTATCCCATATGCTTTTAAATTGGCCTTAGTCCCAAACAAGACCACCAAGTCTCCGACGAACATTCACTGGTTCAAGGGTACATCTCTTCACATCTCTGATATATGTCGTTGTAATTCTTCAATGTCTTCACCGAGGTGGCGGGTCCCGACAACCAACAACTCTTTGGCGTACTCCCAAACCGAGCTATGGACCGCAACGTCCTTAAACTACTGTGGATCGCAACGTCCTTAAACTAATAACGGACTGCAACGTCCTTAAACTACTACGAACCGTAACATCCCTAAACTAAAACAATAGAGCCCAAATGCTCTTTTGTTGGATCAAAAAGATCATAAACCTCCGTTAAGTAGATCTTAGTTCAAAATTGGACTAATGTATCCTTAACAAACATTTAAGTTGATCTTAACCTAAAACAAGGTTAATGATCCTTAAATCAAAACAAATCCAAATCTAAGATATACGGATTTGGACTAATCCACACCCTACGGAAGACAACATAAATTAGTCTCGTATACAATTCACGATCAAACCAAAAATAAAACAAACACACACGACACGAAGTGAACATCTGGAGCAGGAGAAAGTGGTTATCGTTACGCGGTAACGTAATTAACTGTAGGGGCTTGCACCTGCAGGGAAGAGCATCCCCACAATAAAAAAAACCCCTCGCAAACGAGGGGGAATCTGGCGAAGTCTGCTACAACGGCCGCATCCATCCAAACCTCTGATACACAGTGTCATAAATCAACTTTGTATTTTCGAAGAGGTGGACGGATAAAACCAAATAGCATCTGCCCCCAAATTCAGGCCAGACGATCTATCCCAGTTCGTCTCTATTTTCGGCGGTAAACAGATTCTGGCACATCCGGTGGGACCTTTTCCTCTTTCCACTCCACACTTCGTATGTCGTGTTTCGCGAACAAATCACGGTCTTCTATGGTTGCCCATGGATTCAAGGTACTAAGATTTGGTTTCTTTCCCCTATGCAGAAAAGGAGATAACGTCAATGGCCTCCAGCTGCGCTAACTGCAACAACAACTCCCACTCCGCTACGAATGGAGGAGTGAGTTACGGGCCCCAAGCAGCCTCCATCTTCGCAATTCTGGCGGAACATGTGTCACAGGCCGCCACTGGGTTGTTCTTCGGGACCTGCTCCCGCCAATGAGCTTCAACACTTCAATGCCATCATAGGAAGCTCCGAAGAAGCCGGTCTTCGATCGGCTTGCAACTACCACGACCCCTCTCAACAGGTTGTCTAATTTCAACGCCTCTGTTTTTAACAGACTGGCCCAAACCTCCAGTGGACCCGTATAGAGGCCCGCGATACCTGAAGGGGTTATCCCTAAGCGGATAGCCATTCCAGCTCCGGTAAATGAAGTTGTCAAAGAGGATTCTCCTTTTAAAGGATCGGTCTTCACAAGACTGTCCGTTCCAACTCCCGCTTCGGGCGAAGTCACCAAGGCTGCTTCCCCTGCCCAAAAGTCGGCCCTTTCAAGATTGACTATTCTCTCTCAGCGGACGTCTGTCTTCGACAGGCTGACGCCGACAACAGCCTCTCATCAAAGCAGGGGGCATGAGAAGCTACTACGACAATAGAGGTGATCCCGGCTACGCGACATGCTCGACCTCGTCACTGGCGCCGAGTGAGGAAAGCTGGGGGCAGTTCCCCCTTTGGACTTACCCCACCAGCTCCAACGGTGGAAGTTGATGCTGCTGTTCCAACTGGGAACAGCTTTGAGCCGCTCAGGAGGGTGCGCAAGAACTCTCTAACTGCCATGTTAAAAAGGTCTCCTCCACCTGTGGAGAACGTTACAAAGGCGAATCCGGAGCAGCCCCCTCAGCGGTTGTCCTCCAAAATCCACAGGGTCTGGCGAAGAGTCCAACACTCTGTAATTAACCAAGACTATTCCCGCCGACCGAAGAAAATGAAGGCTCGGCAAGAGGAGGACCATCCCGCAGCCATACTACAGAAGGTATCATGGATGCCTGTTGCAATGACCCCCTCAACTTCGACCGCCCATAAAAGAAGAAGGCCGGAGAGGATCCCCATGCCCGCAACAAATCTCAAGGGCACTGAACCCAAACGCCCCAAGTCTGGGGGCATGGTAGTGCAAACCATTTACATGGTTTCCGGAAAATAGGAAAGCCGTGCTTCTAGGGGTCATCGACCACTTACACGATCAGTAACTAAGGCTCAAGAGCAACAACAGAAACTCCAGGAGATGCTGACAAAGATGGCCGCACTCACTGGGCTGAAGGAAAGCCCAGAAGTATCGTCGGATCAACGCCAGGACCTAGAAACCGACGCCTAGTTCCTCCGAAGAATACTCGAAAAGAAAGTTAAAGAAGCCGCGGAACAAGCGGCTAACATAAAACAAATGGCGCTCCTGTTCCAGGATATGGTGGGGATGATGATCCAGCCGGACCCTCCAGCCGAAGATACCCCAATAATCATTGAAGACGACAGAGGGGAGACATCAAACCCTCTTCCAGCTTTATCAGCAGCCAGGGAGGAGACGATCTTGAAAGCTGCGCTTGATGACTACATGGCTCAACAAATACGAGCTCATAAGGCAAGTGAAGCCGCTGGCCAAGTCGTCAGAATTGGGCGACCCTATCCAAGCGGGTACGATCAAATTAAGTACTCGACGGGATATACGATCCCTAAATTCCACGTGTATAAGGGGACAGGCAACCTCCATCAGCACGTCGCTTAGTTCAGGGCTCTATGCGGCAACACTGGAGGCGATGACAAATTGCTACTTCACCAGTTCGTCGGCAGCCTAGCGAAGACAGCTTTTGAATGGTACTCGGAGCTTCCAAATGACTCTATCAAAACATTTACGGAAAAGGAGCTGCTGTTCACCCAGCGTTTCACAAGTTCTAGCGAGCGCACCTCGATCATGGCGTTGATCAATGCCAGGGTGAAGCCAGGAGAGACCTGAGTTCAGTACGCAATTCGATGGCGGAACCTATGGTCAAAATACGAACAGTGCATAGAAGAAGCTCCTGCTGTGGGCATGTTTGTAGGGACCCTTGATCCGCAGGCAACTATATCCCAATTTATGATGTTCTTCAAGCCAACCACTTTAAGCTTGATCGACAAGCTGGCCCAAATGGACCAGATGGGCTATAGGCCTTCCTCTTCGAAAACGGATCCCCGGAATGAAAAGGGCAAAGGGAAAACAACCTTCGTCACCAATGCTCAACAGCAACCGAGTGATCCGAAGCCGGTTGCTCGCCAAAGCAACAAATCGCGATTCCTCGACGAGAAGTTGAGACGTCCTTACTCGTTTCTCCGGGATAAAACGAGGAGACTGTTCGAACTAGTGGTGCGCAACAGGCTCATCACCCTGCCAGATCCGAAACGCCCACTGCAGCCCGATGACGTCAACAGTCCCAACTATTGCCCCTACCACCGAATAATGGGCCACTCAATCGAAGATTGCTTCATCTTTAAAAACTGGATTGAGGACCAGTACCAACAAGGCAAATTCGAGCTGTCCGAAAATTGGAAGGTAAGCCCGCCACAGCAGCACGCTCCTAAAAGGGTGGACGCGCCGGGGGCATCCTGCTCATTCGTAGAAGAAGCTCTGTGGGATGTTGTCATTTCAGCTAAGACCAAAATAATGCTAAATGATCTTCAAGCATGCCCGGAAATCAGGTGGAAAATCCCGCTGGAGCCCGAGATCATTGGGGGAATGCTGAAACCACGCCCAACACCGAGAATTGGTAGCAAAGGGCAAAATACCCAGACCCAGCCGTCAAAGTCTTCGAAGAAAAAGAAGAAGACCAAAAATCCCGTGCAGCCTGATGATAAGCGCACAGACCTGCAAAAGCATATTGACGCACTGAAGCAATACAATCAGAAGGCACGAACCATATCATTGAGAGCGGAGATAATGACAATGATGAGGGAGACGACTCGTCAGAAGAACCCGAGGATTATGTGGAAAGTTGTCACATGATCTCTCATTCTCCAGTAAATGGCGAAGAAGCTCACTCAGCGTCAGAAGATAACATAGAGGAGCCGGGGGAAGAATCGGTGCCAAAATCTTTAGAACCATCAGATGAGATGATTGACACGCCGCTGAACGAAGCCCGTCAGAAGAGAAAAGCTGATTGAGAACGTGAAATTGTCATATTCGAAAGGGCCAGGCGTCAGCGTTGTTCAGTCGAAAATATTGCACTTTCAACACGACAATTTCCTTACTATTTTTAATCATCTAAAGGTGTTTGGTATAAATATAACACATATTAGAAATTTATCTGCAAAAGATCATTTAACATGTGTTATATATTATAACCGGCATTATGAAGGAAATTGTATGTAAATATTTCACGCATATATTCTGTATCTCTCATATTATTTACTGAGATCTTGTGCCAGATTAGCTCAGGACAGATATCGGAATCGCAAATTCATCGATAAAATAAAGGAAATACAAGAGTTATATTCTAGCAGAGATTCAGTAAAGAGAAGAAGATTCCAGATATCAAATATAAATCCAGAGACCAACAGGAGAAGACTCAAGAGAATTGAAGCAACAAGCTCACCAATCAGCAGTGGATCCGCGGCCGTGTTGGCCGAGTTGCCGCGGATCCACGGCTGAGTCGGGGGCGTCAGGGTCAGTAACTCTCTGGAAGATGCTTCTCAACATCCTAGCGTATTGGAGAAGTCTTGTTGTAACAATCTTGTTCTGAAAACTTCTCTATAACAACCTAGCTTGTTGGGGAAGCTTCATAACAACCTAGCTTACTCTAGAAGCCTCTTTGTAACAACCTAACTTGTTGGGGAAGCTTGTAACTACCTAGCTTATTCTAGAAGCCTCTCTATAACAACCTAGCTTGTTAGGAAAGCTTCATAACAACCTAGCTTATCAAGGAAGCTTCATAACAATCTAGCTTCTTGGGGAAGCTTGATCTAAGGCTATAAATAAAGACCTAGTGACACTTTTAGCTGGTTGTTGAGTGGTTAGTTATTTTAGAGGGAAAATTCAGATATAAACTCCAATTCAAATCCCCAATTCATACATCAAGTCCAAGATCTAAATAAGGAATCGTAGAGAAATTCATCAAGCGACATCATTCACGATTCCTTTACGCAAAGCCGATCATCATCCGAGCATGAGATCCTCGACAGTTCCAAGACTCACGGTGATCGAGCGAAGCGAAGATCGACGGAATAATTACATGTTCAAGGGAGTGATCGAGAGCTATTCTTCTTGTAATCTCGGATTGAATGAATTGTAATTTGAAGTTGAATAATAAAGGTAATCATTACTTCTAATCTCGCTTTCTTTAAATTTCCGCATTATGAAATCTTTAATTGTTGATTCTTTTATTCTCATGATGCACGAGTAAATCTCCGTTTGATTGGATTCGTAGGATTAGGGTAGATCATTGGGTGAGAAAACACTATACTCCTTTTAAGTCTTATGTAGTTTATGAACTTCAACAAAGAAATCATCAACATCCTCATCGGGAAAAGAAACATCAATTTCTTGATGATTTCGACCATGATTTGAGATTAGATTGACGATCTCTTTGTTGAAGGCTAGATGCGAATGGAGATGAATGCAAGGACAAAGGTCAATAGTGACGAAACCCTAATTTCGTCCAAGGTACCATAATCCGCATTCATAACCATCGATCTAGTTATAAATCTATCAATAGATAGAAGGAGTTTTCCGTATTATTCACCCAAGGCTACTAAATCCTAAAGAATCCTACAAGCTATCTTAATTTTCTTGATAAAGTGATTGGATCTTGAAACGGTTTCTTGAACTTTTCATTTAGATATTGATAACATTTATTTGAACTAGATCTTGAAACCTATTACAAATTTGATGTTCTTTTGCTTTGTCTTTTCTTTTATTTCAACTCATCTAAATCAAGAAAGATAAAATACACGAATCTCAGTGGACGACCCGTACTCACTAGCGCACGCTACATGCGAAACCGTTATTGATTGCGGTTAAACTTTTACTATAAAAACTTTCACAAAACTTTTCTTTCATATTCATATCAAATCACAAAATTCTATTTCAATCAAATGGCGTCGTTGCCGGGGATACGTGTGTAATTTTGTTTTTCTTGATATTTGAGTTGAAACGTTATTATTCCATCACAATTCAAATCAAGACGCATTGTGTACTTAACGATAGTGTTTGAATTTTTGCGAGGGAATCTGGAATCACTAAAGTGAGGAAATCAAGATTCAGAGACATTCAACAAATTCCAGAGGAGCAAAGGAAGCTACAGGAGAATTTTCAAACCCTAATTCCCTCATTCCACCGCGGATCCACGGTGTTTTGGCGGTTTTTGCGGCGGTTCCGCCGCTGTATAGGTGACTTGGAGTCTTAAATTTCTGTAGTATAATCTCTGCTCTCTGCTCTCTCCTTTGATCTTGTCTAATAACAAATTTTCTGCAGGATTCTTTGCAAAATTCACCGCGCTTAAAAAAATCTTGTTGCGTTTCTTGATATTGTTTGTTTGTGCATATTGTAATACGGAAAATTAAGGGGCAAAGACCAAATTCAGATTGGGTGGGGATTTCATTACCCTTCCTAAGCCCCAAAAATCACAAAATGAGCATCCGCATCACCCTCATTAACTAAAAAATATCTAGACCAAGACACTAAGGACCGTCGTGCTCAATTAGGACAGAGAAAGACCGTGGGTAATCTACTGCTTATCCGCATTTCTTTTACGGTGTCTAGGAAAGTGTGTCTAAGGCAAGTGGTTACTTAATTAGACCATCTATTTACATAGCGGATACTTCCCACTTGCCTGGCCACAGGAGGGATAAAGAGGTAGTAGAGGATCGATCCTGCGGCTTGTCCTCTGGAAGTCTAGGAGCGGTCTAGTGACTTGACCTAGGTGACCGTAGATCTAGGGTTGATTGTGCATTCTTGTGATTTTTCAAAATCCGGCTTTTCCAAAACAAACAACACTTTTCCCTAATTATCACAAGCGCTGCCACTTGTGCTAAACCGTTAGTGCATGCTCGGCTGGACACGGGATTTTAGTGCCCGGCTTGTCCGCGTTCCTTCTATCGACTCCGAAATTGATATTGTTAGTGTATATGCCCTAGAGGCCATTACTGTATCATACTAGTTTGTATATTACTTAATGGATGCTTGGGATATTCACCTTGTATATACAATCTTGCTCAAAATAGTAGTATGCTACTTGGTTTGTTTCTACTTCAATGTGTACATGTGTTTATTTTTGTATATCGCCTATACACATTAGTGGAGCCCTTAGGATCTTTGCTTGATTACCAGCGATGTGATGGCCGTCACACTAGTGGGGCTGGGTAATCTATAAGCACATCCTTATGCAGGTCCCTGGTCGCAGGACTATCGAGACAGGGCATCGATACTCCGGAGTAGACCAGCGCATGCGCTTCTTATCCCAGTGTGGGAGACGGTCTGTCCCACAGCCGTCAGTACGTCGTACTTGAGATAGTATGCGGGTGCTCGTTAGGTTACGGGTACACTGGACAGGACTCGTCGGGAACTGACTAGTTGGTATTATGCTTATCGTCAGTTATCAGTTCCCAGGTGACATGAGTACAGCTTAGTCCGCTGACTTGACACTGTCACTTCGCCTCGAGTGTGTTCCTACTGTACTTTGATCACTACCCTACCACGGCTCAAAGGAGTCGTGCAAACAGGTAGTGGTTGGGTGCAGTCCCGAAGCACTTGGAGGCAATGACGGTTAGACAGGATTCGTCTCTCCCGGTATTGGGGGTTGACATCGCGCTGTGTCTAGGAGAGCCATTACACGAGTAGTCCCTGGCCAGGGCAAACGAGATATACTGGTAGGCTTCCAGTGTTATCTCAGGGTGTTTTGGGCTTCGCTCCGGCACGACTTGTACCGCTATTGGGGGACTGATGTTTATCGCCCCCTAGGCCCGCCATGCGATGTATCAGACGAACAGACCGGACTGTACGGAGAATGTCACACTCAGGCTCAGTAGGAGTTCAGATGGGTTTCGCCTCGTCGGTCTTCTTGTCGGCATTACCTGGGGACCGTTATGCACAGCTAGTGCCGCTTGCGGTCTGTGGTTAAACCCACTGCCAGCGTAGTGTCGAGTCTTTAGAGTCCCACACAGAAAGCTTTTCGTCTTTAGGCAAAAGAGTAGAGGTCGCATGGTATTGCGACAGGTCGCATGGTTTTGCGACAGGGTTCGGTCACATCCATGCACTTGTGCACGTACAGTGTCCGGACAGTTTACACTGTGGGCTTTGGTTTAAGCCGGATCCTAGTGTACCTTATGGAATTGGATTTATCCAGTTTGCATTCGTGTTCCTCGGAACGCGGATGCGGGTGTGTATGCACAGTTGACAGGGAGACAGAGGCAGTGGATTCTCATTAGGGTTGTTGACAGTTGACCGTTGACTATTTGACTTTTTGCTCAACCCTAATGAGAATATGATATGTGATTAACTATTATATTGATTAAGTATTATGGTGACATGGTTGTTGACTTTTGTTGACTTGTTGACTTTGTTGACCGGTTGACTAGGCTTGACTAGTTGACCATCATGATAACCATGGCTATCATTTCATGCCAAAGACTTTTACTTGCTTGCTCATTTGTGTAAAATGAGTGCATGATATGATATGGTTATGGTTGCTTCAACCATCACATAAGACTTTTTTTGATATGATGAGTTATCATGACTTTGGATTATGAGAGGGTGAAAGACAAAAGAGAGCCTCATTCTTTCTTGCTCATTCTCTCTCTTGTTCTTGAGCTCTCTTGTTTTTGCTCTCACCCTCAACCTCTTGCTCCCTCTCTTGACTCTATGGTTCATATCTCTCATGAGTTGAGAATCAAGAACCATAGATAAAATCCCATTCTAATTCTTCTCTACTCATTCTAGTTCACTAGGTTTAGCAAACCAAGTGAACTAGTTTCTTCAAAGAACGAAGAAGGAGCCAAAGGTTGGAGCTTTCAGGTGGATCTATCTTCGGCGTACGGAGACGACGAGAAGAAGCCAATCGGACCACCATCGGAGTTTGAAGACGAAGGAGTTCAAGACAAGCAAGGTATAACCCCCTAACCGAGTAGCTAGAAACTCATAGTTAGGTTGTTAGATAGATGTTTAACCAAGATCCGGGTTATAGGTCCATGTTACCACCTCCGTAAAAATCGTTTTTTACCAAATTCCGCATTCCCGAAAGTACCGGGAGAGGTAGCATGGACTTACAGATATTTCTTCATTTTCTTTTTCCCAACCACCCACATCGACCGAGATGGACGGTTATCCATCAAATTTTCAAGATACCACGCTGCCACCGCCAGAAGGTGCACAGAACCCACCGCGCATTTCTCTCTAAGAGAGATGCTACCGTGTACGTGGTCCCCTTCCTACTTGTCTTTCTATTCCACCAGCCAATGGGGATAATTTTGAAATTAAACCCCAATTTATCAAACGGTTGCCCAAATTTCACGGTATTGAGTACGAAGACGCATATGTTTTTATAAACAAATTTGAAAACGTATGTGCTATGATTGGCACGTCACAACTTTCTGTGGATGCTGTGCGTTTACGTCTTCTCCCATTCACTTTGTGCGATCTAGCCAAAAAATGGATTTATAACACAACCGCACACTCTATTGCAAAATGGGATGAATTTGTTGCAGCATTCCTTAAGAAATTTTATCCCAATCATAAGACCGGCCGTATTCGGAGCAAAATCTACCAGTTTACCCAACTTCCTAATGAACCATTTTGGAAATGCTTTGAACGGTTCAAGGATCTTCTTTTACAATGCCCTCATCACGGAATCCATATATGGGATTTGTGTCGAATTATCTATGAGGGTATTGATCTCGCGACAAAACAGATGCTTGAAACCATGTGTCAATGTCAATTCCTGTCTAAAAACGATGGTGAAGCTTGGAAATACCTAGAAGATCTTGCCGAAAACACTTTATAATAGGAAAGTGTTAGTTCAAGATGATATAAGGGAGGTATCCATCAGCTCGATGATTCTATCGCAATGAAAGCCGAAATAGCCACGATACAAAAGAAACTCGATGCTATAGAAAACAAAATCTCTTCAACCTCCCTAAACCAATTAACGCTCCCTAAAACCGTGTGTGGATGCTGTTCCAATCCATCACATCTGACGGAAGAATGTCCTTTGAATTCTCCGTTTCAAGGTCAAGGACACACCAATGCTGCTTTTCAACAGCGACCTAGAAACGATCCTTATTCTTCCACAAACAATAAAGGTTGGAGGAATCACCCTAACTTTGCTTGGAACCAATACCAAACTCAAAACACGGTACCAAACCAAAATAACTTTCAAAAGGTTCCTCCACCACAACAGCAACCACCACAGAGTCAGCACCCCTTGCAAATACAAACCTTTCAAAATCCGGCCAACAATTCTTTCCAAACTGCCGGTACTGAAAACTCCTCTGGACTCGAACGAACTTTAGATTTGTTCATGAATACCTTCATGCAAATGTCGGCTGATATAAGGTCTTCTATCGACACCATAAGGAATGACCCAGCCTCCCACGGTGCGAGTATAAAAGCGATAGAAACACAAATTGCACAGTTAACGGCCACAATGAGTGCTAGAGAGAAAGGGAAACTTCCAGCTCAACCCCTACCGAATACTGGCTATTCACATCATGTGAGTGCTATTTCCACATTGAGATCTGGAAGAGTGCTGAATAATCATGTCGGCGAACAACTTGATATTGAGGATTCAGATAATGATACCCCGGCTTCCATTTCTGACCCCACTTCGTCTAGTCCTTCTTCTAGCGAGCCTATTCTCCGTTTTGCCCTAGGCTCAAACCCTCCACCCACCTCCCCAATTCAATCAAAGACGATCCCCACTCCAATTCTGGGATCGTTTCTACCCAAATGACCTTCTCCAATGTTGGACCCAGCGCTTATTGCTCAAGCTCCTTATCCTAATAGGTTAAGGGGAAACAGACCAAGTCCACAAATGGAGAAGATTGTGAAAATATTTATATAGATTAACATAAATATCCCTCTCCTAGATGCTATACAACAAGTTTCGGCTTATGCAAAAATTCTTAAGGACTTGTGCACTAGGAAGAAAAAAACTCAAGTGCCGAAAAAGGTGTTCTTGACGAGTAATGTAAACACAGATTTTACCCAACAATTACCTAAGAAACGTACGGACCCCGGCTGTCCTACAATTTCTATTTCTATTGGGAGGAAAAATATCAACCGTGCTCTACTCGATCTTGGCGCTAGTGTTAACCTACTTCCATACTCTGTCTACGAGCAATTAGGTATCGGAGAGTTAAAGCCTGCCTACTGCACTCTCCAGATGGCTGATAGATCTATCACCAAACCAAGGGGAGAGCTTAAGGATGTGTTGATAAAAGTCGGGGAATTTATATTCCATGTGGACTTTATTTTTCAAGATACACAACCGGTAGCGAACACACGGAATCATATTCCGGTAATTCTCGTTCGACCCTTTTTAGCAACTTCCAACGCTGTAATCAACTGTCGAAATGGCTCTATAACACTATCCTTCGGGAGGATGTCAATTGAGCTGAATATTTACAGGTTGGGAAGTGTACCCTCTGAACCTTCTGCTCAATTATGTTCTGTCGAATTAATGGATGTCGACAGCAGCGAATTTGAACAGCTTCACGATACTGATCTCGACTCTCTTAATACGTTGTTGTTTGATCCAGCTATGTATTATACACATACGGACTCTTTTATCGAGCTGTCCGGGTCAACATCTAACGCTGATTATGAACCTTTAATGGAGTCTGAAGATCATCCCGCTCTTTCCGATGAGATTATTTTTTGGGGTATCGATGAAAGCTTTGAGAAATTTTCGCTGATGAACTCGCATTTCTAGAAAACACGGGAGTTGTGATGAATCACCCCAAAACAAAGAAATTGAACCACCACCCCTTCTTCTTGAATATAACGAGAATGCGAGTAATCCATCGTCATCATCACTGTTTCGTCTCTCCAAATCGAGACGCAAACCCTTTCTATCAAACCACTTATCTCTTCCCTACTTCTTCCTGACTCTATATAACATGTTCTTCCACCAACCGGTATGTTTCATTGATAAAATATTCGAATGGTTGGTGTTGACTTTCGGTATTTGTAAAGCTTTGCATTGACCAATAACTTTACCCCCCTCTTATGATTTTAAAAAGCTTAACATTGTTTAACTCAAGTTTGGGGTATATTTTGGCTCTTGAAAATAAAATTTGTACACAAAATTGTGAGCCAAAAATAAGTTTGGGGGAGGTTTTCACGTCCATATATTCTTGTCCCCGTTAATAAATTTTCCTCCCAAGTCTACAGGTTTTTGATATTTAACGGATGATAATAGTGATGACACTGCTGTAAACAGGTTTGGGGGAGGTTTGTACTTATTTAAGCATTACTTTGCATCTCACTTTGCATAAGCACAAAACATAAAAAAAATGATAACGAAAGTTTAGAAAGTGAAAAATTACATTTAAAAGATTGGCATAGTTTAAGAAAAACAAGAAAGTTAGATGTTTTCTTAAACGAAACTAGTAATAAGTAGTTATGAGTCGTTGTCCCAAGGGTTAGTAAGATGAAAGAAGTCACTAATCTGAGGATAGAAATAAGTCTGAAAATAGTTCCTATTCTTGAGGCCAAACATCTGAACGTTGATACCCTACTATACGCACTTACACACGTCTTGAAACTCGGGATAGTAGAGGATACCTTGAAATGCTCTTGTCTAAAAGCCAAAGTATGAAGAAAAATAAATATCAATAAAGCATAAAGTATAAAATGGTGAAAAGAAAAAATGAACACCGGTTTTGTAATCACCAAGGAAGCATAAAAAACTATAGCGAGGGTGCTTCATCACCTAGTGCCTTAGACCAACTGGTTTGGGAGTCACTGCTAAGCCTTAGGTGTTGCAAGACGACGAAATTGCTACTTACGCCTAATCAGCAAGCACATGTAGTAATCGGTCGGTTAGTACCTCAAGAAGTATTAACGGTCGCATGAAAAATGTGTGAGCAATTCCATCCAAAATATTCACCGACTAAAAAGTACTGAGCTAGATGGACAAGAGTATGATAGCTTGAATTGAATTCTCCGAGTGTAGGGATGTCTCTTATACACACGTAGGGGTATATGATCGGTGTTTGGAAGAAAGGTAGGGATGAAGAATAAAGACGATGTTTTATTGAGAGATGACGTGATTTCCAACATCTTTTCATGACCATTAAGATAGGGCTCATGACAACCGAAAAGCTAGTATAGTTGGAAACTCCTATTTTCAAGTTTTTTCTTTCATAGTTCTTATCTTTATATGTAAATTTCACTGTCTTTCTTTCATTATGGGATTTTGTGGGTGCAATCCGCTGAAAACCCTGAGGAGACCACACTCCTCCTACTGGGGACGCCTAGAGGTTTAAAGGCTTGTTGCACGTGCTCAGTGCAATCGTGTTGCCTACGAAAGTGTGCTAGTTAGTTTTTCTTTTTTTTTTCTCCTTCTCTTGAATAAAAATAAAAGAAGTTTGCTCGGGATAATCAAAGTCAAGTTTGGGGGTATTTGTTCAGTCGAAAATATTGCACTTTCAACACGACAATTTCCTTACTATTTCTAATCATCTAAAGGTGTTTGGTATAAATATAACACATATTAGAAATTTATCTGCACAAGATCATTTAACATGTGTGTTTCCCCCAATCAGAGCAAAGCTCTGTTGGAAATTCAAAATTCAAATTTTGAAACAACGCTTCAAATCCCGGGCGCAACGCGCCACGTGTCAGGCGCAGATACATCAGTGCAGCGCCCAAAGCAGCGCACCCAATCAGAGCAAAGCTCTATTTAGAGCAAAATTAAAGGAAGCAACGCTTCAGTTGCGCAAGCACTGCGCTGCGCGACACGTGTCAGCGCAGATGCGCTGGCGCAGTTACGCTGCGCGACACGTGTCAGCGCAGATGCGCTGGCGCAGTTGCGCTGTGCTTTGCGCTGCGCGACACGTGTCAGCGCAGTTGCGCTGCGCTTTACGCTGCACGACACGTGTCAGCACAGATGCGCTAGCGCTGCGCGACACGTGTCAGCACAGATGCGCTAGAGCAGGTGCGCTGCGCTGTGCGCTGCTTAACACGTGTCACGCGCTGGGGCATTTGCGCCAAACAGAATCAAGATTCTAAAGAAATCTTTCTGTTCTTGTTAAAACAAGAAGATTTTCTTCTGTAAAACTGAAGCCCTTGGATCAAAGATCCAACGGTGGAAAAAATTCCCCAAATCACTCAGAGAAAGATCTTTTTAACTAATTTATGGGCACTATAAAAAGGACCCTAGACCTCAATTCAAAGGCATGAACATTTTTGGTGAGAAATCAAAAATTTTAAGCAGAGAGAACTCTGAAGAAATTTCAAGAAAAAGAAAAAAGGTAAAAGACCTTTTAAATAGAAGAAATTTCTTCTAATAGATCATTGATCTAAGAACAAGATCAATGATATTCACATAATAAACAGTGCGTTGCACTTTTTATGAACCTCTGGTTCCTGAAATAAGAAAAAACTTGTTTTTCTTTGATCTAAATTAGATCAAGAAATCAAATAGTGCTTTGCACTTCTTTTATGAACCATTGGTTCTTGAATCTAAAAGATTCTCAAAATAATAGTGCTTTGCACTTGCAGAACTGCGCTGTTGCGCTCTTGGGTTGGCGCAAGCCACCTGAGAGCGCCACGTGTCAACATCTAAAGCATTTGCGCTATGCGCTTTGAAATAGAGCCTTGCTCTCTGAAACTGGCGCAACTCATCAGAGCGCGCCACGTGTCAGCAGCGCAAGCGCAGCGCACTAGCGCAATGCACTGTGCTTGCATGACACGTGTCGTCACCACAAGCGCTTGCGCTATTTGATTGGCACAAAGCGCCTGAAAAATGCAATGCATTTCTTTTGCTAAAGGGCCAGGCCCAAGTCAAAAAGACCTAACAGGCCAAACTAAATTGCAAAGCAATAAAAAGGAGAGAGCCCAAGTAGAATTGATGCTCTGCATCATTTATAAATGGGCAGAGCCCAAAACAAATTAATGCTCTGCATCCTTTATGGGCAGAGCCCAAATAAAAATCAAAAAGTAATGCAATGCATTATTTAAATATGGGCAAAGCCCTAGCACAGGTCTAATAGACTATAAATAAATAAAAGCGTTGAATATTTTTCAACTGGACTTAGCCCAATCATGGCCGTAAGTCCTCAAATTAAATTGACTGAGCACGGCTGCTCCCTAAATCAATTTATATCCGGTTCAAGGGTACATCTCCGAACTCCTCTGACACTTATCGTTGTAATCCTTCAACGATGTCAGAGAGGTGACGGGTCCCGACGACCACACATCAATATGGACTGCGGGGTCCTTAAACTCGTGGACCGAAACGTCCTTAAACTAATGTTGGACCGAAACGTCCTTAAACTAATGTTGGACCGAAACGTTCTTAAACTAATGATGGACCACCACGTCCCTAAACTGGCGATGGACCACCACGTCCCTAAACTGGCGATGGACCACCACGTACCTAAACTGGAATATGGACCACCATGTCCCTAAACTGGCAATGGACCGCAATGTCCTTAAACTACCAATGGACCACTACGTCCCTAAACTGGAACAATAGAGCTCCCAAATGCTCTTTTGTCGGATCTAAACGATCCCGTTTAAGTTGATCTTACTCTCAAATATGGCTAACGTATCCTTAAACATTCAAACAGACTTTAGTCCCAAATTGGACTATAAAACCCCCAATCGACTTTGGTTCAAGGGTACATCTCCGAACTCCTCTGACACCTATCGTTGTAATCCTTCAACGACGTCAGAGAGGTGACGGGTCCCGACGGCCATAAATAAAATGGACCACTACGTCCCTAAACTGGAACGATAGAGCCCCTAAATGCTCTTTCCGTTAAGTTGATCTTAGTCGAAAACCAGACTAATGTATCCTTAACGAACGTTTAAGTTGATCTTAGCCTCAAATACGGCTAGCGTATCCTTAAACTAAAACCCTAAACCCAAATCTAAGTAAATACGGATTTGGACTAATCCACGTCCTACGGGCGACGGCTTCGCTTAGTCTACGTATACAATCCACGGGCAACCACAAACAAAACAAACACACACGACACGAAGTGAAATTCTGGAGAAGGAGAAAGTTGTTACCGCGATGCGGTAGCATAATTAACTGCAGGGGCTTGCGCCTGCAGGGAAGAGCGTACCCACAATCAAAAACCCCTCAAGCGAGGGTGAATCTGACGAATTCTGCTACATCGGCCGCATCCGTCTAAACCTCCGACACACGGTGCCATAAATCAACTTGGCATCTTCGGAGAGGTAGACGGATAAAACCAAATAGCATCTGCCCCGAATCTCAGGCCAAGACGTCCTCGCGTCGTCCGCCGCCATTCGGAGGGGAACAGATTCTGGCACGCCCGGTGGGACCTTTTCCTCTTTCCACTCCACACTTCGTGTGTCGTGTTCGCGAACGAATCGCGGTTTGTTGTGGTTTCCTGTGGATTCGAGGTACTAAGATTTGGTGTCTTGCTCCGTGCAGAAAACAGAAGATCAATGGCTTCAAACTGCACTACCTGCAACTGCAACTCTCGCCCCGTCCCTACTGGAGGGGTGACTTATGGGCCCCAAGCGGCCTCCTTTTTCAAGATGCCAGTGGAAGAGGTAACTCAGACCACCGCAGGATTATTCTTCGGGACTATGCTCCCACTGATGAGCTTCAATGCCCCAATGGCATCGCAAGAAGCTCCAAAGAAGCCGGTCTTTGATCGACTTACCACTGCCGCGACCCCTCTCAACGGGTCGCCCAGTTTCAATACCTCAGTTTTCAACAAACTGGGCTAGAACGTCTGCAAACCTGCGATACCCGAAGCTGCCATCCCAAAGCGGATAGCCATCCCGACTCAAACGGACAAAATCATTGGAAAGGCTCCTCCTTCCGAGAAGTCAGTTTTTACAAGGCTGGCCATTTCGGTTGCTGCTCTAGGCGAGGTCCTCAAAGTTGCTTCCCCTACCCAGAGCAAGGGGCATGAAGAAGCTTATCCAACAACGGAGGTGACTCCATCCGCAAGACACGCTCGACGTCGCCACTGGCGCCGAGTGAGGAAGGCTGAGGGCAACTCCCCCTCTGGGGTAACTTCACGAGCTCCAACGGTGAGGATCGATGCTGCTGTTCCAACCGGGAACAGCTTTGAATTGCTGAACACAGTGCGAAGAAACTCTCCTACTGCGGTGTTGAAACGAACTCCTTCACCTGTGGAGAATGCTCCAGAGAAAAATCTAGAGCAGCCCCCTCAACGGTTGTCCTCTAAAATTTACAAAGTCTGGCGACAGGTCTAAGAGTCGGTGATTGATAAAAACTATCTCCGCCGACAGAAAAAGATGAAGGTGCGGCAGGAGAAGGATTACTCTGTCAAACCACAAAAAGCAAAAGCTACTTGGGTGCCCACTACAACGGCCCCCTCAACTCCAATCACTCAAAAAAGGAGGCCGCAAAAAGCCCCTGTGTCTTTGGCAAATCGCAAAGACACCGAACACAAACGCCCCAAGTCTGGGGGCATGGTGGTGCACACCGTTTATATGGCTTCCGGAAAGGAGGAAAGCCGTGCTTCGACGGGTCACCGACCACTCATCCGATCTGTGACGAAAGCCCAGGAGCAGCAACAGAAACTTCAGGAAATGATGACTGTGATGGCTGCACTTACCGAACCGAAAGAAAATTCGAAAGTATCATCAGAGCAGCGTCATGAACAAGAAATTGATGCTGACTTCTTACGTAGAATCCTCGAGAAGAAGGACAGAGAAGCCGCAGAACAAGCGGTTAACATAAAACAAATGGCACTCCTCTTCTAAGACATGGTAGGGATGATGTTACAGCCGGACCCTCCAGCTGAAGACCCTCCAGTCATTGTCGGAAATGATGGAGGGGAAACATCTGATCCTCCTCAGGCTCTTTCAGCAGCCAAGGAAGAAACCATTTCCAAGGCCGCGCTTGATGATTATATAGCTCAGCAAATACGAGCTCATCAGGCGAGTGAAGCGGCTGGGCAAACTGTTAGAACTGGACGACCCTATCCAAGCTGGTATGACCAAATCAGTTACCCGCCAGGATACACGATCCCTAAATTCCACGTATATAAAGGGACGGGGAATCCGCATCAACACGTCGCTCAATTCAGGGCCTTGTGCGGCAATACTAGAGGCGATGACAAATTGTTGCTTCGCCAATTCGTTGGCAGCTTAGCAGAAACAGCCTTTGAATGGTATTCGGAGCTACCTAACGACTCTGTCAAAACATTTGCGGAGATGAAGCTACTATTTACACAAAGATTCGCGAGTGCTAGTGGACGCACCCCGATAACAGCAGTGATAAATGCCAGGATAAGGCCCAGCGAGACATGGGTCCAATACGCAACACGATGGCGGAACCTATGGTCAAAATGTGAACAACGCATAGGAGAGGCACCCGCGGTAGGCATGTTCGTAGGCACTCTTGATCCGCAAGCGACCATCTCACAATTCATGATGTTCTTCAGGCCGACCACCTTCCAGGCATTGATCGAAAAATTAGCCCAAATGGACCAGATGGGCCACGGACCGTCACCTCCAAAACCAGACTCTCGAAATGAGAAAGGAAAAGGGAAAGTGGCTGTCGTTGCCAATGCTCAACAACAGCCGAGCAACTCAAAGCCGGTCGTCCGCCAAAACAACGTGCATCCACGCCCGTCCCTTGAGGAGAGACTAGGACGTCCTTATTCGTTTCTTCAGAATAAAACGAGAAGACTGTTCGAACTGGCAGTACGCAACAGACTCATCAATCTGCCGAATCCAAAACGTCCGTTACAGCCAGGTGATTTCAATAATCCCGATTACTGCCCTTACCACCAAACGGTAAGTCACCCGATCGAGGATTGTTTCGTCTTCAAGGGATGGATCGAGGATCAGTACCTACAAAGCAAGTTTGCGCTGTCTGAAAAGTGGAAGGTAAACCCACCACAGCCGCATACTCCAAAGAAGACGGACATGCCGGGAGAAACTTGTCATGTGATCTCTCACTCATTGGCGGATAATAAAGAGGCTCCTTGCGCCGAGAAACCGAGGGCGGACCCTGAACCAGAAATTCCGTGGCCATCAGTCGAGTTGATCGATGCCTTCCTGAATGAGATTAGTCTGAAAGTTAAAGCCGATCAAGAGCGTAAGATGGCCATACTGGAAGGAGCCAAACGCCGACTACTAGACCAAAGAGTCGAAGCACTTCCATCAAATCAAAAGCCATCCGCTGCGGATAAAAACAAATTCAAGACGAGAAAAAGGTTCGCTAAAGCCCTGTCAGCAGGAATGAAGCTACCGCCCTCTGAAGAGAATACTCTCGGTGGAGTAGAGATGCATCCTAACTTCTGCTTATATCATCAGAAGATCATACATCCTACCGAAGACTGCGAATCCTTTAAGTGTTGGTGGCAAGGATATGTCGCTCAAAAGCAATACTTCAACGGGAGAAAGTGTGAAGCTCGTAGACATCGAAAAAATGCAATAGATGAGTGCAAAAGAGCCGCCGATGACTGTCATATAGCCGACTCCAAGGGATCACAAATTATCACCTTTGGAAGTGACTCTGATGAAGAAGTTGCCATCAACCCTCTTCTCAAGGAATCCATTTCAAAAATGAAAGAATTGAGGAGTTGCGAGAACATTCAGCCTTGCAATCGCCCGTTACTCGGGAAAAATCTCGGCCCCGCAAACAAAGGATCGAGCAAAAAGGATAAAGGAAAGGGGAAGACGACCTTCGTCGCCAACACTCAACAACAGTCGAGTGGCCTTAGACCGGCTGTTCGTCAAAACAATATGCGTCCACGCGTATCCCTCGAGGAGAGGCTAAGACGTCCTTACTCATTTCCCCACGATGAAACAAGGAGGCTGTTCGAAGTGGCAGTGCATAACAGGCTTATCACTCTACCGGAGCCGAAACACCAACTACGACTGGATGATGTCAACAGTTCTAATTATTGCCCTTATCACCAAGTATTGGGCCATCCGATCGAAAACTGTTACGTCTTCAAGAACTGGGTTGAAGACCAATACCTACAAGGCAAGTTTGCGTTGTCTGAAAAGTGAAAGGTAATCCCGCCACAACCGCACGCTCTGAGAAAAACGGATACGCCGGGGGCATCATGCTCAGTCATAGAGAAAGCCTCATTGACTGAAAAGTCAGTAAACTAGAAATTCGCCTCAAATATGGCGACATCGGACCGCAACGTCCTTAAACTAACGATGGACCGCAATGTCCTAAAACTTGCAAACGACCGAAACGTCTTTAAACTACTACTGCAGCATCCTCAGGCGGACGAGATAAAATAAAGAATAAAGAATAAAATAAAAAAATAAAAAATAAAAAAATAGAAAAACGGCATGTCCATAAGCAAAACAGGCGCGGATGAAAACCCGAAAGGGCTCCGTGAGTAAAAACAGCAGGGCTACCGGCGAGTGTTCGTGAAAACCCGAAAGGGCGCGACCTCGTAAAAAAAAGAGAGAATAAAAAGAATAAAAAGAAAAACGGCATTTCCATAAGCAAAATGGGCACGGATGAAAACCCGAAAGGGCTCCGTGAGTAAAAACAGCAGGACTACCGGCGAGTGTTTGTGAAAACCCGAAAGGGCGCAACCTCGTTAAAGGATACTTACAGGGTCCTCTCGACCTTGTAAGGAGAAACCACCCGTGTGAGATCCTTACGACTCACAAGGGAGCAACACACTTAGGGATCCCCACGATTCCTAAGGAGAAAATACACTTGCGAGATCCTCATGACTCGTAAAGAGAACTCTCTTATGGGACCCTCACGGCTCATAAGATTTGAAAGTCTTAAGTTACAGAGACCTAAACCTGTGCTTAAGCAAACCCCACAACTTTCGATATTTCCCTACAAGTGGCTCAATACTGACCCTTGTATACAATCCACGGGCGTGAATAAACATTTCCCTAACTAAGTCCCATCCGTGACTGGGGATATGTACGCATGATGAACAACCCTTATAAGTCCTCTCGACTTACTAGGAGAAAACCTTCTTGTAGGATCCTTACGACTTACAGAGGAACATACACTTAGGAATCCTCACGGTGCCTAAGGAGAAAACACACCTACGAGATCCTCACGACTTGTAGGGAGAAATACCTTTGTGAGACCCTTACGGCTCATGAAGTTAAAAGCCTTAGTCGACAGGACCTTAACCCTGTTCGCTAAGCCACCTTTGTTCGACATCGACAGAGGCAAATGATAATTCGCTCCTGGCAACATCCCAGTTGTAGCGGTGCTGATGCCGAAATCGGTGTCTAATTTCAGGTTTACGGCGAAAAGTCGGTAGGCCGCACATGCATACGAAATAGCCGAAATGATTGGGCAACTCGCAATAAAAAGCAGCGAGTGAAAATAAAATAAATAGCCGAAATGATTGGGCACCGCGAAAAATAGCCGAAATGATTGGGCAATCACGACCTTCGCGATATAAAAGCTTAAATGATACATCGCGGAAATAAAATAATAATAATAAAAAAAATGAATGAAATTTACGCCCTACAGGTTAGATCACATCGATTCCTGTATACAATCAGGGGCACAAACAAAGAGGGAACTATACCTTCCCAACAGGCTCCATAAAAAAGCGAAGCCAAATCTCGACGGTTCACAGACAACCTAGAGACCATCTAAGCATTCGTCTCGTTACAGCAGATGAGATGTCAATAAAGGCGTTCCCTCACAGTCCATCAAGATGCAGATACAACGCCAACAAAAGGCCTTGCGGTCGAAACAAAGCGAAGCGACGGCAAAATCCCAGCTTCATTTCGACGTTTGTCTCGATACAGTAGACGCAATGTCAACCCCAGCGTTCTTCCTCCAACAGGATTTGGACACACCAAAGCAAACGAAGCGAAGGCCACATTCCTAGTTTCAACGTCTTGACGGTAACTCATATAAAACTGGAAAGACAATCGGAGATCATCTCGCACCAGCACAGAGTGGTCACCACCTCGACGTTCGTCTCGATACAGCAGACGAGATGTCACCCCAGTGTTCTTCCTCCAGCAGGGTTCGGACGTGACAAAGCAAACGAAGCGAAGGCCAAATTCCTAGCTTCAAAGTCTTAACGGCGAGTCATATAAAGCCTGAAAGACAACTGGAGATCGTCTCACACCAGTCCGGAATGGTCACCACTTCGACGTTCGTCTTGACACAGCAGACGCAACATCATCAAAAAAACGGAGCCACGGCAAAATCCCTAGTTCCAAACCTCGACGGTTCACAAGCAACCTACAGACAATTCGACGTCCGTCTCAATACAGCAGACGAGATGTCACCCCAACCTTCGTCTCGACACAGCAGACACAACATCATCAAACAAATGGAGCCACGGCAAAATCCCTAGTTCCCATCGCGACATTCGTCTCGATACAGCAGACGCGATGCCAGCAAACGAAGCAAAGGCCAAATTCCTAGCTTCAGGGTCTTGCCGGCAACTCACATAAAACCTGAAAGACTATCGGAGATCATCTCACACCAGCGCGGAGTGGTTATGACTCATCGGGGCTCGCCAAAATGAGCCCGACCTCAAGTAAAAAGCGGCATGGTAAATTCCTAACGCTTGCTCTTCCGACGGTCAAACTGCCTAGGAAGATTGCTTGAAGACGTCTTGTCCAGCTCCCGAAGGGATCAGAGACACGACAGTCGCAGGGCTACTCGAACAGCACGATTGTCTATCGAGAAATATATCAGCTTATGCGACGGTACGACGGCCAAAACCCTAAGTACCACAGACCCTAACGGACTTCTGTCGTAAAGAGCAGAGGTTAACTGTGACGTTAGGATATTCTTGCGAGAAATGCTCGATTCGTCTCGACTTGTGAGGAAATTGATGTCTTTGCAAGAAATTCTCGATGCGGCTCGACTCGTGAGATAAAGCCTTAGGCAGTAGGCATAAAAGGAGCCTGTTTCCTAAGCACCGGGACCCTGCAAGTTGGCCCAAAACGGTCTCTTGCACACTATCCACGGGTCCCTCTCTCCAAACTCGAAACTCGATAAGGAGGGAAACAACCGCTTACGGGTCCTCTCGACTCGTAAGAGGGAAAAATTCTCTTATGAGATCTTTACGACTTATAAGAGAAAACACACTTAGGAATTCTCACGATTCCTAAGGAGAAAACCCACCTACGAGATCCTCTCGACCGTAGGGAGAAAAGTCTCTATGAGACACTCACGGCTCATAGAGTTGAAAAGTCTTAGGCAGCAGATCTGAACCTGCAGCCTAAGTCATCGCTATTTCTTGAGGAAATTAAGATGCTTGCTCTATTATCTGTCAACCATGTTTACTAAGGTAGCATGCTGATAATAAAAGAAAGAAAAAGGCGAAGAAATGACACAAGACATTACAAAGAATGTGTATCTTTTATTCATAAACTTGATCGAGTACAAGATACATTGTGTTAAAGAATAAATATATATATATATATATTTTTATTTACAAGTACAAATGATACAAAAAGTAGCTATTGGGAAGGAACTGTCTTTAATAAATCCGCGAGCTGCTCTCGCACTTCCTTCAGCGCCTCCTCCTGAGTGGCTGTCGCGGCCACTTCTGCTTCCACCTGGGCCCGCTGCTGCAAATAGGATGAAAGTTGCTCCTCAGCCGCCTGCTGGGCTGTTTCCTGGTTAGGTGCATCCCGCTCGACAACGTCAAGCTGTTGCCTCAGTTATAACCCTTTGGAGAGGCATTGCAGAAGGCCCTCAAAGATAACCTTCAGCCGTGCAGCGTTGGCCTCCACCCGAGCATGCAGTTGGGCAGATTTGCTCGAAGTCTCACCACGCTCCTTACGCCTTGAAGTAACTTCTTGTTCGAGATAGCGGAAGTAAGAAACGCTCTGCTCAATCCACGCTGCTCTTTGATTGCGGGCGGCTAAGGTCTCAGGAGCGGGACGCATCGACTCCAGCTGATGCAAGCGAGCCTCAATCTCCCTGCAATGGTTAACCCAAGATGCGATGATGTCCTCGTAATGAAAGTTCATGAGTATCACCAGCATCGGGTTAACCGCCGTAGCGAAGTCTGCAGCAGATGTAGGAGTTTCAACGTCGAGTTCCTCGACGTAGTCACTCAACATGCGCAGACTATTCACGGCGCCTTTCAAAGATGGACGTCTCAGGTAAGGACCTGCCGGCATTGTGATGCGAGGCTCGAAGGGCGCCGAGACCGGAACGACAGCTGAAAAGAAAAAAGATGTGATTAGATGACAGTTCGGGAAATAAAAAGGGGGGAAGTTATCAATATGATAGTCGCTGTACCAACTGAGGCAGGTGGCAAGGTCGGAAGGGCCGGTGGCGCGACCAATCTTTTGTCTCCTCCTTCGATTTGTAGCACTGCAATCAGGACAAGGAAAAATTAGAAATAATTCCGGTACTAAAAAGAGAAAGACATCAGTTGGAAACTATACTCACCAGCGCCACTGGAGGAAGAAGCAAGTTCAGATGGGAAGGAGAAGTGTGGGAGCAACACCTGATAGAGATGGTCAAAAAGCACTCCTGAAAGACACAACGGTATGACTTTAGTACACAAATTATACGTCTGAAAGATAAGATTAATAAGTTGCAAACCCATACCTTCCAACATCTTTGACGGTTTGAGAGAGGGCAGAGAAGTGACCACCGCCAAGGCAGTAGTTGAAGGCGCTCCCTCGAGCAATGGGGCAACGGCACTAGCTGCACCTGCGTTACGAACAAATGTGAACTTGTCAGAAAGGAGTGTAAGATAAAGAGGACAGTAACTTGGGATTTACCTGATGAGCTACCGACCGAAACTGAGGCGACTCCATCCTCCATCGACATGAGGCCACCACCCGTGGCCTCGTCACCTGACTCAATGGGGACCGTTGTCGTGCTCGCAAGACCTGGAGATGGCGGGGAACCATAGGCGGGGAGGGCTATGACCGGAGCATTACCCGATTCCTGAGAAAGAGCGGTTGGCTCATCTTCAGGAATCATGTCTGCCTCACCCGTTACTCCTTCGGGCTCAGCAATCACGATTGCCTCGTCCACCGTCACCACGAGATCGCCGGCCTCAAGCGCCTCGTCCGCCACTACCCTGGGCTCAGTTATAACAATCATTTCATCTGCCGTCACTTCAAGCCCGGCATCAATGACCTTCTCGGCTGCGGATCCCTCGGCCCCCAACTCAGGCTCAGTAACCCTGGCGACGTTGCCCACTGTCGTCTCGGGTTCGGCCGGTGCCTCCTCCTCTGTTTCCTTGGGTTTGACAGTCTCCGCCTCCCCCTCGGTCTGACTTGGCCCTGCAGGATAGAATATATAAGAACCGACGACTTTATAATTCTTACAACAAGTTTCTGAAAGAAAAATTACCCGAAGTGGACTTGTCATTAGCTTCCCGAACCGCACGCGCTACCTGTCTGCGTACGGTAGATAGACCGTCCGGGAGCTCTTCAGAAGGAGAAGCAGAGAGGATAATGGTGCTTAGGCCCGCTCCCGTGGCCAAAGCAGCCATGCGCGCTGTCGCCTCGCGCCTCAGCCGCTTCCTCTCCTCCCGAGCCGTTGAGACGGACCTCACCAGAGCCTCTCTCATTGAGGCGTCTTCGTCCGTGAACATGGATCCCTCCAAATTTTTCAAGGCATCCCTCGTCATTTTGTCAAGTTGAGGCTCCCACGGCAGCCCCGAGGAAGCTGGAACTTCAGTAGAGGATCCAGGGATAGTCCCCACATCAGCTGGCGCAGCCCCTGCAAAGAAACAAAGGAAGGAGGTTAGATTGGCCATCAGAGAAGAAGACAAAAAAATTTTGATGAGGCGATACGTACCAACGCCCATTAAAACGCGCTTATTCTCTTCCTCCTGGAAGGTTCTCAAAGAAGCAGCGATGGCTTCTTCGGTATTGACCCCTGTTTAAAAAAGGAGAAAGCATTAGTCAAAAACAATGATAAAAAAATGTGTGATAAAATGACAAAGAAAGCAACTAATGGTTACCTGACTCGGCAAGTTTACTCAACATCGCTTCGAGCCTCGCTGATCACTCAGAAGCTGCAATAGCAGCCGCCAAATCGGTGTCTGCGGGGTCTACCGAGAAGCCCTTATTGCTGCCATATTCGCTTATTCCTTCGGTAAGAGGGGCCTCAGGCTCTAAACCGAGGATCGCATCGAGTGAGAGGAGCGACTTCTTATTCTTTTGCCCGCCGGCTTTAGATGCACCCGGGGCTAATTTGCGCTTAGCAGACACCTTAGGGCGGCGGGTCCTGATATCCGCGCCTGCGCCGGACTTTGGCGATACCACTTTTACCACATCCGCTGGAGCACGGGGGGCTGGTGGCGCATCCACAATATCGTGAAGCGGCAATCCGCGCGGAGGGCTCAACACGCGCGGAGGTCCAATTCCAGCACCTTTCAATGGAGGAATGATCGGGGTCCTCGGCTTCAGGGGAGCCTTGCGATCGCCGCCAGGAGGCGCACCCTTGCGGTCGACCAGCATGCGCTTTTCCATTTGGATAACTGGACCCATAGCATGCGCATACCAAGCCACGTATACGTTAAGGGCCTTGGGGACGCATCTTGGCTCGCTAATGAAGAAATAGGAACCCGTGTTAAGCCGCATGAAGTGGTGCATCGCGTTCTTTATCCCCTCTCGGCTAACCACGGGCTCCTAGCTTCCATCGGGATCCCTTGGTTGTAGCTCGATTGCTTAGCAAACCGGTGCGGATTATACCTCATAAAGAGTGTTGTCTCATTCTGCCTGAACACCAAGTAGCCCGGCCGAATGGAGTAGAGATGGAGGATTTCCCGAGCCTTCAATATGGAAGCCCCGTCTTTAAAGTCATCGCATAGTGACACAACCGACTTGGTGGTCTCTGAACCTATTGTTATGACCTTATCCAAGAAAGAAGTCTTCGCTCCAACCAGGAGTGGTCGAAGGAGCAGTCCCCTAGCCTCCCGCGGAGGTGCAACTATGATCGAAGTCCCGACCAACCGTATGACCCTCGGGAGTCTGCATCTCTCAAAGAAGGGAGGAATCTTATGGGCGCCGAACACCCCCTGCACGTGCATTTCCATCCAAGAGGTAAAATAGTGCATCGGGAAGTTGGCGGGTTGCACCCCAGGCTCACTAGAGTCCGCCGTTACGCTAAGTCCATTATAAAGGTAAGCCAGCCTAGCGATTCCTACTGACAACTGCAAACCAGCCACCATCCGATGCGCTGGATAGAAAACAGATGGCCGCATGTGGCGCGGATGCATAGGGAGCGCAAAGTTGCACAGCCACAAGCCCAGGAACCCTACAAAAAAGGCCTCCTCATCCATGCCTGGGACGGCAATTTCTGAAAATGGGACGACGGCGGCACTAGGGAGATAAAAGTATTTGTGGTCATCCTCCGACGCGGGTCGACGATCCAAACCGAACCCAAAAGGGTCGTCGAGCTGGGCGAACTTCTCGCTCCGCTCAGATAGGAACTCCGGTCGAACGAAATGGGCAATAAAATCTGCAAAACTGATGCCCCGGACGCCCGATTCCAAATAGAGTCCTTCATAGATCTCCAGCACCTTAACCAAGCCTGGGTACTGGTGCTGAATAGCGTTCTCTGGCGTCAAGTCAAACACCAGCGGCTTGGTGGCAAAGACGTATTCATCGGGAGGAAGCAGCTCCTCGTAAAGTTCTCCCCTCATCGGCAGACCCGAGATTTCAGCGAACTCCTCCAAGGAGATAGAGACTTCCCGGTCCGTCGTCAGGAAGGTGTGGGTGGGGTGTTCCATTGCTCGATAAAAGCCTTAACCCACCATGTTGGAGGAGAAGGATACTCAAAGAGCGAGACGTAAATGGCCGAGTACAAACCAATTCTCATCAGATGAGTCATCTTCGCTGATAGGATGTACCGAGCCCACTGCAAATATCCGGCAGGCGGTCGCGGGAGCAATCCAATATTGTAAGCATGTCCCCAAGGGCGTGCTTCACCCTGACAAATTCGCCTTCCTAAAATATCTATTGCTGGCGGCGGCTGCACAGGGATAGCACCAATCGCAGGCTGGAGGAGGTCATCCGAATTCCAATTTTTAACCTCCACGGCATACTTCACCGGGGGTTCATCTGCGTAGGGGAGTGAAGACGTTGGCTCAGACGGCGTGGCGAAACCGAAACTTCGGCGACCCTGGATGATCTCATTGTACCATTTACCCCACAAGTGAAGGCTCTTGTGCTCGGGGTCATGATCCTTGATGAGAGCGAGCACCACGCAGTCCACCGGTGCCTGGGGAAACCCTCCCTCCGAGCGAACAAACGGAAAAGACGAGTTGGCGGACATGTTTCCTGTGAAGAGACAAATTTAGGCGTCAGTGTTATAATATTCCAACGCTCAACATTTTAAAATTTTCACACCACACTGCAATGCAGTGGGTAGGGGGACCAAATGGGGACCCACAAAATCTGGATGACAGTGCGTCATTTAACAAGACAGCCCCATCATTGGGTGAGACAGTCAATTAATGAAAAGATCCCCAAGAGAATATTCTCATTGATGGGAAATCCCTAGAGACAAGGAGAAAATCTACTCTTTTAGAGCAAAGCTCTGTCACAGAGTGACATTTGTCAAACTCTGGTCTCAAGGGAATAAAATTTCCTTTAAAAGAGCCTAGCTCTATAATAAAGATGGAAAAATTCATAAAAAAGAAATTTTAACTCCTGAAGATAAAAAATTTTGGGATCTTAAAGATCCATGAAAACTCTTAGGAGTGCTTCATTTTCAGATCAAAAAAAAAAGAGATCTACATTTGATCTATGAGCAAAGCTTTGTTCATGGATTAAAACCCATGAACAAGATCTCTGTAGATCTATGAACTTTTGAGAGTAAGGGTCTATTGATGAAACCCCAAAAGGGTTTTAGATCAAAGATCTATGAGTGCAAGGCTCTATTAATCAACTTTAATTTAATTTTACTATACCTAAGATGGTTTTAAGTTCTGAACTCTGGAGTTCTTGGGAAAAAGCAAGAGCAAGGCTCTAAAATTCTTAAGCAAGAGCAAGGCTCTGAAAATCAAGATTCTTGAAAATGGTAAAAAAATTACCAAGGGCCAAGGGTCCTATTTATAGGCGCTTGCGCCCCTTCAGCTCACTCCTTGATCCAACGGTCAGGAGCTTGCCACCGCTGCACTCACGTGCGCGCCACGTGAGCGCAACGGTGGGGGGGGGCATTTGTTTCCCCCAATCAGAGCAAAGCCCTGTTGGAAATTCAAAATTCAAATTTTGAAGCAACGCTTCAAATCCCGGGCGCAACGCGCGACGTGTCAGGCGCAGATACATCAGCGCAGCGCCCAAAGCAGCGCACCCAATCAGAGCAAAGCTCTATTTAAAGCAAAATTAAAGGAAGCAACGCTTCAGTTGCACAAGCACTGCGCTGCGCGACACGTGTCAGCCCAGATGCGCTAGCGCAGTTACGCTGCGCGACACGTGTCAGCGCAGATGCGCTAGCGTAGTTGCGCAGCGTTTTAATCTGCGCGACACGTGTCAGCGCAGTTGCGCTGCGTTTTGCGCTGCACGACACGTGTCAGCACAGATACGCTAGCACAGTTGCGTTGCGCTTTGCGCTACGCGACACGTGTCAGCGCAGATGCGCTAGCGCAGTTGCGCTGCGCTGTGCGCTGCTTAACATGTGTCACGCGCTGGGGTATTTACGCCAAACAGAATCAAGATTCTAAAGAAATCTTTCTGTTCTTCTTAAAACAAGAAGATTTTCTTCTGTAAAACAGAAGCCCTTGGATCAAAGATCCAACGGTGGGAAAAATTCCCCAAATCACTCAGAAAAAGATCTCTTTAACTAATTTATGGGCACTATAAAAAGGACCCTAGACCTCAATTCAAAGGCATGAACATTTTTGATGAGAAATCAAAAATTTTAAGCAGAGAGAACTCTGAAGAAATTTCAAGAAGAAGAAAAAAGGTAAAAGTCCTTTTAAATAGAAGAAATTTCTTCTAATAGATCATTGATCTAAGAACAAGATCAATGATCTTCACATAATAAACAGTGTTTTGCACTTTTTATGAACCTCTGGTTCCTGAAATAAGAAAAAACTTGTTTTTCTTTGATCTAAATTAGATCAAGAAATCAAATAGTGCTTTGCACTTCTTTTATGAACCATTGGTTCTTGAATCTAAAAGATTCTCAAAATAATAGTGCCTTGCACTTGCAGAACTGCGCTATTGCGCTCTTGGGTTGGCGCAAGTCACCTGAGAGCGCCACGTGTCAACATCTGAACCATTTGCGCTATGCGCTTTGAAATAGAGCCTTGCTCTCTGAAACTGGCGCAACTCATCAGAGCGCGCCACGTGTCAGCAGCGCACTAGCGCAACGCACTGCGCTTGCATGACACGTGTCGTCACCACAAGCGCTTGCGCTCTTTGATTGGCACAAAGCGCCTGAAAAATGCAATGCATTTCTTTTGCTAAAGGGCCAGGCCCAAGTCAAAAAGACCTAACAGGCCAAACTAAATTGCAAAGCAATAAAAAGGGGAGAGCCTAAGTAGAATTGATGCTCTGCATCATTTATAAATGGGCAGAGCCCAAAACAAATTAATGCTCTGCATCCTTTATGGGCAGAGCCCAAATAAAAATAAAAAGTAATGCAATGCATTATTTAAATGTAGGCAAAGCCCTAGCACAGGTCTAATAGACCAAAAATAAATAAAAGCGTTGAATATTTTTCAACTGGACTTAGCTCAATCAAGGCCGTAAGTCCTCAAATTAAATTGACTGAGCACGGCTGCTCCCTAAATCAATTTATATCCGGTTCGAGGGTACATCTCCGAACTCCTCTGACACTTATCGTTGTAATCCTTCAACGATGTCAGAGAGGTGACGGGTCCCGACGACCACACATCAATATGGACTGCGGGGTCCTTAAACTCGTGGACCGAAACGTCCTTAAACTAATGTTGGACCGAAACGTCCTTAAACTAATGATGGACCACCACGTCCCTAAACTGGCGATGGACCACTACGTCCCTAAACTGGAATATGGATCACCATGTCCTTAAACTGGAATATGGATCCCCATGTCCCTAAACTGGCAATGGACCGCAATGTCCTTAAACTACCAATGGACCACTACGTCCCTAAACTGGAACAATAGAGCTCCCAAATGCTCTTTTGTCTGATCTAAACGATCCCGTTTAAGTTGATCTTACTCTCAAATATGGCTAACGTATCCTTAAACATTCAAACAGACTTTAGTCCCAAATTGGACTATAAAACCCCCAATCGACTTTGGTTCAAGGGTACATCTCCGAACTCCTCTGACACCTATCGTTGTAATCCTTCAACGACGTCAGAGAGGTGACGGGTCCCGACGGCCATAAATAAAATGGACCACTACGTCCCTAAACTGGAACGATAGAGCTCCTAAATGCTCTTTCCGTTAAGTTGATCTTAGTCGAAAACCAGACTAATGTATCCTTAACGAACGTTTAAGTTGATCTTAGCCTCAAATACGGCTAGCGTATCCTTAAACTAAAACCCCAAACCCAAATCTAAGTAAATACGGATTTGGACTAATCCACGTCCTACGGGCGACGACATCGCTTAGTCTCCGTATACAATCCACGGGCAACCACAAAACAAAACAAACACACACAACACGAAGTGAAATTCTGGAGAAGAAGAAAGTTGTTACCGCGATGCGGTAGCGTAATTAACTGCAGGGGCTTGCGCCTGCAGGGAAGAGCGTCCCCACAATCAAAAACCCCTCAAGCGAGGGGGAATCTGACGAGTTCTACTACATCGGCCGCATCCGTCTAAACCTCTGATACACGGTGTCATAAATCAACTTGGCATTTTCGGAGAGTTAGACGGATAAAACCAAATAGCATCTACCCCGAATCTCAGGGCAAGACGTCCTCGCGTCGTCGGCCGCCATTCGGAGGGGAACAATGTGTTATACATTATAACCGGTATTGTGAAGGAAATTGTGTGTCAATATTTCACGCATATATTCTATATCTCTCACATTATTTACTGAGATCTTGTGCCAGATTAGCTCAGGACAGATATCGGAATCGCAAATTCACCGATAAAATACAGAAAATCAAAGAGTTATATTCTGGCAGAGATTCAGTAAAGAGAAGAAGATTCCAGATATCAAATATAAACCCAGAGACCAATAGGAGAAGACTCAAGAGAATTGAAGCAACAAGCTCACCAATCGGCCGCTGATTCGCGGCCGTGTCGGCCGAATTACCGCAGATCCGCGGCCGAGTCGGGGGCGTCAGGGTCAGTAACTCTCTGGAAGATGCTTCTCAACATCATAGTATATTAGAAAAGCCTCGTTGTAACAACCTTGTTCTGAAAACTTCTCTATAATAACGTAGCTTGTTGGGGAAGCTTCATAACAGCCTAGCTTACTCTAAAAACCTCTTTGGAACAACCTAGCTTGTTGGGAAAGCTTGATAACTACCTAACTTATTCTAGAAGCCTCTCTATAACAACCTAGCTTGTTGGAAAAGCTTTGCAACAACCTAGCTTATCAAGGAAGCTTCATAACAACCTAGCTTATCAAGGAAGCTTCATAAAAATCTAGCTTCTTGGGGAAGCTTGATCTAAGGGTATAAATAAAGACCTAGTGACACTTTTAGCTGGTTGTTGAGTGGTTGGTTATTTTAGAGGGAAAATTCAGATCTAAACTCCAATTCAAATCCCCAATTCATACATCAAGTCCAAGATCCAAATCAAGAATTGTAGAGAAATTCATCAAGCGACATCATTCAAGATTCCTTTACGCAAAACCGATCATCATCCGAGCACGAGATCCTCGACAGGTCTAAGACTCACGGTGATCGAGCGAAGCGAAGATCGACGGAACAATTGCATCTTCAAGGGAGTGATCGAGAGCTATTCTTCTTGTAATCTCGGATTGAAGGAATTGTAATTTGAAGTTGAATAATAAAGGTGATCATTACTTCTAATCTCGCTTTCTTTAAATTTCCGCATTATGAAATCTTTAATTGTTGATTCTTGTATTCTCATGATGCACGAGTAAATCTCCGCTTGATTGGATTTGTAGGATTAGAGTAGATCATTGGGTGAGAAAACACTATACTCCTTTTAAGTCTTATGTAGTTTATGAACTTCAACAAAGAAATCATCAACATCCTCATCGGGAAAAGAAACATCAATTTCTTGATGATTTTGACCACGATTTGAGATTAGATTGATTATCTCTTTGTTGAAGGCTAGATGCGAATGGAGATGAATGCAAGGACAAGGGTCAATAGTGACGAAACCCTAATTTTGCCCAAGGTACCCTAGTCCGCTTTCATAACCATCGATCTAGTTATAAATCTATCAATAGATAGAAGGAGTTTTCCGTATTATTCACCCAAGGCTACTAAATCCTAAAGAATCCAACAAGCTATCTTAATTTTCTTGATAAAGTGATTGGATCTTGAAACAGTTTCTTGAACTTTTCATTTAGATATTGACAACATTTATTTGAACTAGATCTTGAAACCTATTACAAATTTGATGTTATTTTGCCTTGTCTTTTCTTTTATTTCAACTCATCCAAATCAAGAAAGATACACGAATCCCAGTGGACGACTCGTACTCACTAGCGCTCGCTACTTGCGATACCGTTATTGATTGCCGTTAAACTTTTACTATGAAAACTTTCAAAAAAAAATTCTTTCATATTCATATCAAATCACAAAATTCTATTTCAATCAGGCGTCAAGTTGAAGAAGTCGTTGTAGGGATGGGTCGCAAACACTCCAACCAAATCAAATCACACCCTAAATGGGTGTATTCCACATCATCGTCATGTATCCCGTCACGTAACAAATACGCGTGCATGCAGGATGATCTATGGACCGAAATATCCCTAAACTAACAGCGGACCGAAACGTCCCTAAACTAACAGTGGATCTGAATGTCCCTAAACTAACACCGGACCGAAATGTCCCTAAACTAACAGCGGGCCGAAACGTCCCTAAACTAACAGTTGACCGAAATGTCCCTAAACTAGCAGCGGACCGAAATGTCCCTAAACTAACAACGGACCGAAATATCCGCAGCGTCCTTAACTAGCGTGGTAAAAAAAATGATACGTCCATAAGCGAAATGGGCACGGATGAAAACCCGAAAGGGCTCCGTGAGTAAAAACAGCGAGGCTACCGGGGAGCTTGTGAAAACCCGAAAAGGCGCATACTCGTAAAAAATATTCTTGTGCACTTGCAAGATCCTCTCGACTTTGTAACAAGAAAATACCCATGTGAGATCCTTACAACTCATAAGAGAGCAAACACTTAGGGATCCTCATAATACCTAAGGAGAAATTACACTTACGAGATCTTCACGACTTGTAAGGAGAATTTTCCCCTTATGAGACCATCACGGCTCATAGGATTCAAAAGCCTTAAGATACAGGGACCTGAACCTGTTCTTAAGCCATCACATCTCCCAATTCGCCCTACAGGCGGTCAATATTGACCCTTGTATACAATCCACGGGCATAAATAACGTCCAGTTCCACCAATGGTCTGAAATTCCTCTATTTGGTGAACAACACTTGTAGGTCCTCTCGACTTGCAAGGAGAAAATGCTCTTGTGTGATCCTTACGACTTACAAGAGAAGATATCACTTAGAAATCCTCACGATTTTTAAGAAGAAAATACACTTACGAGATCCTCATGACTCGTAGGGAGAAATACTATTATGAGACCCTTACGGCTCATGAAGTCAGAAAGCCTTGGTCAACGGGATCCTAACCCTGTTTGCTAAGCTTCCTTTCGTTCAAATCAGCAAAGGCAAATGATTATTCTCTCCTGACAACGTTCCAGTAGTAGTGATGCTGATGCCTAAATGGGTATCAAATTCCAACTCCTCTCATGGCAAATGATGATTCGCGCCCGGTACCATATTCCGGTGTAGCAATGCTGAATTCAAAGTCAATCCAGACACCGCAGAAAGCGGAATAAGTCGACCCCGACACCGCAGAAAGAGGAACAAGTCGACCCCGACACCGCAGAAAGCAGAGCAAGTCGATCCTGACACCGCAGAAAGCGGAGCAAGTCGACCCCGACACCGCAAAAAGCAGAGCAAGTCGACCCCGACACCGCAGAAAGCGGAGCAAGTCAACTTCAATCCCGACACCGCAGAAAGCGGAGCAAGTCGACCCCGACACCGCAGAAAGCGGAGCAAGTCGACCCCGACACCGCAGAAAGCGGAGCAAGTCGACCACGACACCGCAGAAAGCGGAGCAAGTCAACCCGACACCGCAGAAAGCGGAGCAAGTCAACTTCAATCCCGACACCGTAGAAAGCGGAGCAATTCAACTTCAATCCCGACACTGCAGAAAGCGGAGCAAGTCAAATCCAATCCTTGGCACCGCAAGAAGCGGAATCATGTCAACCAATGACCTCCCTACCGGAATTATGCTCCGTCTCGGAATCAAGTCAACCAACGACCTCCCCGTCGGAATCATGCTCCGTCTCGGAACCAAGTCAACCAATGACCTCCCCGCCGGAATTATATCTCGACCCCCAGGAAAATCAGTGTCCCTACGCGAATCTCTAAACTCGTGAAAAGAAAAAATCCTCTTGTGAGATCCTTACGACTCTCAAGAGAAAACGCACTTAGGAGTCCTCACGACCCCTAAGGAGAAAATACACATACGAGATCCTCTCGACTCGTGGGGAGAAAAGTCTTTATGAGACCCTCACGGCTCATAAAGTTGAAAAGTCTTAGGCTACAAGGATCCTAAACTTGTCTCCTAAGCTATCAGTTCTATGGCCATGCATAACTCTGCACTACTTCACCCACGTACATACTTACGTGGGCAAAGTAGTGGGGGGCATTTATTCCCGCCAAAATTTTGGCTCAGAACTTGCTCCTTTATAAAATAATAACAATAAAATAAAAATAAAAATAAAGGGAAAGATCCACATGCAAAAGAATATAAGAACTTCCTCAGCGCCAAGAGTTAAAAACTCTGAGGCAGCGCCTCACGTGCAAAGCACGGGAGCGCCAGCGCCAAGAGTTAAAAACTCTGAGGCAGCGTCTCACGTGCAAAGCACACGAGAGCGCCAGCGCCAGAACTAAAAGTTCTCTACCATTGGATCAAAGATCCGACGGAGATGATAAATCATCAAATTACAGAATTAAATTCTGTTAAGGAAATATTTCTCGAATCTTTCTAAACAAGAAAGGTTACGCTCTGTAAAACATAGCACCGTTGGATTAAAGATCCAATGGTGATTAAAAATCACCAAGATACAGAATAAGCTCTGTATGGGAAAATATTTTCCCAATCTTGTTAAAAACGAGAAAAATATCTTCTGTAAAATAGAAGGCCTGGGATCGAAGATCCAACGGTGGATAAAATCCCCAAATCAATTAGGGATCTCTTAATGAGAGATTTCCTTAACTAAACCAACAAATCAGCATCCATTATATAAAGGACCCAAGACTTCAAGTCTTGTACAGAAGAACCCCCCCCCCCATAAACTTCAAACTTCAAGACGAGAACTATTGCTTCTCAAGGTAAATAAAAACAAAAGAGATCATAGCATCTCCTCCATATAACTAAGAGTTTAACTCTCGTATAAGAAGAACTTAGTTCTTTTTCCAGATCTCAAATCTATGAGACAAAATCTCTCACAAATTAGAATCTAATTATCAGAGAATTGAACTGATCAGAACAAAAGAAAATTCACTGCTTGGCGCTCAGCGCCGAGCGCTCCACGTGCCCCTCACATGGGCGTTGTTTTATAAGGAGTGCTTAGTACTCAAAGTTTGGTGCTCAGCGCCGAGCGCTCCACGTGCCCCCTTGGGCGCTACTTAATAAAAAGTGCTTAGCACTCACTACTGGACGCTCAGCGCCGAGCGCCTCACGTGCTCCGCACGTGGGCGCCATAAAGTGTTTAACACTCCATATAAAAGAACATAAATAAAACAAAAAGAAAAAGGGGTGTCAGAACCCATATCAATGCTCAACATTGCTGATACAGAAAGGGGACCAAACCCAAATAAATGATCAAATGGGCTGAGCCCAAGGTTGGTCAAACTCCAAATTGGTCTATCCCATATGCTTTTAAATTGGCCTTAGTCCCAAACAAGACCACCAAGTCTCCGATGAATATTCACTGGTTCAAGGGTACATCTCTTCACATCTCTGATATATATCGTTGTAATCCTTCAACGTCTTCAGAGAGGTGGCGGGTCCCAACAACCAACAACTTTTTGGCGTACTCCCAAACCGAACTATAGACCTCAGCGTCCTTAAACTAACAATGGACCGCAACGTCCTTAAACTACTGTGGACCGCAACGTCCTTAAACTAATAACGGACCGAAACGTCCTTAAACTACTACGGACCGTAACGTCCCTAAACTAAAACAATAGAGCCCAAATACTCTTTTGTTGGATCAAAATGATTCTAAACCCCCGTTAAGTAGATCTTAGTTCAAAATTGGACTAACGTATCCTTAACAAACATTTAGGTTGATCTTAACCTAAAACAAGGTTAACGATCCTTAAATCAAAACAAACCCAAATCTAAGATATACGGATTTGGTTTAATCCACGCCCTACGAGTGACAACATAAATTAGTCTCCGTATACAATCCACAGGCAAAGAAAAAATAAAACAAACACACACGACACGAAGTGAACATCTAGAGCAGGAGAAAGTGGTTATCGTTACGCGGTAACATAATTAACTGCAGGGGCTTGCGCCTGCTGGGAAGAGCGTCCCCACAATCAAAAACCTCTCGCAAACGAGGGGGAATCTGACGAAGTCTGCTACAACGACCGCATCCGTCCAAACCTCCGATACACGGTGTCATAAATCAACTTGGCATCTTCGGAGAGGTGGACGGATAAAACCAATAGCGTCTGCCCCAAAATTCGGGCCAGACGATCTATCCCAGTTCATCTCTGTTTTCGACGGTAAACATAGATATAAAATACATCTATACAGAACATATGTGTGCATGGATTCTCTGTACTAGTAAGGATAAATCGTAATCAAGAATCAAGACGGGTTTCAAGCATGCGGGTCAGGTCAGATATAACCACAGATATCAAGACACTATCCGCACCCAAAAAAAATTAAAATCAAGAAATAGCCACAAGATAAAGAAAATAGCCAAATAGAAAAGGTGTAAATGAACTATGGTGTTACAACCTCACCTCCTCCTGCTGGCTCGACGTTGCCTTCCTGGTGCACTTCCTCGGCAAGGGGATACCTTGCACGAATGTCACGACCCAAATGTGGAACGTGACTGGCACTTAAATCACGTAACGTCTAAATGCGTAACGTAATTGAAGTAAGCCAAAATCCCATAATCTAAACCGTGAAATAAATTAGAGTGGTAAAATACTTATTTAAAAAGTTAATTTAAAATGCAAAGGGTTATATCAAAATCTTTGGTGATTCAAGTTATTATAAAAATTTCGGCAGCATTTCCTTTGTAAAACTGATTCCAACCCGATACATAACAAAACATACTGCATAGCAATAATAATAGGCATTCCCAAGCGGGAGCTAGCTCTTCGCCGAATTGGAGGAACAAAATCACAAGCAAGAATATATTATCATAGTGCGAAGCAATAAAGAAGTAAGGAAAGAAAACATCACCCACAAAGAAAACATAAAAGTCGCTCACACGAGCTCGACACCAGATATCAATATAATACAAGTCTCTCGGTCTCTTCTCTAAGTCAAATGCACAAGTGGTAGATGGAGTATATTAGATACAAAGAGTAAATGTATAAGATGGAAAAACAAAAGAAACAACCACAACCCACCTATAAAATATCACGTCCAAAAGTCGAAGCAAAAGAAGTAGCAGAAGTGGTAGCAATGTGCCCTGACGCGACTATACTGACGGGTCGGTCCTGCAAGACACTGTGGCACAACGGGGGTGAGTTTCCGGCTCATGAGTAGTAAGTAATATCGTTTGAGACAGTCGTAAGCATGTACGCAATGGTGTCAGATCCTATATATGAATTATGATGCGATGTACAAGTATAGATGCGACATGAAAAAGTGATCAAATATGAAATCTGGGTATAGTTGCTATAAGAAACTGAGTATGTCTTAATAAATTTTAGTATGGTAGAACCCAAAAGTATCATCAATAAAAACAACATAATCCCGTGTCTAGTATCGACACTTAAAAATCTCATTATATCGGGTGTCGTCTCTCAGATCTGCCATCAAATCCATCTGAATCAAACGACTCCGTTCAGTATCCTCCGGATATCCGCCGGGCCAACAATTACCGATAGGTATTGCTCCTTTGCCAGGCTCAACGTCTCTTTATACGATCTTCTTTCCCCGGGTACTTCACCAGGTCCACCATGTACCCGCAGACGGTACCTCCTCTCTCCTCGAATCGGGTATACACATAGCTCAGAACCGAGAAAACTCATGGTAGACACCATACATCATATCAAGGAAAACCACAATTTTCTTTTAAAATGATTATAAGTTTTCAAAATTCTCTTACGGTTTCCCAAATCCAGAAATTTCATGAAAACGGAAATCTCCAAGAACATTATAATATATAAATATGTCGATGATGGCGAATGTACATGATATTCATATGATGCAAATTAGAAGAATAACTTGAAGGTATATATGTCATTAATGATGCAATGCAAAATGCAAGTTATCAAACGAGTTCTATAGTGTACATAACATAGCAATTACCAATGGTGTGTGTGTACATATAGGATAGTGCACGTGTGGCATGAACCATTGGTAATGGTGAAAGTGTCCTAGTATGATGATATCACTGTATATGATGATGTGTATACAATATGGATATGGGTATAAGTATATGTATATAAAGCTTGTTACTAGATTCTAACAATCGGGCGCTTTACGCCATCCGAACGATTCCCTCATAGATGTTAAATATACTCACCGGAACGATCTCGGCTACTCGAATCCGACCACCTCCTTTCCTAGCCGCTTTTGGCGTCTCCGCAACCGATCTTAGAATCACACAAAACTTAGCACATGAGGCTAGAAATCCGATATGACACAAAATTTAATACTACACGAACGAATTAACTCTTACGAGTTAATACGTGTGAACTTGGTGTGTTAAACGTATGCAACAATGTCTAGGACAATCCCTAAGGGCCGTTGTCCTAAGGAAATGCCAAAACAAGAATCGAAATGTCCATATCGTACATTAACGAAACGTCTAAATTAAGGTAAAATGTTCCCATATTTTCATAAGGGTAAAACTAAAGAAAGTTGCACATACCAATGACCTAATTAAAGTTGCAGAGAGCTCTCGACAAAGATTCACACCCAAAGTCCCCAGACGGGCCACAATTTGCAGCCAAAAGTATTAAAATTGCGGCTTGAAAATAGGGTTAGGGGCTCGGGTTTTGAGGGTGTATTCCTAGTCTTATAACTAGCTTTCGGTAATTGCAACTTTTCTCTGCAATCACTTGTTTAATAGAAGATCTCGTTTGAACTCTAATCTTTAACTAAATACGATATTTAACACTAATTCAAAATATTAAGGTGTTTTAGTACAAACTTGGTAGTTAAACAAGACTATTAGGCACTAAACTATTCTTAACTACCCTAATTTAAGTCAAGATTACCCTAATAGCCATTACAACCCTAAACTCAACAAAAAACCTTACTTAAAACTTTAAATTTGCTTTAAACACTACCCTTAATCTAAATTAAGAATAATTTTTAAGTCGATGTCGCACATCCCACACACATGTGGGGAGGAGGAATTTACAAAAAACGATTTTTTTCATACTATGCAACACCGACTAAACTCCAGAAACTTAACAAAAACTTTAACTATCTATTCTAACATGGAGGTTCTAACTATTATGTTAGGATTTTATACCTCCTTATTAACAAGTCCTTCGGGTCTTCTTCTTCTCCTCCACTTCTTTAGCTCCTCGAAGATCCGGATCGCGCTTGATCGTCGGCTTCCTCATGTCGAAAATGATCCACTCGAGAGTCTATACCTCAAGCTCCAACCTCTAAACCGAGATAACTAGGGTATCTAGTTCTCTAAGCTGGGTAGCCTAAAAGATGTAGAGTATCTAATGGAGTATTTAATCTTACTTGACCCTATGGTTCACAACTCATGTGAGGGATTAGAGTCATGAGGAAGAAGGAGAGAAAAATGGAGAGAGGATGCAAAAATGCAAATGAGCAAGTGAGAAGGTAAGTGAAGAATGGCTCCTACACTCATCTCACTCAAGCATGCAATATTTTCTAATAGAAAATATCAACCATGCTTGAATAGTGAGTCCAAACTAATAAAATAACACAAATGAGCCATGCTTCACCATGCCACAAATATCTCCATTTTCCACCTCATTAATCTATTTCTCAAAATAGATAAATCCAAATAATGAGGTGTTCCCTTCTATAAGCTTATCTTGTGAAATTACAAGAATGCCCTCACCGTATATACATACCAGTATTCGTATTCTGAAAATTACGAATACACTGAGATGATAATAATCCAATAATATAATACTAGAATCCGGCTTAAACCAAAGCCCACTAGTATTATCCGTCCGAACGACATCCGTGCAGCCAGTACACTATACGATCGAAACCCTGCCGTAAAACCATACGGCCTCTATATCGTTTCGTCCGAAGCAGAGAAACTCTCTGTGTGGGACTCTAAAGACTCAACAGTACGCTGGCAGTGGGTTTGACCTCAAGTCCGTCAGCGGCACTAGCTATGCGTAACGGCTATCCAGGTATCTGTCGATAAGAAAGCCGATGAACAAACTCATCCGAACTCCTACCGAGCCTATCTGTGACAATTTTCGTACAGTCTGGTCTGTTCATCTAAGATACTCGCATATTGGGCCTAGGGAGATGGTAACCGTCAACCCCTAATAGCGCAATAAGTTATGCCGGAATAGAGCCCAATACATCCTAAGAAACTACTGGAGTACCTACCAGTAAATCTCGCTTGCTCTGGCCAGAGACTTTGTGTAATGGCTTTCCGAACATATTTCGATATCAACCCTTAATACCAGAAGAGATGAATCATATCTAACCGCTACTACCTCCAAGTACTTAGGGACTACACCCAACCACTACCTGTTTCCATGACTCCTTTGAGTCATGGTAGGGTAGTGATCTATGTGCATTGGGAACACACTCGAGACGAATAGTAATGTCAAGTCAATGGACTAACCTGTACTTATGTCACCCGGGAATTGCTACCCGACGATAGGTATAATACCAACCAGCAGTTCACAACGAGTCCGTCCAGTATAACTCATAACCCAATAAGCACATGTGTACTATTTACGGTATGACGTACTAATAGCTGTGGAACAGACCATCTCCCCTGCTGGGATGAGAAGCGTATAAATTAGTCAACTCTGGAGTATCAATGCCCCATCTCGATAATCCTATGACTAGGGACCTGTATAAGGATGTGCTTATAGACTACCCAGCCTCCACTAGTGTGACTGCCATCACAACGCTGGTAGTCAAGCAAAAATCCTAAGGGCTTTACCAATATGTATAAGCGATATGCTAAAAGAAATATATGCACATATTGAGATAGAATCAAACCAAATAGCATACTACCATTTTGAGCAAACCTGTTATTATATTTGTGTATATCCCAAGCTTCCAAAATATAATATACAATCCAGTATGATACAATAATAGCCTCTAGCGCATATATCACTAACAATCTCCCACTTGCACTAAGGCCATGTATTGGCATATCGTAGACCTATCATCTCGATTAGCCTCTCGAACTATGTCTGAGAGATGGCCTTTGTGAGTGGATCTGCAGTATTTTTCTCTGTCTCTACTCTCTACACCTCGATCTTCCGTCAATCAACGATCTTCCTGATCAGGTAGAACTTCCTCAAGATATGTCTGGACTTTTGATGGGACCTTGGTTCCTTCGCTAAAGCTATAGCTCCGTTGTTGTCACAATACAGCGGTATTGGATCAACAATGGACGGAACCACTTGAAGTTCTGTAATGAACTTATTCATCCAGACTTCTTCCTTCACGGCGTCACATACAGCGATATACTCCGCTTCCATCATCGAGTCAGCAGCGATGTCCTGCTTGGAGCTCTTCTAACAGACCGCCCCTCCATTGAGGGTAAAGACATAACCCGACATGGACCTGGAGTCATCCTTATAACTCTAGAAGCTGGAATCGGCGAAGGTCTCAATTTGGAGGTCTTCACTGTCGTACACTAAGAATATCTTTTTAGTCTTTCTCAGGTACTTGAGAATGTTCTTAATTGTTGTCCAATACTTCTTCCCTAAGTTTGACTGATACCTGCTTACAACGCTCGGTGCGTAAGATACAGCTAGTCTGGTACACAACATCGCATGCATTATAAAGCCTGCCGCAGAACCGTAGGGTATAATTGCCATGCGATCCCTTTCCAAATCAGTCTTAGGAGATATCTCTTTGGAGAGGGTGATTCCGTGACAAGACGGTAAATTACCGCGCTTTGAATCTTCCATACTAAATCTTTTCGGTATGGTATCTATGTACCTTGACTTTGAAAGTCCTAATATTCTCTTAGATCTAACACGATAGATCTGGATCCCAGAATGTAGGAGGCAACACCCAGGTCCTTCATGGAGAAACTTTGTGACAAGAATCTTTTGACTGGTTGTAGCATAGGAATGTCATTTCCTATTAGGAGAATATCATCTACGTACAAGACGAGAAATACCACAGTTCTCGCTACAATTTTACTATAAATACATGGTTCATCTGGATTTTTTATAAAATCGAATTCCTTGACCTTCTTATCAAAACAGATGTTCCAACTCCGCGATACTTGCTTTAATCCATAAATGGATTTAAGCAACTTGCACACTCTTCCGCCTCTCCCACTCTTTATGAAACCCTCTGGCTGATCCATATAAACACACTCTTCTAAATTTCCATTCAGAAAAGCGGTCTTTACGTCCATCTGCCAAATTTCATAATCATGGAAGGCAGCAATAGCAAGTAGGATCCGAATAGATTTGAGCATAGCCACCGGAGAAAAGGTTTCATCATAATCCAAACCAGGTTTTTGACAAAATCCTTTTGCAATAAGTCTAGCCTTATAGGTTTCAACCTATCCATCTACACCAATCTTCTTTCTAAAGATCCATTTGCAGCCTACGGGTTTTACCCCTTCTGATGCAATGTCCAAAGTCCAAACTTTGTTGGTGTACATGGACTCCATTCGATCCGCATTGCATGCAGCCATTTTACCGAGTTTATGCTCCTAATGGCTTGCTGGAAACTAGTTGGCTCATCATCATTGATGATGCAATCCTCTCTATCCCCATCTACGAGAAAACCGTAGTATCTCTCAGGTGGATGAGACTGCCTACTAGATCTGCGGAGTGGTGCAGGTATGTCCGGTTTTTCTGAAACTTCTGGTTTCACTATGCTTTCAGTAATAGTTTGTGGTTCTGGAATTTCTTCCAGTTCTATTGCGCTCCCACATATCTCTTTTTCAAAAAATTGAGTTTCCAAAAAGTGGGCATGCCGAGAAACAAAAACCTTTCGTTCCTCTGCGCAATAGAAAATATACCCCCTGGAGTTTTTTGGGTATCCCACAAACTTACACAGTACTGAGTGTGCCTCGAGTTTGTCCGCATGCTGATTTTTTACAAAAGCTGGACATCCTCATATCTTTAGATACTTAAGATATAGTTTCTTTCCACTCCACATCTGATATGGTGTGGTAAGCACTGACTTAGTAGAAATCTTGTTCAAAAGATATGCAGCAGATTCTAGTTCATAACCCAGAAGGATCGTGGTAACTTAGCATTACTCATCATGGAATGTACCATATCCAATAAGGTTCGGTTCCGCCTTTCCGATACACCATTGTGTTGAGGTGTGTATGGAGGAGTAAGCTGAGAGAGAATTACATTCTCTTTTAAGTAATCCAGGAACTCTGCATATAACTATTCACCACCTCGATCAGATCTAAGTGTCGTGATAATTTTGCCGATTTGTTTTTCCACTTCATTCTTATATTCCCGGAATTTCTCAAAGGCCCCGGATTTATGTATCATCAAGAATACATGTCCATACCTTGAGAAATCATCCGTAAAAGTAATGAAATAGAAAAAACCACTTCTTGCATGTGTAGACATTGGACCACACGCGTCGTTGTGTATGAGTCCCAAGAGCTCGATAGATCTTTCTTCGTGTCCAGTGAATGGAGTCTTTGCCATCTTTCCTTTGAGACATGATTGACAAGTTGCATAAGACTGATATTCAAACGGATCAAAATATCCCTCTTTATGTAACTTCGTTAACCGTGTTTCATTGATGTGACCCGGTCTACAATACCATATGAAAGCCTGATTTAATTTCGGTAACTTTCTTTTAAGTGTGTTCTGGATGTTGAAAACCTGAGCTTGATTAAATACGTATATACCATTATCTAGTGTACCTGACCCAATCAAAGCATGATTAAGATGGATGTGGACGACATCGCTTACAAATGTAAAATCATAAGCTTCATTAGAAAGTAAAGATACAGAAATGATATTACAAGCCAAACTATGTACACACAAACAATTACGCAAAATCAAAATCTGCCCACTTGTCAATCCTAGGTGATATTCCCCTACGGATACAGCATCCACGCTCATTCCGTTAGCAACTCTGAGAATCATATCACTTTCCTTGATAACTTTATGGTTTCTTAGAGCCTGTAATGAATTACAGATATGAGATCCTGATCCAGTATCTAGTACCCAGGAAGTAGAGTTAATTGATAGACAGTTTTTAATCATAAACACACCTGAAGCCGAAACCACAACGTGCTTCGAATCCTGGATTCTGGTTTTCCAAGCCCTGCAATCCTTTTTCCAATGCCCTTTCCCGTGACAATAGAAATATTCCTCCTTCTCTACTTTTAGCCCCGACACTTTTGCCCTGATGATTGATATGAAAAAGTGTTTGTAGAATAACCGCAATCAATAACGGTGTCGCTTGTAACTAGCCGAGATGAGTGCGGGTCGTCCGCAGGGAAACGTAGAATCTTTTTATCTTACTTTAGACGTGTTGAATAAAATAAACGAAGAGAAGAGGATAGTTTATTTAAGATCTAAATTAATTACGGATGTAAATTATATAAGAAAAAGGCTTGTATGGTTCGTTAAGATTTAGTAGTCATGGATGATTAATTAAAAATTACTCCTTTTATCCTTTAATACATTTAAAACTAGATCGACGGTGATGCATGTAGATTTAGGGTTTTCGGAGGGAATAAGGTTCCCACTCTTAACCCCTATCTTTACATGGATCTCCATTCATGTCTAGCCTTTACCAAAACAATTGTTAATCTAATCTCAAATCGCGGTCGTGACTACCAATGAATTGACAGTGCGCCCGATTAGGATGTTAACAATTCTTTTGATAAAGTTTATAAACTTTATAGGACGTAAAAATAGTTAAAAGATTTTAATCATCCATTGATCTACCCTAATCCTACGATCCCTAATAAGCGGAGAATTACTCGTGCATGTTGGGAAAAGAAAAGATAGAAAGAGATATCATATTGAAAACTACCGAAAATAAAATGATATAAGAAAACAACTACCTTTATTAATCAACTTGATCAAATACACTTTTGTTCCTTTAGAAAATGATTACAAAAACCTAGTTTGCTTCTCGATCTCTTCTGAAGGAGGTAGATGAACAGTTGATGATCAGCCTGGATGCATGAGCCGTCTTGGACTTCGTGATCTCGTCGGCTTGATGAATTTTCCAAGAGGCTCTCGGTTCTATTTATAGTCACAGAGGTGGAAAACCCTAGATGTTTTTAGTTAGGGTTTGTTGAGACAATCCTGCGTAGAAAAATCCACATCCTAACTTCCCTAACAAGCCGCGGATCCGCCGCCAATAGTTGGTTTTAGCCGCGGATCCGCCGCTCTCTGGTGGGATCTTGAGCTCCAATTTCTGGGGCTTCATCTCTGTAGCACTTGGTGATCTTTTGAATATCTAGACTTTGAAAATCTTCTCTACGTTTCTGCCAGAATTGGTTTCTTCAATTTACTTGAATATTTTCGGCAGATTTGATCTCGTCAACTCGGATTTCCTTGATTTCAGATCTGATATAATTTCTGCACAATATCTCAATAAATAATCTTAGTAGTATTAGAGATAATATCTTAATCACTTTGTATGGTAAAAATCTTTTAGGAAACTTGATTAAGAATATTTGGTAAGATATGCATTTATTAATTACATATATTTTGAAATATTATTCTAACCATTTATATCTTAAGAATATTGACTAGAATATTTGATATGATATGCAAATTTAAATTATCAAAATATCTTATAAAAATTATATGCTTATATTTTCCTTCATAAAATTAATTATAATATATAAACATATGGTAAATAGTATTTTGCAGATAAACCCAAATATGTTTCATATTTATAATAAACGCCTTTTATTGTTTAAGAAATGTAAGGAAAATAATCATACCAAAGTGCAATATTTTCAACTGAACACCTGCCCTTTTCCTCTAACTTACTGATACCGCCTTTCGGCTTGGTGGAGACCTTATTCTTCTTTTTCTTGTCTTTCGTCTTGGATCTAGAAGAGAAATATTCCCCAATAAATAGAGAGGGTGTCTTCCTGGATTTCTGCAGGGTGCCCTCAGCGCTCCTCAACATGTTGAGCAGTTCTAGAAATGAAACTTCCTTCCCTTGAATGTTGAAATTCAAGATAAACTGGGGTAGGTAGAGATGAGGGACTATAGAATTAAGTCAGTATATAACTCGTTCTCCAACATGGTCCCAAGGTCCACGAGCTCTTCAATATAGCTGATCATCTTAAGGACGTGGTCCCCTATAGATGACCCTATAGCCAATCTCGTCTGAAACAATTTCTTCGAGGTCTCATATCTTGTGATACAAGATTGCTCTCTATATAAATTTTTGGTATGGAGGAAGATGGAAGCTAAGTCCATCTTCTCGTGCCACCTCTGGTGTTCATTATCCATTGAGGCCAGCACGAAGCACTTGGCTCTCGCACAATTTTTTTCCCATGTCTTACGGATTTTAACATCCGCGATGGTGGAATCTGGACCTGGGATGGCGGGGGCTTTGGTAGTAAGGAGGTAGCCCAGCTTGTCATAGGTAATGGCCATTTGGACATTCTTTAACCAATCTTTATTATTTGGCCCAGTCAATTTATTATTATCTAGTAGTAACTTAAGCCCGATCATTTTGGTCGCTGCAATTAGGAGAGATAGAAGAAACACTCAGTATGGTGCCCTTGCAAGTTTAGATTAGTTTTTAGTTTATCTAAACAGGATGGCTCCCACTGTTCCTCGAATCCCCTTCAAACCATAAAAGAAGGATTAGTCAGGATTAATCTCACCCTACAATTCTTGCTTAACCTTTCGGCTAGGCTAGTGTCAGTACTTCGAGGAAGGTTTTCCAACTCTTTTGCGAAGTTCCTTAATTACATAATCTCTTTTCCCTGAAGGCGTAACCCTGCTAACACCGTTCTAGGCACCTACTTGGTTTATAGTATTGATTGCAAAGTGAAAAATTCTCCCGAAGAGTAGCAGATACTCAAAGTAGGATCGGGATCCAAATATCATCGTATGACAATCTTGAAGGAATCCTACCAAAATCATCACACTTCAAATGGTATACAACACTAGCAAGTTTCATTTTCCTTAGAAACTCCCGATGTGGATTTTTGCCCCAGACGCTTATGACCTTGACGAAGGCCAACATATCATAAGACGCAAGTTAAGTTCTACCCGTCATTGTCCAGGTTAATTTGAACCCATCCGTACAAACTTTTGACGAAGGCCAAAATAGCTGTACGACTGTCCCAAATTAACGTATCTATCTATGCTACAGATGAATACTCAGCAGCTACCAATCACTATGCCTTGGCGAAGGTCAAAATACATAGCTTGAATACTACTGAATACCTATCTGAAATGACGGAGGGCTATGGATAGTTTTGGCGAAATCGTGAATGTAATGAACTTGATATAGTCGAAGGAACCATGATAGCATTTAAAAGGAGTGGTTTAGGCTCTGCATTTAAAAGTTGTTTTTCAAGAAAACCGAGTGGTTTTGAAATTGTTCCAACGGTTTAAACTTTGGTTTGTTTTCCTTGCATTAATCAATATTAATGTGGTCCCATTATTTAACCTTATCATTGCAGAAAAGAAATGAAAATAGAACGTTCGCTTATTCCATCTGCATTCGCCACGGGGCCCCGTCATGCACCGTTAGGTTACTTAACTAACGGCTGAGCGGAGGCTGGACTAGCGCGGGTGCAAAACATAAGTAACGTTTAATATTATATATATATATATATATATATATATATATATATATAGTGTGTGTGTGTGTGTGTGTAGCCATTCATCTCACGCAATAATAGACATTCCAGATCACAGATGAATATATTGAATATACTAGGAATTTCGTGTTTCATTTTAGCCTAGAACGAAAGACGAATTCTACGGTCGTGATAAATAGCCAAACCCCACTCTAGACCCCTACGGGTGAGGCAAAACTACCCGCCAAATTCCCGAAGTGAAGCAATCTCCCCCAATAAAATGAGTAGGTCACTCAGCACTTCAAGAACCCGGCAATTTATGCACCCCACCTTGGGTCTATCCTAGGTGTAAGAAACAGTAAATAAAATAATACAACGATGGCTACAACCTCAACCTGGATGTGCCCCGCAAAAATAATATTACATCAATTTGCAAATTTACATGAATGAAAGAAAAGAAAACACTCTTCTCACATCCCTCCGGCTATTCATCCACGACGATCCAATATTTCATATACACAAACCATCACAAAACAAATATGTGCAACCTCCACTAATCGACATATAGCGATTAGCAGACGTTTACCAACATATATATCATCACAGAATCACAGATTAGAAAAAACTTATAATTTCGATCGAAAACTTTTTTCCGTGTCTACCCCATGCACAAACCAGCACACAAACAAATCTGGATAGAAAACACATATGCCAAAAAACCATAACTCCAAACAATTGAACCCCGGAAAAATTGTGGGTGAATCGGCCCCAGCTCGGCGGTGGATCCGCGACCAAATGACATGTTTGGCCGCGGTTTCGCGATCTAATGGGGGAATTACGATCCCAAAATTTTTCCCTGTTCACACAAATGCCTGCATGTATTTTTAAGGTCACTGAAAAGTTTTTTCGAGCAGTTTTGAAAAACGACAACAAGCATAATATATGATTTTGATTTCGGACAATTTTCGTCGATCGAAATTCTAACTACTTGCTGACTAGGTAATTAAGCTTTAGTAGTCTCTGATACCACTGTAAGTCGATGTCGCACATCCCACGCACTTGTGGGGAGGCGGAATTTACAAAAAAACGATTTTTTTCATACTATGCAACACCGACTAAACTCCAGAATCTTAACAGAAAGCTTAACTAGCTATTCTAACATGGAGGTTCTAACTATTATGTTAGGATTGTTAACAAGTCCTTCGGGTCTTCTTCTTCTCCTCCTCTTCTTTAGCTCCTTGAAGACCTGGATCGCGCTTTATCGTCCGCCTCTTCATCTCGAAGATAATCCATCCGAGAGTTTATACCACAAGCTCCAACCTCTAAACCGAGATAACTAAGGTACCTAGTTCGCTAAACTAGGTATCTTAGAAAATGTAAAGTATTTAATGGAGTATTTAATCTTACTTGACCCAATGGTTCACAACTCATGTGAGGCATTAGAGTCATGAGGAAGAAGGAGAAAAATGGAGAGAGAATACAAAAAATGCAAATGAGTAAGTGAGAAGGCAGGTGAAGAATGGATACTACACTCATCTCACTCAAGCATGCAATATTTTCTAATAGAAAATTTCAACCATGCTTGAATAGTGAGTCCAAACTAATAAAATAACACAATGAGTCATGCTTCACCATACCATAAATATCTCCATTTTCCACCTCAGTAATCTATTTCTCAAAATTAATAGATCCAAATAATGAGGTGTCCCCTTCTAGAAGTATGTCTTGTGAAATTACAAGAATACCCTCACAGTATATACATACCCGTATTCGTATTCCGAAAAATATGAATACACTGAGATAATAATAATCCAATAATATAATACTAGAATCCGGTTTAAACCAAAGCCCACTGGTATTATCCGTTCGAATGACATCCGTGCAGCCAGTACACGTATACAATCGAAACCCTGCCATAAAACCATACGGCCTCTACATCGTTTTGCCCGAAGCAGGGAAACCCTCTATGTGGGACTCTAAAGACTCAACAGTACGCTGGCAGTGTGTTTAACCACAAGTCCGTCAGCGGCACTAGCTGTGCGTAATGGCTACCCAGGTATCTGTCGATAAGAAGGCCGATGACCAAACTCATCCGAACTTCTACTGAGCCTATCTATGACAATATCCGTACAGTCCGGTCTGTTCATCTAAGATACTCGCATATTGGGCCTAGCGGGATGGTAACCATCAAACCCCTAATAGTGCAATAAGTCATGCCGGAGTAGAGCCCAATACACCCTGAGAAACTACTGGAGTACCTACCAGTAAATCTCGCTTGCCCTGGTCAGGGACTTTGTGTAATGGCTTTCCGAACACAGCACGATATCAACCCCCAATACCGGGAGAGACGAATCCTATCTAACCGCTTCTGCCTCCAAGTGCTTCGGGACTACACCCAACCTCTACCTGTTTGCACGACTCCTTTGAGCCGTGGTAGGGTAGTGATCTAAGTGCAGTAGGAACACACTCGAGACGAATAGTGATGTCAAGTAAACGGAATAACATGTACTCATGCCACCCGGGAACTGCTACCTGACGATAGGTATAATACCAACCAGCAGTTCCTAACGAGTCCGTACAGTGTAACTCATAACCCAATGAGCACCTATATACTATCTCCGGTATGACGTACCAATGGTTATGGGACAGACCATCTCCCCTGCTGGGATGAGAAGCGTATACACTAGTCTACTATGAAGTATCAATACCCCGTCTCGATAATTCTACGACTAGGGACCTGTATAAGGATGTGCTTATAGACTACCCAGCCCCCACTAGTGTGACTGCCATTACAACACTTGTAGTTAAGCAAAGATCCTAGGGCTCTACCAATATGTATAAGCGATATACTAAAAGAAACATATGCACATATTGAGATAGAATCAAACCAAGTAATATACTACCATTTTGAGCAAGACTGTTATTATTTCTGTGTATATTTATATCTGTGTATATCCCAAACTTTCAAAATATAATATACAATTCAATATGATACAATAATGGCCTCTAGGGCATATATCACTAACATAATTAAGGCAAAGGATTTATAAAGCATGTTAAACTTGGATTATACCTCACCAAGAATGAAGAAGGCCCTAATTTGATAAGATTGCCACCAAGTGAAGCTTTGTTTCAAGAAACTCTTGAAGTTGTTTAAAAATTGAATTTTTGAAATGATTAGTGAAGGATTTTGTGGTGATTTGTGTAGAGTTTTTGTGAAGTAGGAAAAGGTTTTTGAGTGGAAGAGAAAGAAAGAAGAAGAAAAAGAGAGTGAACGAGAGAAGAGTCTAGAGAGTGTGAGAGAAAATTCTCACCATGGCTTAACCCCTCACCTCATTTAATGCACCATGTCTATTTTCCCATATTCATTTTTTATTTTATTTTCTCCATTATTCTAGAGCCATCCTAGTTATAAAATGTATTAACCATTTATAAATTTGTGTTTTAATGTGTCATGCTTACATAAACATGTTTAACCAATACTAACTTATTGTTAACACTAGATTAGTGTGTATGTGCATTTAAAATAATTAAATAAATAAATAAATAAATAAATAATTAAATAATAAATAATTAAATAAACAAGTATATTTATACATGTGTGGAAATAATTATTAACTAGTTTTTATTGAAAAACGTATGTTATACTGCTAATTAATTTATAATTATTCTAAACAATTTTTAAAACGTTACAATGAAGCTCCTGGTCGCCGAACCCAGGCATAGCTTTCTTGATGGCCTCGAGGGCGTTGTGCCACCCGACTACCGTGGAGACGGCAAGGTCGACGTAAAATTGGTCGGAAGCCTTATACTCCTCCAAGGCTTTCTCCGCCCTGCCTTTAGTTTGCTTCACCGTCTTGTGGGCCACCCGAGCATCCTTTTTGAACGAGTACCTCTGCCTCTTCATGGTTTCATAGAGCTTATTGACCTCTTCCATCTTGGCCTGAATAGCCCGGTTGGATTCGGTCGGGATTCGATGAGACTTCTTCAACTTGGAGATCATCGAGCCCTCCACGACCAGCCATGAGTCTAGGGAGGACGCCTTATCCTCCGCCTGTTTTAGCTGGGCGAGGAGCTCTTCCTCACATGAGGAAGTTTTGCCGACCTTCTTCATTGCAGGGGCCACCTACTCGGACTCCATGGCGGCGAGAAGGGCGCAATGCTGGAGGACCTGCGGAAAACACGAACCATTTCTAGGAGCTAAGCAGAGATAAAAACACTTGGAGAAATTTTGGAAAAGTTACCAACCTGAACGGCCTCCTGAGCTATCGCCGCCACCTGGGCCTTCAGGATGCCTCGGGGAATCTTGGCCCCTGCTGCCTTCCCATGTCCGCCAGCAAACTGTCGGACACAGGGAACCCCGAAAGTACCTCGATGCAGAAGTCTCTCTCCTGCACCTGTATCCCGGCCGAGGGTAGCTGGGAAACCACTCTCTTCTGCCTCTTGAGCGGAGACTCGGCAGAAGGCGGGACCCCTGTTCTGGCTCAGGGCACCGGATCCCGGACATGTTTCCGCCCTCTTCCACAGCGTTCTTCCAGGACGGGAGGGACTACAGGGACCCTGGCAGAAGGGGCTTTCCGGGGAACCACGCTCGGTACGGGTCGAGATGAGCTAGCGCCACTGCCCTTCCTCCCCTGCGCCTTGGCAGCCATGGCAGCTATGATCTTCGAGCGATTCATCGGCTCTGTGGAAATACATAAGAAAAAGAGGGGGGTCAGCAACTAAAACAGTGAAATTATGCTAAGTCTAAATTGATCGGTGAAGCCCTAACTTATCCCTAAAGTACGCGGGACTGAGTCCCACCCGGCTTAAAGCCTGCTCGAAAAGCAAGACATCAGCCTGCTAGATCGATTCCCTCTATGACACCACCATCGCTTCTGGGCACTCGACCGTTTGACCCTAGGGCAATTGGCTTTATGCCACTTGGTGGGCACAGACCAATCCTCACCATCTAGTAGCCCGACGAAGACAAACTTCTCCTTCTATTCATGGATGGAAGAAGGTACGACCACCACCCCAGACCCGGCAGCCCTACCTTTATGTTTTTTGAAAGAATGGTACACCCAGCCCAGCTCGTCCTTACTGATACCGGGGTGATTTTTATAACAAAGAAAGGAGAGGAGAAGATACAAGTCGAAAGGGATCTAATCAATTTTCAACCGGACCAGAAACCCGAAAAGGATTCTCGACGAGTCTGGTGCTAGCTGGCTTGGAGCGAGATGGAAGTAATGGAGTACGGCGCAAATTTCGGACGAGAAGGACAGACACATCCCTGCCCGGAACGCTTCCAGCAATAGGGTAATTTCATTGCCCTGCACTTGGTCTGCTCGCTCACCTTTCCTGGCCAGACGAAACGAATAGCTAGGGAGAATATGGAAATGAGCCCGGATATCAGAAAGCTCATCCAAGCGATTCAACATCGAGGGCGCATCGTGAATATTTTTGATATGCACCTCGGGGGCCCTTTTCGCCCACTGACGATGAAGTGTAATGGTGTCGCCCCCCTAGGGGATAGCCCGACGTAGAAGACGAAGTGGAAGAGGAAGAAGAACTTCCTCGGCCATCGGAAGCTGAGGAGGAAGAAGACCCACTGGACTCGTCTTCAGAAACTGAAGCCTCATCACCCGACTCAACCCCAGCTACATCAATGGATATTTCGGAAGAAGACATCTAACCTGATTTAAGGAAGGATTGGCCAAAGAAAGGGTTTTGGCTGAAAGTCCGACCTAAGCAAAGGTGCACTGGGCAATCTTCAGATGGTAGGAAGCGATTAGGGCAAAATGTCTGCCAAGAGATAGCCTCCCCTATTTATACACTCAACAAAAATTATCCAACGGCCTAAATCTGTTCTCGTTGAAATGAAGCGTCGCACCCAACATCCACGAAGACTCCATATGGAGATCGACCATTAGACACCTCCCCTTCACTCGGATTCAACTGACGACTCCTCGCATCCCTCTACCCAACGGCGGACGCATGGTACGAAGGCTAACAGATCGAGCGAGTGAAGTGGTATCCTCTTTAAAGTGCAGTCATTTTGCCAATCCGCTGACGTCACCAAAGATACGCGCGGGAATCAAGACGCTTCGTGAGTCGCCACGTGGATCCAGAAACCCGAGAGGCGTAGCCGCCAAACATCGCATCATCCTCAGACAACCCATTACGAAGAATTCTCGGCACCGAGCTGAATTATTGAAGAAAGGGATGATAGCCACTCTCGGCATGGCCAACAAATTGGTCAGAATGAGAGTGGAGGGCTAGTGATGACACTCATAAGTGGGAAATCTCCAGATCATGACATGTAGTAGATGACGTGTCATCTACGTAAGTGTCACGCTCCACTTCCCAGAGTACGCTAAAATGGGCACGTGACATAGCCAACCATACTACCTGTGGGTAGGAAGTATCCATCCACAGTTACATTACGGCTGTAGAGATATCAAGAACAAAATAAAACTATCTAAAACATGTCCATAAGCCAAGATAACATGAGTCAAGAATAATAAAATGCGGAAGCAAAAGATCCAATACAAAATAACCGGAATGTATGTCCCATAATGCGGGCTCACATCAGGAATAAACTGCAGGAAATAAAGGAACTAACTGCTACTGAAACCTCACAGCTCAGCCTGCTGGCTGAAGTACTCCTGCTCAGACTGCAGCAAAGGTACGGAATCTGGGCCATGCAAAACCCAGACGTCAGCGCGTCGTGTCATCAAGTAATAAAATATAAACAGGGTAACAGGAAATGCAAATATAAACATGAATGAAAAGTAGGTGTAACAGTAATATAAATCAGGGCAGTGCAGGGTAGTGTGCATTGAGTAAACTAAACTGTTCTATCAGGTTTTCTGTTCTAAAGTCTTTGAAATCAAATTGATGAATCATCGATATAACTCAATAGTATCCCGTGCATACCCGGGACCATGGTCCAGATTCTCGGGCTGAATCCGAGACATGCCGCTAGGCACTAAAACAGGAGATATGTACAGATGAATGATGTCAGCAGCATCATCCCAAGGCTGGCCTAGCCTCTAAAACTGATCAGTAAAGGCAGTACACTGTCGAGTTACAAGTCAGGTTTCATCATTGATTTCCCCATATCCCCAAGTTATATGTGTAAGTCAAGTCAGGTATTCAGTAATCAAGAACTAATGCCAATACAGGATCAGATAAGAGCAGGTTTGTCTGGATAGACAGCAGGAACGGTCCGTGAGGACTACATGTTAGGTTTGTTGGCATTAAACACAAGATCAGGTAACGGGTCAAGTCATGGTACATCAGGTCAAGTCAAGTAGTGTACGGTACTATGTCGGTCAATCAATATGTATGTAGCAAGTCATGTCAAGGTGTAAACGATATCATGGGTGTGCTCATAATCAGCTAGCATAATCAGGGTTAAATAATCAAGCATGGTTATCAACAACATGATCTAATCAATGAGTTAAGCAATGAAGCAGATTTGTTTATTTAGCTGTACAGTTATCAATTGTGTTAAACAGACAGTGTCAACATAATGTGAATACAGAATGATAGATTTAAATGCTGGAAATAGGTTAATAAATATTGAGTGTCCCAAGGATGCGACGACATGTATAATCTGTTTAATGAATGCAGTTGTAATTAGACCGGTTAAAGTTGCACATGAATGTCTGATAGGCTAAACTGGATAAAAAGGGGTACCATAGCAGTAAACAAATGTGATCTATCATGTACAGATGATTGTTAGATATAAATAATTCGATGCAAGATTAAGTCTCAAGTTCGGAATCATAAAATATGTAATGGAACCTTATACGGTTAATTTGAAATCCATTTCTATCAATTCTAATTAGGGATTTAACAGGAAATAATTAATTTAGCATATGAATAGTTTAAAATAGCATGTAGCAAGTTTCACTTGCCTCGACGGGTCGCGAAACGGAAAACGGAACGTTACACGTCGGCGGGGAAAAGTCGCAACGCGCGCACGGTGCACGGAATAAGTCCGAATGACAAACAGTGGAACCACACGGGTTAGAGTTCCTCGCTGGATCGTCGGGAAACGTCGCCAGCACAGTCGGATTCCGGCCAAACACAACAACAGCGAACACACAAAATAAAAGAATGCATGGAAAAGAGAAAATAAGAAGAAAGAAGGGAAGGAGGATGGAGAAGAGGGTGCTCACGATAATCTGTAGAGGGGTTGAGATCGTCGGTTGTATCGACGGACCTCCGGCGGACAGCCTACAGTGACAGCGACCAACCACAGATCACAAAGAATAAGAAAAGAGAAGAAAGAAGGAAAGAAGAAGAAAGAAGAAGAGGAGAGGGAGGCTATGCTCACAGAGGAGGGTGCGCGAGGCCAGGGAACGGATCAAGATCGCCGGCGGCGATCCCACGACGTGCCGCGGCGTGCAGGTGGGTGCGCGGTGCTCGTGCAGGGTGCTCGGGGAGAGGAGGAAGGAGGAAGGAGATGAGGTGGAAGTGACGAGGGCGAGGAAGCGACGAGGCCGGCGATGATGGCGTCGGCGTTGGGGCAACGGCGAGGGAGGACGAGGCGGTTAGGGCTTCTTCGGAGATGGGTTCTGTTAAAAAGAAACTGAAGAAGGAGAATCAATTATAAAGGAGAGAGGAGATAGAGATAGAGATAGAGATAGAGAGGGGGAGAGAGATCGAGAGGAGAGAGAAAGCGAGAGGAGAAAGAATCTTGGCTGTTAGCGCCAGAGAGAGAGAGAGAGAAAGAGAGGGGAAAGGAGAGAGCGAAAACGCGTGGGGCCCAGGGGTGTAAACGAATGGTGATAGGCTGGGGAGTTAGGAAAAAATTGTAAAAAGATTTTAAAGGAAATGGAAAATATTTTCTGGGGTTTATTTTATTTTCGTTGGTTTAAAAAATATTAGAAAATAGGATTTGGCGCAAATGCAAAATATTTCAGAATTGCGTCCGGGTTGGGTCCAAAAATTTGAATTTGAAATAAAAAAATTATAGGTAAATTAAAATGAAGGATTTTATAATTTAAAAGCATACCCCCAAGAACGGACCCACGTACGTGCGCGTAGCCGTCCAAACACGTCCGTTTCACTGAACGGGGCGAGAACACGATACAAGGATGCTACCACTGGGTTAGGGATGCCGAGCAGGCCATGACAAGTATTTTTAATTTAATTTAAAAGACTTAAATTGTTATATGCAAGAATTTGAATTGTCGGGAAAAATTACAATAAGCATAGCCAAGTAAGATCAATGAAATAAATACCACACACCATTCATACGGTAACAGAAATTTGTAGAACTGGACTCGGTTGTTACATTATACCCGCTAGATTCCTGGAGGCTACGGAGCTGGAATAAGTATGATGCATCGGGGATGTTTCTCGGCACATCGTCTCTAAGTTTGCATCCGACTTCTTAGAGACCTTCCCAAAGTACGCCTAGCAACCAGCCAACAGCTCACCTCCGAGCAATCCTACAGCTGAGTTTTCTTGGCCTCCTCGCTCGACTCCGAGCTATCCACTGAGCTGAGCTTCCTCGGCTTCCTTGTTCAACCGAGAGCACGGAGCCCAAGCGTCCCTGTAACGGCTCCGTGTATCTCGCCAAAACGAGATCTTCGCCGCTCCATGTTTCGCATCCCACACTGGCGCGTCTCTCCATTAATGGGCGTATCCCGCTATTAATAGACGTACCCCGCCATCAACACCAACGTGAGGTGGGGGCGTAACGGACGGTGAGAATCTCGCGCCGGTTCGCTCCATCCGACCGCTATATAAACCCTCTCTTCCAGACGACTCAGGTATCTCGAACTCATTTCCAATATGCCGCTACCCTGCCATTATTTCTCGGTACTTACTTGATCAACGGAGGGTCTATAATACCCCAGAGTAGTGCGGTCTTAAGACATTATGGTGATCTGCTCTGTCCACACTTAGTGCGGTCTGTTGGGGACATCTTGGTGATCTGAGTGAGGGAGCCACTTCAGAATAATAGGATCGGGTCCCTGAGGCATATTCCGAAAGAGGGTAAATCCAGAACTATAAATGAAATGATACCACACTTCAATACAGAGACGCCTTTTAAGTGAACCGGCACTATAGGATATTGAAAACTCTGTAGTTAAACGTGCTCGGGCCAGAGAAGTCTTGGGATGGATGACCTCCTAGGAAGTAGCCCCTGGTCGGGTCCGGTTCGCCCCGAAGGACAAAACCGTGCGGTTTCGGTCAGAGCGGAAAATACTCTCTGTATTGGGGGTGGGGCGTGACAAAATGGTATCAGAACCGATCTCTCAACAGTAGATCTGTGGTTCGAGGGCGAACCATTATTCTTAGATGGGGGGAATGCAATACTCCATAACAATGTGGTCTTAAGAAATCATGGTGATCTTCTCTGTCCACACTCAGTGCGGTCTATTGCGGACATCTTGGTGATCTGAGTGAGGGAGTCACTTCAGAACAATGGGATGGAATCCCTGAAGCACATTCCGAAAGAGGGTAGATCCAGAACTATAAATGAAATAATACCACTTTTCAATACAGATGCGCTTTTTAAGTGAACATGCACTATAGGAGATTGAGAACTCTGTAGTTAAGCGTGCTCGGGCAAAGAAAGTATTGGGATGGGTGACCTCCTGGGAAGTGGCTCCTGGTCAGGTCCGGTTTGCCCCGAAGGACAAAACCGTGCGGTTTCGGCCAGAGCGGACAATACTCTCTGTATTGGGGGTGGGGCGTGACAGGGTCCCACGGTGGTTTCCCATCCCGGGACTTCCCTTGCAGATAGCCTGGCGTCAACAACAACCAACAACCCATTGGTATCTGCACGCTCAGTCCTCATCTCAAATCTCAACCGTTCGATATTGCTGAGCGCAAGATCGATGGAGGACAACATCTGAGGGAGATTCGTAAACAACTAAATGGAAGAGTGGACATTCTCATTTTGTATTACTCCTGCCCCAAGTGTCACTGATCTACTGAGATGATTAGTTCCTGTGAAAGGAGCAAAAATCATTGAGTACTTATTTGCGTCATCTGTGGTATCAAATATAACATTCTCGGCGTCAACAACAACCAACAACCCATTGATATTCGCACACTCAGTTCTCATCTCAAATCTCAATCGTTCGACACTGCTGACCGCAATATCGATGGAGGAAAACATCTGAGAAAGATTCCGACCTCCATCAGTGAGTAAACAACCAAATGGAAGAGTGGACATTCTCATTTTGTATTACTCCTGCCCCAAGTGTCAATGACCTGCTGAGATGATTAATTCTTATGAAAGGAGCAAAAATCATTGAGTACTTATTTGTGTCATTTGTGGTATCAAATATAACATCCCCAAAAACGTCATAGTTCCTCCTGCAAATACTATCTGCTCAAAAGACATGAGTTAGCGTTTGTTCATCATCAACTTCATATGCATAATGAAATGAAGCATGCAACTTATGTTTTTTGCGCAAGTCTTCTATGAACAAGTAGCCATCTGAATCTTTTTATCGACTTTTTCATGTCCCTCTCACAATTTCTCAAGTCTCTGTTCTACATTAAATATTTGCATATCCTCCGATTTGACCTTTAAGAACATGCACCAAACTAGAAGTGGCCACATTAGCTTGACCATATGATTGTAATAAGCATATGTGTGTTGATGAGACTTATCGATTTGATTTTGATCGTAGTAAATACCTCTTTACAGGAGTCAAGAGTTCATGGCTATGCTCCTCAACAAATCTTATAATTTTCCATTTCTTTTCTTTATTTAACTTGAAATAAATTTTAGCATTGTACATTTCTCTAACAATGTTGGTTTTCCTCTTGGGCTTAGAATTTTTTTCACTGTTTTCTTAAATAAATAAAAAATTGTTTGCACCCCTCCTTATAACAAACAAAATATTTGAAGATCAACCTTTTGATTTCCTTGCTTTTAGTTTCCGACCATCTACGTGTTAGGTCAGGTTACTAGTAAGACCAAAAAACAAATTAAATTAATATTTTTTAAGGAATAATGTTTAACTATGTTTGCTAAGCATGCATCCTATTAAACAAATAAGCAAAAATAATAAGAACAAGGTTCCGAGTTGCATGGGACGGAAGCACGCCAAATGATCACTGTCCTAAGAACAGAATTCGTCGCCTCTAACACAGGACTCGCTGACGATCTGTTCCCAAAATACGCCCGCCCCACCAACATGGACTCCACTCGAAGTGCAGTAGGATGAAGTGTCGAACCGGTCGCTGACCCTCGTCGCTCAACCAGAAAAAAGTTGGCTCGAATCCGAACTGGACAGAGACAGCAGCAGTGGGCTTTGGAATATGTAGGAAGGGAAAGGAAAAGGAGAAGGTGCTCGCCGGAATGGAGGGCCGGGACCTTGCCGGAGCAGTGGAGAAGAGAGGAGCAACTTGGTTGAGAGCAAAGGTAAGAAGATGTATTTTCTCCCTTTTTTTGTTGTTGTTGTTGTTGTTGTTGTTGTTGTAATCTGAACAAAGGAGAAGGGGTGCTCCTTATATAGGAGTCCTGAGTCAGGCCCATTACTGCCCATCAATACACAGATTTAATGCAAGCCCAACGTCTCTATCCTCCAACGGGCAGAAACGCCTGCCTTAAAGTTCATCCAACGGTACGAGCCCATGGCTACTGCAACGGTCCAGGAACGGGTCCAAACAAAAGCATTTTTTGTGCAAAAGGATAAGCGCACATACGAACCGAACCCGGGCCGGGCTCGGGATCGGGACGGACGGCGCGCGCGCGTGTGTGTGGAAAAGCCCAAGCCCATTAGCCCTTGAACTACTTCAAGTGGCTAAGACACATCCTCAGATATAAGGACAGCAACACCTTGTTGCCTAAGCGATGTGGGACTAAAGAAAAAGGAAAAATAGATTTTAAACCATTAAATAAAGCATAAAATCCATCATCCCCCACATGGTTTAAAAACTCAGTGTAGTTTAAATACAAAAGGACACATTGAGCGACATAATACTTAGCATATCAATGAGGTGGTTTTTTGCCTTGAACCTCACCTAGTATGACACATTTCCATTCGAAAGGGGCGTGGTGAACTAGGTCTTGAACCAGACCCTTTGAACCAAACTTCCACATGCCACACATCCAAATATAGGGTACGAGACCAGATTCATAAGTCGGCCAGCGCGTTTCGGCCAGCGCGTTTCGGCCAGCGCGTTTCGGCCATGCGCCGATCTTGTCTCATGAGTGCTCTAGCGAATGCCCGCAATTCACACAATCCCGGCCCCAGGAACACACTCACATAGTATAGTTCTCCAAGGGTGCACTGAACGGACCTACACCCTGCCATAAAGGCCTTGAACATATTAAGAGCAATAGCTCTTTCTTAACCGTTTCAGTCAGGAGCATTGTCACCATAGGGAGGGTCTTGGAGATATAGTCCTAAAAAGTCAGTGCTCCAAGTAGACACGCTAGTAGCTCGTTGTCCCTTTGAACCAAACTTCATGGGATCTCCACTTGGAATGGTAGGGTATCCACTACGGTGTCTAAGTGGTGGGCAACAGACCTATCCCCCTCGATGAGGATTGGACTAGCTATCTTGCTAGCCCCTTGGTCAGAGGATCTGCCAAGTTATTCACTGATTTCACAAAATCAAGTGAGATCACACCGCGTGCGATCCGGTCCTTGATATCCTCTAAACGGGTTCTCAAGTGCCGTTTTCCAGTATCACTCTTAGATTGTCTGGCCTTATCAATAGCAGCTTTACGATCATAATGTATAGACAAAGCAGGTAATGGCTTAACAGTTAAAGGAATATCAAGTAAAAACAGTCTAAGCCATTCAGCTTGCAAACTAGCTAAGTCTAAAACAATTAACTCTGCTTCCATAGTTGATCTAACTATGACTGTTTGCTTGGTGGACTTCCAAGAAACAACACCTCCTCCTAGCAAGAACACATAGTCACTAGTTGATTTAGTTTCATCTGAATCAGAGATCCGGTTAGCATCAGTATAACCTTCCATGGTGGAAGGAAAAGAGGTGTAGTGTAGTGCAACATGCAAAGTACCCTTTAGGTATCGAAATGTCCTCACTAGAGCTTTCCAGTGATCAGCATTATGGTTACTTGTGTATCTACTCAATCTACCTACAGAATAAGATAAATCAGGTCTAGAACCATTAGCTAGATATAACAAACTACCAATTATCTGAGCATATAAAGATTGGTTTACAGGTGGACTAGAGTGGGATCTCAAGTGAAACAGAGGATCATATGGAGTAGAAACTGATGTACAGTCAAAGTACCCAAATTTCTTCAATATAGATTCAGCATAATGGGATTGTGAAAAGGTAATTCTATTATTGTTTCTAATGAGTTTAAACCCTAAAATGACATCAGCTACTCCTAAGTTTTTCATATCAAACTGGCTAGTTAAGAACTTCTTGGTGTCTGATATGATATTAGGGTTTGAACCGAATAGCAGAATGTCATCAACATAGAGGCAAAGGATTATGCATGCATCTCCTACAGCTTTAGAGTACACACATTTATCAGATTCATTAGAACTAAATCCATAAGATTTAATTACTCTATCAAACTTCTGGTTCCACTGTTTAGGTGCTTGCTTAAGTCCATACAAAGACTTCACAAGCCTACAAAAATTATTTTCCTGACCAGGTACCACATACCCTTCAGGTTGAACTATGTAAATCTCCTCGTCGAGATCACCGTTCAAGAAAGCTGTCTTAACATCCATTTGATGTATCTCTAGGTTGTAAATGGCTGCTAAGGTAACAAGTACTCTAATGGAAACACCTTTGGTAACAAGTGAGAAGGTGTCAAAGTAATCTACATCTTTCTTTTGATTAAAACCTTTAGCTACCAAACGTGCTTTAAACTTATCTATTGTACCGTGTACTTTAAGTTTCTTCTTAAAGATCCACTTATAGCCAATTGGAGTACATCCAGGAGGTAAGTCTGTAAGTATCCAAGTATGCTTTTGCATAATAGATTCAAATTCATTATTGATAGCTTCTTTCCAAAAACTAGCATCTATTGAGATCATGGCATCCTTATACGTTGCAGGATCTTCCTCAACAAGATAGGAGATAAAGTCACTACCAAAGTTCTTTTCTATTCTAGGTCTTTTGCTTCTTCTAGGTTCCACATCTAAGCTGTGTTCTAAGTTGTCATCTAAGTTATCATGCATGATTTCATGTGGAATCGGAGGAGAGGCAAAAGGCTCAATAGTCGATGAACTTCCGGTCGTCGTTTTAGTTACTTTATCTTTAAAAGGAAACACATGTTCAAAATAGACAACATCTACAGGTCTACCTTCAATTATGGAGTTAACTCTGATATCACTAAAGTCGGACTTAACTACAAGGAACATGTTGGCATTGGAGTTTTCTACAGGACCAATAAAGACACAGTCAACGGTTTTAGGTCCTAATTTCTTTCTCTTGAATTCCGGAACCTTTATTTTGGCAAGTGACCCCCACACTTTTAAGTGTTGTAAGTTGGGCTTCTTACTAAACCAAAGTTCAAACGGTGTCTTATCGGTATGTTTAAAAGTAATTCCATTTAGAATATGGTTTGCATTAAGTAATGCATCCCCCCACATTCTAGAGGGAAGACTGGATTCAGGAAGAAGAGAGTTTATCATGTCAACTAAAGTCCAGTTTTTCCTTTCAGCCACTCCATTGGACGGAGGGTTATAAGGAGCAGTTGTTTGATGAATCAAACCATGTTCTTCACAAAATCTCTTAAGTTCAGTTGATGTGTATTCACCGTCTCGATCTGGCTTAATTCTTTTTATGAACTTGTTGGTTTGTTTCTCAACTAGGTTTTTATAGATTTTAAATTTCTCAAATTGTTCATATTTAGTTTTCATGAAGGAGATGAAACAATATTTAGAAAAATCATCTATAAAAGTTACAAAGTATCGCATACCATCTCCAGTTAAAGTTCCATTCATGTCACATACATCGGTATGAATTAATTCTAATAACTCAGTTTGACTATCAACTGATTTGAAAGGTTGTTTAGGCAGTTTTGCCTGAACACAAACCTCACACCGCTTGGTTTGTCTATCTGAGTTTTTGGAATTAATTCTAAATCATCATTCTATGCATGGTATTCTTGTTTACATGTCCTAGACGAGCATACTACATGTCACAACATTCAGAAGTAAGAACAGTTGGTAAAACAGAACTAGATGCAACAGTTTTATTTAAAAATGAATCAACAATACAAAGTTTTAACAAGTCTCTACCACAAACAAAGCCTTTTCCTACATAGGATCCAAACTTTGTGATTACAACTTTATTGGATTATAATACAAGCTTATAGCCTAGTCTCATCAATACTATTCCACTAACAAGATTCTTCCTAAAGTTCGGCACGTGCTGCACATTTTGAAGGGATATCACTTTTCCTGAAGTAAACTTCAAGTCCACACGTCCATATCCTTCAATCCTTACAGCGCTCGCATCTGCCCATGTCACACACCGTCCTGTATCGACCTGATACGAAGAGAACAAGGATCGGTCACAACATGCATAGGCATTTGCAGCCGAATCTAACCACCAGTCGGTCATTAGACTCAGCGTGTTAACTTCAGGGTTTTGAGTTATTAAGCCAGACCTGTCGGTGTTTACGGTTGATGAGACCCCCACAGTTAAGGTGTTCACTTGGGGGTTGGTAGGTGGTCCATCTTTTCTGTCTTTACAGTTCCGAGCTAAGTGACCCGGCCTCCCACAGACAAAACAGTTTCCACCTTTGTTCCCCTTATGATTGTCATTGTTTTGGGGTTTCGGCTTAAAGTTAGGCTTGTTCTTTTGTTGGTGGTAGTTCTTGTTATGATTATGGTTATGGTTCTTCTAGAATTTGTTGAAAGGCTTCTTATGAAATTTTTTAGCCTCAACAACATTCGCTTGGATAGAAGAAGCCTTGTTTTTCTCCCTATAAATATCTTCAGTTTTAAGAGTTTGGATAAGGGAGTTCAAAGAAAGGTTACCCTGATGATGACGGGGCTTGTTAGCAAAGTCATCCCATGACGAAGGTAACATTTCAATGAGGGCAGCTACTTGTACATTTTCATCTAGGTTGTAGCCTTTAATCATAGCACTAGTGATAAGGTTTTGGTATTCAAGGATTTGGTTTGTAACGGTCTTGGTGTCTACCATCTTGAATTTTAACCAGTTCACAAAGGAATACCTCTCTAGGCCAACATCTTCTTGTCCAAATTTCGAGTCTAATACTTCCCAAAGTGAAGTTGGGATTTGGCAATAGATGTCGTAGAGTTCATTGGACAAAGTAGACAGGATTTTACCATGGCATAGGTAGTCTATCTCTAAGGGTGTAGGCCCAGGTGGAGGTGGTGGAGGTGGTGGAGAAGTTGGAGGTGGGGCATCTGGAAGTGGGGCAGAAGTCAGAGCAAGGATAGTAGAGGGTGGCTTTGACAGGGTAGGCTCACAAGTTATAGCAGAAATAAGACCTAAGGTGGTCAGCCAGTATCACATTCGATTTTGCCAACGCTTGAAGTGTTGACCAGCAAAAGTTTCGGGTATGGCTGAGACTAAGTCTTCTAGGTTAACCTTAGACATGTTTAGGTTCATGGTAAAAAAAACTAAGTCTTATTTGCCAACGCAAATAAGACCTAAGGTGGTCAGCCAGTACCACATTCGATTTTGCCAACGCTTGAAGTGTTGACCAGCAAAAGTTTCGGGTATGGCTGAGACTAAGTCTTCTAGGTTAACCTTAGACATGTTTAGGTTCATGGTAAAAAAAAACTAACAACCTATTATATTATAGGAAAAATTCTGTTCTTAGTTGTTGGGTCAGGTTGCTAGTAAGACCAAAAAACAAATTAAATTAATATTTTTCAAGGAATAATGTTTAACTATGTTTGCTAAGCATGCACCCTATTAAACAAATAAGCAAAAATAATAAGAACAAGGTTCCGAGTTGCCTGGGACGGAAGCACGCCAAATGATCGTTGTCTTAAGAACATAATTCGCCGTCTCTAACACAGGACTCGCCGACGATCTATTCCCAAGATACGACCGTCCCACCAACAGGGACTTCACTCGAAGTGCGGTAGGATGAAGTGTCGAACCGGTCGCTGACCCTCGTCAATCAACCAGAAAAAAGATGGCTCGAATCCGAACTGGACAGAGACAGCACCAGTGGGCTTTGGAATATGTAGGAAGGGAAAGGGAGAGGAGAAGGTGCTCGCCGGAGTGGAGGGTCGGGAGCTTGCCGGAGCAGTGGAGAAGAGAGGAGCAACTTGATTGAGAGCAAAGGTAAGAAGAGGTGTTTTCTCCCTTTTTTATTGTTGTTGTTGTTGTTGTTGTTGTAATCTGAACAAAGGAGAATGGGTGCTCCTTATATAGGAGTCCTGAGCCAGGCCTATTACTGTCCATCAATACACAGATTTAATGCAGGCCCAACGTCTCTATCCTTCAACGACAGAAACGCCTGCATTAAAGTTCATCTAACGGTACGAGCCCATGGCTGTTGCAACGGTCCATGAACGGGTCCAAACAAAAGCATTTTTTGTGTAAAAGGATAAGCGCACGTACGAGCCAAGCCCGGGCAGGGCTCGGGATCGGAACGGACGGTGCACGCGTGTGTGTGGAAAAGCCTAAGCCCACTAGCCCTTGAACTACTTCAAGAGGCTAAGACACATCCTTATATATAAGGACGGCAACACCTTGTTGCCTAGACGACGTGGGACTAAAGAAAAAGGAAAAATAGATTTTAAACCATTAAATAAAGCATAAAATCCATCACTACGCACACTAAAACCCACTCTATGTGCATACCTTTTGTAAATTGCTTCACCATTTGTTAGGAAATCGAACACTAAACCTAGCTTAGGTTTAAACTCCTCTTCACAGTAAGCTATCCATTCATTAACCTGTAAAGAGGAAAAGAAAAGAGAAGTTTAGATACCTATAGATAAAATACTAAAAGTAAAAATTGGCTTTCATAATTTAATATAGTATAAAGTATGGAAAAATACCTCATTCAAGTAACAATATTTTTGTTGCTTGGTTGAGGACTTTGGAGTGGAAAATTTATGAAGCGCTGTCATCATTATCATTATGCTCTATGGAAGGAAGATTCTGCACGAAACATATCATTAATTACTACACATCATGAATTATTTCTAAGCAAATCTTATTAACAATGAAAATAACAATATACAAACTGAAAATTACAATTTAATCAAAATACTTCTTTTAACCTAAAGAAATACTTTAGATTATTTTAAAATCTATTTTCTTCTATGTAAAAGTTTTGGGGAGACAAACAAGAATAAATCGGAACTAATATCATATCTATTAGATTGGACACACTAATTTTAAACATTATTAACTCTGCTTCAATGTAAAGAAGAAATCATGAATAAATCTCACATAGTATAGTATAAAAGTGAATATGTTTTCTTAATTAAAAATTTTAGAGAAGACAACACATACCCAATTGACGAATCCAAAATCATCAGCTTGTAACAAGGAGAATTTTTCGGGGGGAGGGGGGAGGAGACGAGAGAGGCAGATAAAGAGAAAGGTCTGATTTGTTATGATTAGCTAAAAGCAAAGGAACAGATCTAGACCGTTAATTGAGATCCAACGGCTAATCTTATTTTCTCTTATAGCTCTCCCGTTATGGTAATATATATATATATATATATATATATATATATATATATATGGAGAGAGGAGGGGGGGGGGATTTTTGTATTTTAACAATGGCAATATACAAGTGATGATATATTTAATATATAGTATAAATAGGATTTAACCCCCTCTCTATTCTTTATGCCTTTTCATTTCACAAATTTTGGTAGATCATTTTTTGCTTGGGCTCGTTCTGTAGCATCAATCTCGAGGTTAAACTTACGGCTGATCTGACGGTATTAGGTCTCTACTCGAAAAGGGCATTGTATCGCGGGAAGGAATGACTTTTTAGTCTGCATAAAAATCAATTAGTAGCATCAGCTTTGAAGAAAAAGACTTGCCGTATCCCTTGTGTTCGACCTATGTTTCTTTGTCTTACCATATTTCAATTTTCTCCAACATCTTAGTGATTAGGATTTCATTGTTTCTAGAAGAAGGAAAAAATATATTAATTTATTCAATCAAAGCTGTAAATAAATTATTTATATATACAATATTTTTACAACAAATTTGATTGGGTTTGTAGTGATTTTCAGCGCTTGATGACCCCCAATTTGATTAATGTTTTTTACTAGATTTGTGCACGTGGTACAGGTGTTAATTAAAAATTGATTTTTTCGAAGAAGAGAAAGATGCGGGGGTTTCAAGATTACGTGGAGAGTTATTGGAAATTATTAAAAAATTATTTATTTTTAGAGAAGGGAGAGAGAGAGAGATGTGGAAGTCTCTGGAAGAAAGGGTATCACGTCACAACTTCGTTTTAAATATATATTGACGCTCACACTAAGCAATCTCTTGTAGCCTCACAGCTCCGCTCATCAATTCATTAGATATCGATCCCAAGTTACTGACAACACCATGAGCATCACCAATGGCAATTACTATTACAAAGGTCATGAAGAAGAAGATCAGCAGCAGCAGCAGCAGCAGCAAGAAGGAAAGAAGCCTCACTTCATCCTTGTCCCTCTCATGGCTCAAGGCCACATGATCCCCATGGTCGACATCGCCGGCCTCCTCGCCGATCGCGGGGCCCTGGTGAGCTTCATCACCACCCCCGTCAACGCCGCCCGTATCAAGCCCGTCATGGACCGCTTCAAGGCCGCCGGCAAGCCCGTCCGGGTCGTCGAGCTCGACTTCCCCTCCGTGGAGGCCGGCCTGCCCGAAGGCTGCGAAAATGTCGACCTCGTCGCCTCCGTAGATCACTACAGGCTCTTCTTCAATGCCATAAGGATGCTTCAAGAGCCCTTGGAGCTTTACCTTCGGCAGGTTCAGCCCGTTGCCAGTTGTATAATCAGCGACTACTGCGTCGCGTTTACGGCCGAGATCTCTCGGCGCATGAACGTACCGCGCATCATCTTCCATGGCCCGCCATGCTTCTACATACATTGCATGCACAGCATCAACAAGCATAAGGTCTATGACGGGGCAGGCCAATTCGACCCCGTGGTCATACCTGATCTGCCCTGGAGGATCGAGACCACGAAAGCCCAGTCCCCCGGTTGGTTGTCGGTGGGGCCCGATTGGGATGATGTCGCGAAAGAGATGTCGGAAGCCGAAGAATCGTCCGACGGTATCATCCTAAATACGTTTTACGAGTTGGAGTCGGAGATCTGCCGCCGCTACGAGAGCAGGATGGAGAAGAAAGTCTGGCCTATTGGACCATTGTGTCTTTACGAAAAAGATGTCGACTGTAAGGCTATCAGAGGGAAGAAAAGTTCCGTAGACGAGCATCAAGTTTTGAGCTGGCTCGACTCCAAGGATCCTAAATCCGTTATATATGTAAGTTTCGGAAGCCTTACTCTCACTAAGCCTTCGCAGCTTATCGAGGTTGGGTACGGGCTAGAGGCGTCCAACTGTCCGTTCATTTGGGTGATTAAAGAAGCCGAGAACTGTCCGGAGATCGAGAAATGGATGTCCGAGGGGGGGTTCGAGGAGAGGACCAAGGAGAGGGGGCTTATCATCATAGGATGGGCCCCGCAGGCGGTGATCCTGCCGCATCCTTCTGTTGGAGGGTTCATGACCCACTGCGGATGGAACTCGACCCTGGAGGCGATCTGTGCGGGTCTGCCGATGGCAACCTGGCCTCATTTTACGGATCAGTTCCTTAACGAGAAGCTCGTGGTGGAGATCCTCGAGATTGGGGTTGCCGTCGGGGTGAAGATGCCTTCTTATATGATAACGGAGGATGAAGTGGATGAAGTGGCGGCGAAGAGAGAGGAGGTGGAGAAGACGGTGCTTAGTTTGATGAATGGGGGAGAGGAGGCGGTGGGGAGGAGAGAGAGGGCCGCGAAATTCGGAGAGGAAGCTCGAAAGGCGACCGACCAAGGTGGTTCTTCTTATAAGAACGTTACCCTCTTCGTGGATTATATCTTACATTTTGCAAAATAAACGAGAATAACTCCAAAGGCCATCGACGGAGATATCATGTGTGCTTAGTAGTTCAAAATATTATACATTTCAAATAATCGAGGCTTTGACAAAACTTGATGTGCATTGACATATTTATTTTTTGGTGATGGAACTGAGTAGGGATATTGGTATTAGATATGGTTTCGGACAGGAGAGTCCGTTTGCATACGGATTCTGTTCCATATTTAAAAACTTGAAAAATTTCACGATTTCATATGTTATATATAGCATATAAAAATTGTAATACTTAAGAAAACATTAAAAAAATTGAGACTTCTACAAATCTAGCTATTTTCGTATGCCATAAAATGTAAAATTTTCAAAGAATTTTTTTTCCGATATTTATGATCTTTGTAAGCTGTAGCAATTAAAGTATTAAAAAATCTAATATAAAGGAAAATATTGATATTTATTAAAAAAATCATGATTTGTTGCGTTTTAATATGCAAAATATTGGAATAACAAAAAGAACATAAATTTTTTCATGTGCAAGCAAAGAATTGAAAAATCAAAGAAAAGATGTTTTTTTTTAACTTACAATATTTTCATACGTTATGCAAAATATTGAAGAATCCACAACAAAAAAAATTTGATATTTTTTGAAAAAATTTGCGGTTGTCTTATGATATAGCATGGAAAATATAGAACAACGAAAAAGAAAAATATTAAAATGTTTGAAAATTTACGATTTTTGTATGTTATATAAAACAAAAAATATTGAAATTCAGAACAAAAAAGATATTATTTGAGATTTTTAAAATATTGCAATTTTAGTATGTTATATAATAAGCAAAATATTGAAAAACAAATGAAAACAGAAAAGTTCGAGTTTTCTATAAAAATTTCGTATTTTTTTGTGATGCAGTGGACAAAATATTGGTAATTTTTTTAAAGTAGGATTTTAAAAATTCTCTCGTGTGTCGTCAGAAGTATGCAGTCATCCGAAGTCTTAGTATTTCGAACCGGATTTCTGTGTTATTTAAGGATTTTAGTACCGATCAACGACCTTTTTTTCCTTAACATCGCATAGCTTTTTGTTTACTTGATACACGCAAGTTCACTAAAACTGTAAGGAAGAAAAATATTAGAAAACCAAAGATATTAGAAAATTATATTACATAATTTTCATGTGCCATATAGCATGCAGAATAAAAAAAAGAAGAAAGAAAACAGAATTTTGTTATTATTTTTTTTGAAGTTTTTGCGATTTTCATGTGTGTTATATCATGCAAATTATTAAAAAAGCGAAAGATGAGAATCTGAAAATTTTGTGAATTTTTTTATTATAGAAAAATTTTGAAAATTCGAAAAAAAAGAAAATTTCCGATTGTTGGAAATATTGCAATTTTCATGCTCTACGGAGATTTGTGAAAAAATTCATGATAAGCAGGTAGCCGATATCCGATGAGTTGTTGCCTGAGGAGGCCATATCATTGAAAAATAAGCAGGGAAGGGAATCAAATAATAGAAGGAAATAAGTAAAGACCATATGATATCGAACGATGAAGTAACAATGATCATATAAAAGTGAAAGTCAATATAATATAATAGGATATGAATCAAGGGATCCCTATACTGAATTGTAAACGCATTTTAAATCTGGTGCTGTGAAACCAACAAAACCATGTAATGTCTCGCTTCCTAAAATACTGAATATGAGTGATGACTAAACCAGCTATACTTCTACGGTTAAAGAAAAATCCTGCCGTAGTCACATTTCGGTTTCTACCAGTACTTCCATCGCTTTTTAACGAATCAAAATGCTTGGATACAAGCAAAAGAGATAACTAACCAGTAATAACAAATGTTCTTTATTTGAAAGCAAAGGAAACGATAAGCTGGCATCGTTGGTCTAAATCTCCGCAATCATCTTGAAAAGGATATGTACACTTCTTACTCTTAGCATGTATACTCAGGTCGTCAGGACGACACAATATAGCAATAAAATAATATATCTCAATATGGTAAGGACAATAAATACGAACTATAACTATAAAACAGTAACACAAGAATGTAAATGTCATAAACAGTAAGCAATATCTGTCACACCCCGCTTCCCAGAGTGCGCAAACTATGACACGTGACAGAGCCAACCATACTATCTGTGGATAGCAATCATCCCTCCACAGTCACATTACTGCTGTTTATTGGATATCAAGAACAGTAAAATATAAAAAACTAGCTAGTACATGCCTATTTGCCAAAATAAAAAGAGTCAAGAAAATATATAAGCGGAAACGAATCAAGATCCAATAAACAACATTTGGAAACACGTCCCAATATGGACTCACATCAAGAAATAAAACTGCGGAAAATAACTAAACTAAACATCTCTAAACAACAGATGTTTAATTCCTCACTGCTCGACTGTTGGAGATAATGCCCTCAGAGTCAATTATTGGATCACAGGTACGTGATTGCGGTGATTGAGGGAGGACCTATCCCGATAGGACAGTCTTACTCGAGATGATAGTATGCTATCTGGTTTAACTTTATCATCGTGTACTGTTTTAGGTGACCTGACACGTCGCTATTACACGTTGATAGAGCCCCTAGGATTCTATGCTTGACCACCAGCAGTATGAGGGCGATCATATACGTGGGAGCTGGTAGTCTATAAGCATATCCTTAAATGGTCCCTAGTCGTGTGAGTTTCGAGACAGGGCATCGATACTCCATAGTAGACTAGTGTATACAGTCGAGACCCCGACGAGGGGCGGTGGCCGGTCTCACAAGCCACTGGTGTCAGTTGGATCACCTAAGATGTATACAGGTGCTCATTGGGTTATGAGTACACCGGACAGGACTCGCCGGGAACATGCCAGTTGGTCATATACCAGACGTCAGATGGCAGTTCCCTGGTGACATGTGTGCAGGTTAGTTCATCGACCTGGGGATCGTCATTTGTCTTGTGTGAGTTCCCACTGTACTTTGATTACTACCCTACCACGGCTCAAAGGAGTCGTGCAAACAGGTTTTAGTTGGGTACAGTCCCGAGCCACATGGAGGCAGTGAGCGTATCTTCAGGGGTTCGTCTCTCCCGGTATTGGGGGTGAGGTCGTGCTGTGTCTAGGAGAGCCATTACACGAAGCCCTCGGCCGAGGCAAGGAGATTTACTGGTAGGTATTCCAGTAGTATCTCAGGGTGTTCTGGGCTACACTCCGACACGACTTGTACCGCTTTTGGGGGTCTGACTTTTACCAACCCCCTAGGCCCGCCATGCGATGCTCATAGACGAACGGACCGGACTGTACGGATATTGTCACTGACAGGCTCAGTAGGGTTGTCAGGCTGAGTTCACTCACAGACATCCCTTTTAGTCAATACCTGGTAGCCCGTTACGTATTGGCTTATACCTCTGACATGCTAGTGGTTAAATCCACAACCAAGGTATTGACGAGTCTTTAGAGTCCCCCACATTCAGTTACTCAGCTTTCGGGCGAAAGGTTGTAGAGGCCGTATGGAGATATGGCAAGGTCCGATCAGATACGTGCGGTATTGCACGGATCAGGATCGGACAGTTTGTACTATAGGCCGTATGGTTATATGGCAGGGTTCGATCAGATACGTGCGGTATTGCACGGATCAGGATCGAACAGATATTACTAGCTGGTTTTGGTATAAGCCGGATCCTAGTATAGTACAGTGTAGATTTTGTCTCATTGCATTTTGTATTTCGGTCGGAATACAAATGCGGGTGTGTATGCACAGTATCGGGGTTTTCCTGTAATTTATTACGGGACCAGTTTTCTGGAGTTGCCAGTTTGCTTTCCGTTTCGGCCGATTTCCATTGTTCCGTTCATTGGCCGAAGATTGGTGGAGGAGGGTTTATTTGCATTGTTGCAAATAAGCTTTTGTGGAGGGGGTCTTTGCATATGTTTGTATCATGATGGTTTTCATGATGAAGCCCCATCCATTGACCTTGCTTGACTTTTATCTTCATGATGGCATGACTTTTTGAGTCATCATGGTTGTTAATGATTTGTTGATGGAGTGTGGCTTTCCTAGTGATGATTTTCTATTTGCATGATAGCTTCCTCTCTCTCTCTTACATGATATGAGTTTGGCTCCTATTATTTTTGGTCACACTCTCATTTCTCCCCTCTCAATTAGCTTGGCCGGCCACTCCCTTGTGGGGGTTGATTGATTTTTGGTGTGGCATTTTTGGTTCTCTTCATGCTCCAAAAATCACACAAGAAGACTCTCCAAAATTCCAAGTTCTTTTTCCTCCACCAATGGCAATTCCACAACCCCAAAGTGAGACATGGTTCTATACATATTCTACAGCAAATCTTGGGCACGTCGAGTAGCCGGCTTCATGCCCGAGTTGCCTCGGCATTGAGGTGGGAGCCCGTAAAAGAAGTAGGCGATGTGGTGCACTTCCGGCGACGAGGAGGAGACGGGACATTTCGCAGGAGATCGGGACGACGACGAGAAGACCGGAGGACTCGGATCTGTCGGTATACTTCTCTTCCCTATCTTGTTATTAGCTTAGACTTGTTAATGGTTACGATCCGGATGTTTAGTGCGCGGTGGTGCCGGTTTGCTAAGTCCGCAAAATTAAAGTTTTTCACCGCTTCCGCATTCCGGTGTCGGATCGACGGCCGGGGCGCCGCCGTGCACCTACAGTGGTATCAAAGCCTCGCCATTAACTTAGTCTAGCTTTGTGTAATGTGTTTTTCTGTTTCGATCGATCGAATGTTCCAAAACTGCATTTTAGTTCGCATCAGTTTCTGTTGAAAATTTTTGGTCTCGAAAATTTTTTCAGGTTGTAAAATATTGATGTACTGGAAAATCTAAGAGCTCTGTAAAAATTCGATGAAGTGACTCCACAGTTGGAGCGCGGAACCGCCGCGAAAACCCCCTTCCCGCCGCTGTTCCGCCGCGCACTGTGGAGATCACTGCACCAATTTTTTACAGAGGCTTTCTGGGGTGAAAAGTGGGGTTTTGGAATAATAACTTTGGGCCCATTATTTCTGTGAGTGCTACAGTATTGCTTGGGGGCCTACTTGTTAAAGTTTGATTGATCGGATATTTTAAACACATTTTTCACAGTATTTACATTATATCTGCGACCGTGAATGTCACTCGATCGGTAAATCCGGTCTAACTGCTATAGCCCGGTTAGACGGATTTGCGAACGTGACTTTCACGTTGATGTTTTGTTTTTGCTGTGATGTTGCGGATCGGTCGTGGGGGATAGCCTGGATGCAATGCTAGTACAGTTGTAGTTGTATTATGTACATTTGATATTGCGGGGCGAGCGTCCGACATGTGGACTGCCGTCACTGCCTGTTTGTATTATTCTTTTGGGGCACGACCTGGTTGCGGTCGATGTACCCGTTGTATGTATATTTTACTTTCTGTACTAGGATTACCCCACGGAGGGGTGCACGGATAGCCGGGTTCTGGAGGGCAACAAGCCCGCATCTCATGGCATTGAGACGGAGGGGGCTTCACTCTAGGATTGGCGGGCTATTCGCCGCACTCGTAGGGGGTACAGGTTGACCCAGGAGGGGTGCCCAAGTTGCCGGATTCCCTGAAGTGCTGGGTGGTCCATTCACGGTACTGAAAGGGGATGCCTCGCTTCAGGTTTTGGCGGGTGACTTGCCGCGCCCGTAGGGGTCTAGGATTTCATTGCGCAGGCTATCCACACGACCAGGGGAACGTCGGGTTTCAGTAGTGGCTCTGTGAAACCCGGGGATCCCAGATATCTGTATTGTTTCTGTGATGCTGTACATTTTCTGTGATGTTGCATTTCTTTCACGCCTTGAGCGAAATATAATATATTGGTATATATATTAGTAGATGTTGTATATGTTTTACATCCGCGCTAGTCCAGTCCCCGCTCTGTCGTTAGTTAGCTAACCTAACGGGTAATGACGGGACCCAGTGGCGAATGCGGATGGCATATATGTACATCAGTATATTTTCGTTCTTTGTGGTGTGATCAATTGATGGGACTGCATTGATTCGGATCAATGCAAGTTAAAAACAAACCTAATCTGATGTTGTTGGAACACTTTTCAAAAAGCTGTTATTGCAAGGACGTTCACTTTTGTTTTGCATCGTGATATTCAGTTGGAATATCCTGCTCCTCAGTCGACGAGGCAAGGGCCGAGATCCCTTCACCGGGAGTGACCCCTTGGACAAAAGTTTGCGTCTAGGCATTAACTTCACTATAGCCGATTACTTTTGCTTTGCATCGCGGTATTCATTTGGAATATCTTGCACCCCATTCTACGGGGAAAGAGCCGAGATCCCTTCACCGGGAGTGACCTCTTTAGCAACGGTTTTCGTCACTATATTTTTAAAAAAAACTATCCGTTCCTTCGACGATATCAAGTTCTTTACGTTAAAGGTTTTCGCCAGAAACCATTCGTAGCCCTCCGTCGTTTCATATGGGTGGTCAATAGTATTCAAGCTGTGTATGTTGGCCAAAGTCAAGGCACAGTGATTGGTAGCTATTGGGGTATTCATATGCAGCATAGATAGATGCGTTGGTTTGGGACAGTCGTACTGCCATTTTGGCCAAAGTCAAGGGTATGTACGGGTGGATTCAAATTAACCTGGAGAATGACGGGTAGAACTTGACATGTGACTTATGATATGTTGGCTAAAGTCAAGGTCATAAGAGCATGGGGCAGAAATCACATCGGGAGTTTCAAAAGAACTGAAACTTGCCAGATATGCGCATACCTTCTGGAGTGTGATACCGTGAGCGGATTCCGTCACGTTATCATGCGATGAGAGTTGGATCCCGATTCCCACTGATGAGTTGGTATACTCCTCGGGTGATCCCGACTAATTCTTCTTTCAGGTTTGGAGGAGAATTTGACGGTACAGTGGGAGGTTTCCAGATTAGATAAATTGGTAACCATTCTGATCTAGGTTAGAGTGCACGCTGAGTGTTTCTTTTCTCTCTCTCTTTGGCAGCGACCATTGACCCGACCCTAAGACTTTGACTCAGAGACCAAGTTGACCGAACCTTCTTAAACACTGGCTTTTGGATTGTCAGAGTTGCTAACCACATTGCCACTCCTACTTTTACCCTTTTCTCCAGGACACCCCGTATTACTACGAACGTCCACTTCCATTGGACAAAACCATCGTATGGTTAGATACGAACTCGAAGGAATTTATTCGAGGATGGTTTCCGGTTCTGGAGAAAACGGATAGGACTATTCAGTTGTCTTTTCTTTTCACCCTCTCTCAGGTTACGAGTACTCCTTGGTTTAGGGGTAGTACACCTATTACGCAAATTGGATTGTCTTCTTCCAAACCTTAGGCTGGTGCTGACCGGTAGGGAATGAAGAAAACCAATTAGCATAACGATGGTGTGCAGAAGGTATTAAGTTAAGACAAAGCAAGGGATTAGTAAGAGGGCAAAGTAAATTGCAACAGATATTCATGACCAAACCAGGTATTTCTTCGCCAATCCTAAAATCACCGTTGATTTCTCCAGGACACTCCGTATCACTACGAAGATCCACAGTTTATTGGATACTCCATCGTATGGTTATATACAAACTCGAAAGGAACTTGTTCCAGTTCGGGGATGGATTCTGGTTCAGAAGAAATAGGAATAAGATTTATTCAGGTGTCTTTTATCTTCACCTTCTCTCGCATTGCAAGTGTTCCTAGGATTAGGACAGTACACCCATTATGCTTATTGGATAGTCTTCTTCCAAACCATAGGCTGGTGCCGAACGGTAGGGAAGGAAGAAAACCATTTGGCCTAAAAGGGTGTGCAGAAGGTAATGACTAAAGACATATGAAGGGATTTGGAGAGGTGGCAAAGAATTATACGGTTACAGTCGTGAATGTGGAAAAGGCATTACTAGGAATACCAGGATACCCCTACGAAACATTTCAATGTTTCAGTCTCACTGTGTACTGTTAAAGGAAAGCTGATTTCCCGACTAGATACTTACTCCAGGGTATGTATTTACCAGGTATGATTCTCACATCTGTATGGTTTTACAGATGATGAGTGGGAGTAGGTTATTAGGAATTGGGTGATCATCCTCATTATATCGGGATTCGTTGTAATCAGTGATATTTGAGGAAATCACCTGGGTTGTTTGCCGGTCGGCAAATATTTGGTTTTGAATATCCGCAGTTATGCACCAATTTCAAATTGATATATCTGTACGTCTATTTTCATAGAGTGAGATATACCTTTATGAAATTATGTCTGTGACATTTACCTATATCAGTGGATGGTTAGGTAAGGAGCATTAAACAGCGGTGTAATTCTTCTTGACCATAAGTACAGTTTTTTAACCTACGACACACAGTGAATGAGTTATCAGACTCAAGGGACTTATACAGACTATTGTATGTTGTCCAGGGTCCATCAGGACAAAGGGGTTGGTCCTCATACTATATTCGGTTTACTTATGACTTCTCTAGTTTTTAGACAGGTGTTTCGTAGAAACACAGGGTCCGAATTTTGAGAAGTTATAGGTATTTGAATAGAGTAGAGAACTAGGTGTAGCAAGTATCGGGATTCTTCAAAGTGATCGAAGATATAGATACTTGTGTATGGTATTCAGATGATAGTAATAGTAAAGAGAACTTGCTTCTCTTTCAGGTTACTCATAATTGGAAGCATTCCTAAGTTGAGTAACGCTGATCGGCCTCCTTCCATTTAGTTGATATGCACTGGAGACAGTTGTATGATTTGGATCTGGTTCAATTAAATCAGTGCCTCTGGTCCTATATGGGATATAGAACAGTTCGTATCTTAACGATGTTAAGGTACGGGGAGTTGTCCGGCTTATGATTAAAACCAGACACTGGACAACTCAAGGCACGTTTCTGTAATGGCTGTTTGTGGGTTGACCCAGGCTATGACGAGGGTTGACTTTCTACCATCTGGATGAACAATAGCAATATTGTTCTAGACTCGCCACAGTTTTATTAAAAAATGGATTTTTTCAGAAAACAGTAGTGGGAGTATGGTAGAACTGGAAGTGATTCCAGAACCACAAATGATTACTGAAGATTTGATAGGAACCTAAAGATTCAATCTGGATTGACATTCCATTGGCCACTCCGCAGATAAGGTGGGTAACTTCAGGCACCCGAGAGGTACTCCGGTTGCCTCAAGGACGGTGACAGGGAAGTTCTTGTTTACCCAAAATTGCCATTGCTGTTGTTCCAGGCTGCGAGACCCGGCAGGAGGATGAGTATAGCGTCGTTCTAAACTAGCTTTAGAAGTGTACGTGTATATGACTCTGCCAGAGGGTTGTCGTAGTCAGTGGGAGCAGCGGAAGCATTGGTGGACAGGTAGCTTATGTCTATTTATAGACTAAAGCAGATGTAGCGGAGATAGATCATCAATTTCTGATGTGACAGTCATGGGTTTGACTTCATCAGAATAGGGGATGGATCTGTTGAGAAGGTAGTAGGGTGTGATGTCATGGTATGACATACAAAGAGTAGGAAAGGAAACTCCTATACTACAATCGGTTATACTTTGGTCGTCACACAGTGTTTTCTCCATATGGGAAATGGATTTTGTATCAGACATACTGGTTACTAGATCTATGGTTTTAGATCTAGATTTGGGTGGTTTCCCAATCTGGGTACTTAGACAGCATTCTAAGAGTATTTAGAATGGACGACTCCTGGCACGGTAGTGTACCTGCAGGTAATGGAGTCACCCTCTCTAAAGGTGCCTTACAGACAGAAGGGGAGAGGGACGTGCATGATTGGCAGATCACTTGCTCAGGCAATTGAGTCAATCGTGAGATGTCAAGTACCACACCAGATGTTGTTCTTGCACTAGATGCAATAAGTTGACATTTAATCAAACCCTGGAGAAACAGTCGGAAGCAGTTTTAGAACATAAGTGGATGTTCTAGGGATATGATAGCAACAGCCTCATTCGGGAGACAGTTATCATTCTAGGCTTCCAAGGTGACCTGGACGACAAGGAGGTTGTCAGAGTTATAGTTTTCCTTCTGATGAGGGGCAGTATTTTGGACAGGTGGTCCAAGGCAATACTGAGGGTGGCATGGCGCAGGATACTGATTAAGTTCAGTTGACGATACAGTCTAAGAAGTTTGGATTTGGAGTTCATTTATGAGCTATGTCCCATCAGACATCCAGACACATTCTAAGACAGGTATTGCTCATTTCGGGAGATGGGTTTCTTCGCGAACTTGAGATATAGAGAGACATAGAAAGAGACATCAAGGCGGATCCACTCACTGAGGCTATTCCTCGAACGCAATAGTTTCGCAAACGAGCTTTGTGAGACTGACTAGTAGAGGAGTTGGGTGTTCGGTATCACACGGGCTGTGAGTATGCGACATCGCAATAATTAGCCTTGAGTGCAAGTGGGAGATTGTTGGAGATAATGCCCTCAGAGTCAATTATTGGATCACAGGTACGTGATTGCGGTGATTGAGGGAGGACCTATCCCGATAGGACAGTCTTACTCGAGATGATAGTATGCTATCTGGTTTACCTTTATCATCGTGTACTGTTTTAGGTGACCTGACACGTCGCTATTACACGTTGATAGAGCCCCTAGGATTCTATGCTTGACCACCAGCAGTATGAGGGCGATCATATACGTGGGAGCTGGTAGTCTATAAGCATATCCTTAAATGGTCCCTAGTCGTGTGAGTTTCGAGACAGGGCATCGATACTCCATAGTAGACTAGTGTATACAGTCGAGACCCCGACGAGGGGCGGTGGCCGGTCTCACAAGCCACTGGTGTCAGTTGGATCACCTAAGATGTATACAAGTGCTCATTGGGTTATGAGTACACCGGACAGGACTCGCCGGGAACATGCCAGTTGGTCATATACCAGACGTCAGATGGCAGTTCCCTGGTGACATGTGTGCAGGTTAGTTCATCGACCTGGGGATCGTCATTTGTCTTGTGTGAGTTCCCACTGTACTTTGATTACTACCCTACCACGGCTCAAAGGAGTCGTGCAAACAGGTTTTAGTTGGGTACAGTCCCGAGCCACATGGAGGCAGTGAGCGTATCTTCAGGGGTTCGTCTCTCCCGGTATTGGGGGTGAGGTCGTGCTGTGTCTAGGAGAGCCATTACACGAAGCCCTCGGCCGAGGCAAGGAGATTTACTGGTAGGTATTCCAGTAGTATCTCAGGGTGTTCTGGGCTACACTCCGACACGACTTGTACCGCTTTTGGGGGTCTGACTTTTACCAACCCCCTAGGCCCGCCATGCGATGCTCATAGACGAACGGACCGGACTGTACGGATATTGTCACTGACAGGCTCAGTAGGGTTGTCAGGCTGAGTTCACTCACAGACATCCCTTTTAGTCAATACCTGATAGCCCGTTACGTATTGGCTTATACCTCTGACATGCTAGTGGTTAAATCCACAACCAAGGTATTGACGAGTCTTTAGAGTCCCCCACATTCAGTTACTCAGCTTTCGGGCGAAAGGTTGTAGAGGCCGTATGGAGATATGGCAAGGTCCGATCAGATACGTGCGGTATTGCACGGATCAGGATCGGACAGTTTGTACTATAGGCCGTATGGTTATATGGCAGGGTTCGATCAGATACGTGCGGTATTGCACGGATCAGGATCGAACAGATATTACTAGCCGGTTTTGGTATAAGCCGGATCCTAGTATAGTACAGTGTAGATTTTGTCTCATTGCATTTTGTATTTCGGTCGGAATACAAATGCGGGTGTGTATGCACAGTATCGGGGTTTTCCTGTAATTTATTACGGGACCAGTTTTCTGGAGTTGCCAGTTTGCTTTCCGTTTCGGCCGATTTCCATTGTTCCGTTCATTGGCCGAAGATTGGTGGAGGAGGGTTTATTTGCATTGTTGCAAATAAGCTTTTGTGGAGGGGGTCTTTGCATATGTTTGTATCATGATGGTTTTCATGATGAAGCCCCATCCATTGACCTTGCTTGACTTTTTTCTTCATGATGGCATGACTTTTTGAGTCATCATGGTTGTTAATGATTTGTTGATGGAGTGTGGCTTTCCTAGTGATGATTTTCTATTTGCATGATAGCTTCCTCTCTCTCTCTTACATGATATGAGTTTGGCTCCTATTATTTTTGGTCACACTCTCATTTCTCCCCTCTCAATTAGCTTGGCCGGCCACTCCCTTGTGGGGGTTGATTGATTTTTGGTGTGGCATTTTTGGTTCTCTTCATGCTCCAAAAATCACACAAGAAGACTCTCCAAAATTCCAAGTTCTTTTTCCTCCACCAATGGCAATTCCACAACCCCAAAGTGAGACATGGTTCTATACATATTCTACAGCAAATCTTGGGCACGTCGAGTAGCCGGCTTCGTGCCCGAGTTGCCTCGGCATTGAGGTGGGAGCCCGTAAAAGAAGTAGGCGATGTGGTGCACTTCCGGCGACGAGGAGGAGACGGGACATTTCGCAGGAGATCGGGACGACGACGAGAAGACCGGAGGACTCGGATCTGTCGGTATACTTCTCTTCCCTATCTTGTTATTAGCTTAGACTTGTTAATGGTTACGATCCGGATGTTTAGTGCGCGGTGGTGCCGGTTTGCTAAGTCCGCAAAATTAAAGTTTTTCACCGCTTCCGCATTCCGGCGTCGGATCGACGGCCGGGGCGCCGCCGTGCACCTACATCGACTTGACGGCTAAAGTACTCCTGTTCAGCCTGCGATAAAGGTAGAGGAACTGGACCATGCAAAACCCAAACGTCGGTGCATCATAATATCAAAATACTAATAATAATCAGGATGTAATGATATAGGTAAATATGAATATAAATAAATAACACAGATATAAATAGTGAGGTATGTGTATGTATGTGATGTGTAACATAAAACTGTGTTTCGAGGTTATCTATTCTAAAAATCTTTGAAATCAATTAATGTAGAACTCATCGTAACCCATTAGTTTATGCCCCATTCATTCCCCATGGGACTACGGTAACAGGATTATTCCGTAACGACAAAGAAAACGGCAAACGGGATATTCCATAACGCCCGGAAAAACGGCAAACATGTAATTATTCCGTAACGCACGGAAAAACGACAAACAGGATATTCCGTAACGCCCGAAAAAACGGCAAACAAGATTATTCCGTAACGCCCGAAAAAACGACAAACAGGATATTCCGTAACGCCCCAAAAAATGGCAAACATGTAATAATAGCATTTCGAGTTACATTTCGGTTATATTCTTGATTTTCCTTTTACCCTCAGGTTTGTGTTCAAGTCAGGTATTGCCAATATAGATCTAATGCCAGCACAGGATCAAGCAGGTATAGGTTTTCGTCTATGCAGAAAATAGGTTACGTCCGTTAGGAAAACACGTCATTATTTTTGGCATTAGTAACAAGATTCATGTAACAAGTCAGTAGTGTGTCGTGAACATGTCAGGTGATATATATGCATCAACTAGATATCCAATGTAAAATATAACGAATATCGAAATACGGTTAATGCACATGTATCTATCTGTGATAACCTTTTATAAGTTCATGACTATGTATGATGCACATTAGAAAGCACGTTGTACTAATATAACAGTAATATGATATAATGAGGTTCTAGCATGCAACTAGATATGCAATTGTCAGTACGGATACGAACGGGTATCGAAAAATGGTAAAACTATAACATTGGATGCATAATTAAAATACATGTATTATTTTTATTCATTTAGATATAAATATAGTAACATAGTATGTAGCAAGATAAACTTACCTGATTGGATCTCACGTCGGGGTACGTACGTCACGTTCGATGTCGGGTAAACGTTGCGATGCAACTACGCATGTACAGGATTGGACCTGGCTACTCAATGACATGACCGCGCTGGGTGAGGACAATGACTGGGTCGTCCGGATTGTCGGCGAAGTGCGCGACTTCGGCGACAGCCGGAAAAACCAAGAATCAAGAAAGAAAAAAAAGAAGAGAAGAGAAGAAGGAGAAGAAGAAGAGTGGGTTGGCTAGGTTGTGGGTTTCTGTGGACAGAGAACAGAGATGAAGCAAAGGCTGGGATTAGGGCGACAGTGAAGTCTCTGGCCATGGGTTCTTGCAGTGGTCGGGGTTTCTATAGCTGCTGGAAATCTGTCAGGCTGTAGGAATGGTTGTGGTGGTGGCCTGAGGTGTCGGGGATAAAGAGGGAGAGGAGTTGGAGAAGTTGAGGGTGAAACGATGAGGTTGCGGTAAGGTCTGGGGTTGCGGTGAGGTCGACGGTGAGATCTAAGGCGCAGTGGGTTTCTTGGGTTGGCTCGGGTTTGTGGGTGCTCGGGAGTTTAGGGTTGGTTGTTGGGTTCTTGGGGATGGAAAGGAGGTGTAGGTGGTGGCGGGGTGATGTTGGCGATGTCGGGGTAAGGGTTTGGGTGCAGGGGTCTCGTCAGGGTCATATGTTGCAGGGGTCGGGTTTGTAGGGAGCTCGGGAATGGAGGAGAGAGGAAGAAGTGGGTGAGGTCAAGGTGATGAGTGTAGTGAGATGATGAGGGAGGTCGTCGGTGACGTGAGGGATGAGGCTAGGGTTCGGGAGTGGGATCTCTTCGCGAGAGGTGAAGAAGAGCGGTGAGAGAGAGAGGTATTGTAATATATATATATATATATATATATATATGGGGAGAGGCAGAGTGAAAAGAGAGAGGGAGATAGCGTAGGGAGAGAGAGAGTGAGAGAAAAAGAGGGTATATTATACGTTAAAAATATATTTTATATATATTCGTATGATTTAAACTATTAAGGTTTTATAAAATATTATAATATATATTTTAGGATTTTATATCTAATACAAAAATACTTCGAAAAATACCCGGGTCTCTTCTAAAAATCTTGTTTTAAAATATGGATAATACACATGTCAGTTAATTATAATGCGATGACCGGTTAAATGAAATGCATACCCCTAAGAACGGATGCACGTAAAAACACGTAGCGATCCAAACGAGTCCGTTTCATCAAAATGGACATGAACTCGATGTCTAGATGCACTCACAAGATATGGGGTATGATACATGCCATGCTAGATGTTAAAAATATTATATTTGGTTATAATTTTTATTATTTAAAATATATGCAGATACTAAAACATATAAGTGTGTATTAAATCTAAATGTGCACGGATGCTTAGTACTTGCAAATATATGACGTAATTTAGAATCAAGACGGGTTTCAAGCATGCAGGTCAGGTCGGATACTAAACACAGATACCAAATACATTATTCACACCCAAATACAAACATGAACTAAAAGTTGTCACAAGATTAGAAAAACCCAAATAAATTATAGTATAAATAAACTAGGGTGTTACATTATACCCAACTATAAAAGAATTTCGTCCTCGAAATTCCCAGAACAAGAAAAGACAAGAAAACATGAATCTGAGAAAATAGGTGTGGAAACTTCTGCCGAATCTCATCTTCTCGTTCCCAAGTTGATTATCCGAGCGAATGATTTCCCCATGAAACAAGTACTAGAGGGATAACCTTGTTCTTGAGAATCTTTTCTTGTCGATCCACAATTGCCATCGGTCATTCTTCGTATGTTAAGTCTTCCCTTACTGTCAGCTCGGAGTGATCTAGGACGTGCGTCTCATCTCGAACATACTTGTGGAGTTGAGATACATGAAACACGACGTGAACACTCGCCAAAGATGGTGGTAAATTCAATCGATAAGTTACTTCTCCAACGCGCTCGATAATATCAAAAGGCCCCACGAATCGAGGATTAAGCTTGCCTTGACTACCAAATCAAATTACTCCTCTGGTCGGTGACATCTTCAGGAATACATGATCACCAACTGCAAACTCCAGACGTCTTTGTCCTATATTGGTCCAAATTTTCTGTCTATCTTGTGCCGCCTTCATATGACTTCGGATTACTTGTCATGCCCCGCTTCCAGTGTACGGTGAAGGGGACACGACTGGCCCGCTACGTATTTACTCAGAAGTAAACACGCTAAGCGTATCTAAGCAATAGAAAGTAAAATGTACACAAGAGACATGAATATAAATGAACATCAATTTTATTTATTAAACATTCTTTTACAGGTACAACTGGAAATGTAAATATAAGGATGGAAAGCAATACCTAAACAATGGCATAACTGAAATGAAAAGTATGTACAAGTGACTACAGCTCGTGGTCTTCAGTGAACTGCTCCAAATCTTCTGAAATAGGCTTGGTCTCCAGTGAGTCGGATCCTCCTGACAACATTCCAAAGAAGAAGAGAAATAGGAATGTTGTCAGCGAACAATCGCTCGGTAAGTCCCAATGAAAGAGAAGAAATAGAATAGACAGAAAAGAGAATATACTGATATAATGTTTGAATGTTATGTTATCGCGGTTGTTTGTAGTTTGGTACAGAATATGCAAGTATACATGAGAGGAGTCCAACTTACACCGTGGACTTTGGTAACCCGTAGTACAAGGCTTCGTCGAAAATACCACGGAACAACGGCATGGATGTAATTACGTCTTTTAGTGATCACCTCGTGCCACCTTTAACATGTTCCGTACCAGTCTACCTCTTTAAAAACCCCGTAATGTCTTATGTATTGATTGAATTGAATTTATTGTCTTGTAATGAATGGCTGTATACGACTTGTATTGTAAATGGAAAACTTGCCGAAACCATGATATCAGTAAACGGGATGGATGTAAATGGATAGTCATGTAAACGGAGTATATTCATGGTTCGGTTCAAGTCATGATCATATTGATTTGATTGTATTCTGGTATTCATGGATTCATGTTGTATTACAGTTATACTTAAATTGGATTTAAGTTAGATTATATTCAGATTTGACCTTAATTCAAACCGAGTCAGACTTTTAAACAAAATTGGAGTCCTGATTGTTTTGGAGTTATCGGTAACTGCTGCACATGGACGACATGATTTATGTCTTTTTCCAAGACAATTACCGTATGATAATCCCGTTTTTAGTTATCTACCTTAAATTGGAAAACACCCACTTTCTTCGGCTCTCTGAGGCTCAAGAGAATTGGTCCCGCTTAAACCTATATTTTCTAGGGTTCTTATTGCAAATTGATATAACATAAAAGGGTTTTATGCAAAATAGTTTCGGTATATTTTCAAAATAGATCTCAAGTATTTATTTATCATCTTTAGTGTTTTCACGAATGTAATTTTTAAATATGAAGTAATTTCTAGTTGATATAAACCTAGTAATAATTGTACATGGTATTTTAATGTAATATGGAAATTGTTTTGAGTTGTAATGGTAGTTTCATATAATTGGTGATTCTTCTCTTGGATTTTAGAAACATGGAATATTTTATACATTTAAAATAGATATTTTGATAATATTTACATATATAAATATTTATTAAAAATATAATTTTATTTATTTCTAGAAATCTCGTTTTTCTTAAAATTGTAATAAAATTCCATCGAGACCAAATGCACGTTGTGGATGTCTGAATCTCGTCCTACTAGTCCGATAGATGTGCGATAATCCACACCAAGTAAGTCGGATTCCCCATGAATGGATTGTAAGGACTTAATCGTATGGAATTAAGTATTACGCTTTTAAAGAAAATGGTTTTGTAAATTTAGGGTATTTTATTGTAAACTTGTAAATTTTCTCACAAATATTACCCAAAAGTAAATCGTACTATATCAGGAATGAGTGTTGTGAGAAGGTAGGTCATTACCTCGTGAGTTTTTTTAAAGGTAATACAAGAGAATATATTGAATTATGTCGAAAGTAAAGTGTATGGTATTTAACTGTAAAAATGCGATAAAAGTTGCATAATAGATTATTTTGAGATGAAACTTATTCTATTTTGTTTATTAATAATTACTAAACAATATATTAAGAATTTGTAGGTTTTTTATTAAGAAAAATTGGATTTTTAAAGAAAAGATAATCGGAAGCCGGATTAATTCTTTTTCCGACAAGTTTTGAAAAGGAGAAGTTTTAGAATAGCAAAGGAGAAGGGAAGAGGGGACTTACTGATTGAAAACAAAGAGAAGAGGTAGAGGAAGATTAGAGATTCGTCGTAGAGTAGTTTCGTCGCCGGATTCTTTTCGAAACGTCGCCGGAACTTCGACCTTTGCTAACTCCACTTGTACAACTTTTTGGACTTAGAATTTTAGTGAGTTTTGGCATGAAATCTTGAATGAGGAGGGGTGAAATGTAGTGTGGTATTTATAAGGAAAATTAGGGTTTGGTGTAATGAATTTGAATTAAAATGTGCATTAAAAATGGATTAAAGGATGATTTTTAATTCTCAGGAAATGTGCAGAGAATACAAAGTTAGTGGGGGGAGTCTAAGGTGTAGGGTTAAAAGTTAGGGGAACTCCCTACGGATTACCCCGGCGGTGCCAGCCATATTGCTAATCTCGTCGGCTCAAAGCCGGTAGAATGGGCTTGGATTGATGCCATGTGTCCCTATTTGTTAATATATCATTTTCCATATGTTTGTTTTATTTATGACTTTTCATTTGACGTGTAGTGCACGTGCAAACTTTTGTGCTTCTAAATATTTAAAAGAAAAATCAACAAAAATAATATGTTGCGGGGGGATTTGAACACAGGTGCTATATCTCAGCAGTGCAAGACTTTACCAATGAGTTACAAGTGCTTTCTTGCTGTTCAAAAGCAAATTTAATTTATAACTTGTGCTCAGGCTTAAGTGTTCCTTTCTGTATTTTGAAAAAATTCGTACAGAAGGTTTAGGGTTGTTACATTCTACTCTCCTTATAAAAATTTCGTCCTCGAAATTTGTAAAAGGAAAGTGTAACAGATTCAAGAAAAATTTGATGACAGTGTTGGTGAAATAAATACTGGTAGTGTATGAAAAGCAATGATGTAAGGGTTTGAAAAATTGAAGGGAATCACTAGTGTTATCTTGGTCTACAGTTTCGGCTTCTACGGCCTCTACGGCCGCTAAAGTGAAAACCTATCACCGGGGTACATTCCTCATAACTGGAGGCACATTCCTCTGCCCTCGAGGCATGTTTCTCATTGCTTGATGGAATTGGCGATTAGGCTGTGCAGGAGGTCCATGTGTAGGTGGAGCTGGGAGTGGAAGTCGAGGTGCAGGAGCCTGGATAGCTAGCTGCTGTTGAAACTGGGTTGCGTCTATAAGGACATGTTCCAATTCCATGATTGTATGCGCCACAAACTAAGCACATGCTTTTTGCGCGCCTACAGTCCTTCCACAAGTGTCCACCCGCTTGTAGTAGAAACAAAAGTCTGGACTTGGCTGGTTAATTGTTTCTTCCTGTCTCTTGGGTTCAGAAGTTTGTATAGGATGGGCTCCTCCTGTCATCTGGGTGGCAGAGCGCTTCACTCTTGCAGATTGGGGTCTGCTCTTCTTCTTCACTACTGCCTTATATCTATGGGCAGCCTTTAAAGCTAGGTCATGGGTTGGGAAATCCCCTGTTGCTAAGGCAGCTTGGATCTTCGGATCTAACCCTTGCTAAAATTGTCTGGACCTGATCTCAGCAGTTGGTATCAAGTGTGCCACGAATCTACTGAGCATGGTAAACTCAGCATCATATTCATCCACAGACTTGGTCCACATCGAACCTTGTTACAAGTGAATGAATTTCTGTTCCATGTCAAATTGGGCAATCTCCGGGAAGTACTTCACGTCGAACATGTCGCGAAAGGTTTTCCATTCGATCGGCTGGTCAAGACGGCTTTCTTCCGCCTTCCACCAGACTCTGGCGTTGTCGGTGAGTTGTAGCTTCGCAACTCATACCCAAGCGACCTTTGGCACTTGTGCTGCTGCCAGATCGTCCTCGACATTCTGAGCCCATTCTTCAGCTTCCAAGAGGCTCTCTTTTACTGAAAATTGCTTTGGGTGCAAAGCCCGGAATTGCTTCACTCTGGGTGCTTCCTCTTTTGGGCGGTTCATCAGGATAGCAGTCTGCTACTGCTGTCCCACCAGGAGGCTTTGAATTGCCTCAAGAAAGACCGTCTCCTCGTTGATCGGAGCAGCTACGATAGGCGTAAGAGGTAGAGGTGGAGGTGGTGTGTTCCCATTCATGTTTGTGCTGGTGTTGTTCGGGGAATCCATAACCTTGAAATAAAAATAAGGTTAGGATAGATTCAAAGAATATGAAATTGTAAGATTCAAGAAATATGAAATGTAAAGAATGCTTTTAGTTGTCAATTCTTGTGTTATATTGCTTAGGACTTCATGCAGAATTGACCTGCATGTCCATGCAGAACTGACCTGCATGGGCCACCAATAAAACCTGTCACGCTCTGCTTCCCAATATACGGAGAAGGGGACACGGCTGGGTCCGCTACGTATTTACTCATAAGTAAATACGCTAAGCGTATCTAAGCAATATAAAGTAAAATGTACACAAGAGACATGAATATAAATGAAAAACAACTTTATTTTTTAAACATTCTTTTACAGGTACAACTGGAAATGTAAATATAAGGATGGAAAGCAATGCCTAAATAATGGCATAACTGAAATGAAAAGTATGTAAAAGTGACTATAGCTCGGGGTCTCCTCCAAGTGCTCTTGGCTGGTCTCGAACTCTTCAGAGTCGGGTCCTCCTGACAACATTCCAAAGAAGAAGAGACATAGGAATGTCGTCAGTGAACAATCGCTCGGTAAATCCCAAAGAAAGAGAGAAGTAGAATAGACAGAGAGAGATTATAACTGTATTATATTTGATTGTTATGTTAACGCAGTTATTTGTAACTTGGCACAGAATGTACCAGTGTATACGAGAGGAGTCCAACTTACACCGTGGACTTTGGTAATCCGTAGTACAAGGCTTTGCCGAAAATACCACGGAACAACGGCATGGATATAATTACGTCATTTAATGACCACATCGTGCCACCTTTAACATGTTCTGTACCAGTCTACCCCTTTAAAATCCCGTAATGTCTTATAGTATTGATTGTGCTGGTTGTGTATGACTTGTATTGTAAATGGAAGACTTGCTGAAACCATGGTATTAGTAAAAGGAATGGATGTAAATGGATAGTCATGTAAAAAGAGTATATCCATGGTTCGGTTCGGTCATGTTCAAGTTGATTTGATTGTATTATGGTATTCATGGATTCATTTTGTATTACAGTTATACTTGAATTGGATTCAAGTCAGATTATATTTAGATTTGACCTTGAATTAAACTGAGTCAGACTTTTAAAGCAAAATTGGTGTCCTGATTGTTTTGGAGTTATCGATAACTGCTGCACATGGACGGCAAGATTTGTATCTTTTGTAGGGTTACTAGGCACTCTAACAAGGGTTAAGAAAGCATCAACCATGCCCGATTAAAATTTTAGCCGTGCCTAACAACCCTAAACAAGATCTTTGCTAGAAAATTAGGGTTTCACATGCAAGTAAATAGCATCTACAACTAAGTGAATATGAAATACAACCTTTGTAGATCGGTCCTTCACTTCTTTAGCTCCTTGTTGAAGTCCCTACGCTGCGATCGTGGTTCTCCCGGACTCTTGTATCGCTTCACGAGGCTAACGGAGCGTCCTTACTTGAAGTCTTTGAGGCCGAAGATGATCTACGTCGAGGGGATGACAACTCAAGATTCTACTTCACTAACTAGAGAATTAGTGAAGCAAACATCCTAAACTAAAGTGCTAATCTAGTAGAGGATGGAGAAATAGGAAGTGGGTTCACTTTAGAATTTATTTTCTCACAATGTTTCTCACTTTTGATTAAACCCTAAAGAGCTCTTTTGCTCAAGTAAGAAGATGAAGAAAAATAAAGAGAGAAAGATAATGATCAAGTGAGAAAGCTAAGCATGGTGAGTGAGTATCATATACTAACTCATGTAGAGACATAACCATGGCTAATCCTTATGGTTGGGTTAACAAATATCCATAGTAAAAACAAACTTAGTGGACTTAGTCAATGCATCCACAAGCTTCCACAAGCTTCATGCATTTTTCTAATTCTCCACTAATTTTGTAATTACTTTAAATATTAAAACCCAACATAATATATAGCATGGTGTAAGTCTCATACACCCATGAATGATGTATCAACAACCATGATACAAAAAGAAAACACATTTTAATATATATCATATATACATTAAAGTTGTGCACATGTGAGAAAAACCGTTATGTGAACAAATGTTAGTTAATGTAAATTAGTATATCCAATATACAATTATACAATAAATTATTAAATCAACACTTGACTTAATAATCCGGTCATAACTCATATAATCGACTAACATCCAATGTATCGACTTATCGAATCAACACTTGATTCGATAACCCGGCTATATCACATATAACCGACCGATACAAAAAGTCGCGATAATAGAATACGGTATCACATACACGCATTATTCTCGATCCCGCACATATCACATATGCGCTCCTATTTCGTTTTGCCTGAGCCAGTAAAACCTCTATGTAGGACTCTAAACACTCGTCAATACGCCGGCAGTAGGTGATGATCACATCAAGCACCCACAAGCCGTCAGCGGTACTAGCTGGATGTAACGGCTACCCGGGTATTGAGCGATCAGAAGATCAGCAAGCAAGTCCGCTCCAACTCCTGTAAAAACCAAACGGTAACACTTCCCGTACAGTCCGGTCTCCTCGTCTGATATGTCGCATATCAAGTCTAGGGGTGGTAATCGTCAGACCCCAATAACCGATAAGTTGTGCCGATGTGAGGCTCATAACGGGTCGAGAAACTACTGGTAACACTTACCAGCAAATCTCTAAATCAGCCCTGGCCAGGGACTTCCCTGTTATGGCCAATCGAGCACAGTGCAACATCAACCTCCAATACCGGGAGAGACGAAACCCCTCCTATCGCTCATCGCCTCCATATGACTCGGGACTGTACCCAAAAACCACCGTTTTGCACGCCCTCTTGGACGTGGTAAGGTGGAAATCAAAGCACAGTGGGAATCACACAAGACTCTATGACGATCTCGGGTCTACAGACTAACCTGCACAAGTGTCACTAGACAACTGCCATCTGACGTGAGGTATAATACCATCTGGGAGTTCTCAGCGAGTCCGTCCAGTGTACCCAGTCTCCACTGAGCACCCGTATACCATCTCTGATGTCAAACACCAATGGATATGGAATCATCCATCGCCCCTCTCATGGGTCGAGAAGCGTATACGCTAGTCTACTCTGGTATATCGATGCCTTGTCTCGATACACCTACGACTAGGAACATTAAAGGATCTGTCCCCACTAGTATGATCTGCATCATACTCCAGGTAGTCAAGTACACATCCTAAGGGCTTTACCAACATGTAACTATAAGACAGTATCAAGAGACAAGTATACATGTTAAGATAAAGAGAAACCAGATAGCATACTATCATATCGAGCAAGAAAGTCCTCTCTATATATGTCCAAGCATCCAATATAATATACATCATCTGTACAATACTGGCCTCTAGGGCATACATACAACTAACAATCTCCCACTTGCACTAGGGCCAGCTGCTGTAGTATCGCATACCAAGCATCCCGAAGAGTCTCTCAAACTGTATCTGAGGAATGACCTTCGTGAGTGGATCCGCATTGTTGTTCTTCGTATCAACCCTCCTGATCTCGATTTCCCGGCGATCTACTATCTTCCGGATCAGGTGATACCGCCTCAGAATATGCCTGGATTGCTGATGGGACCCGAGTTCCTTGGCCAAAGCCACCGCTCCATTGTTATCACAATACAAAGGTATTGGATGCTCAATGGATGGAACCACTCCAAGTTCAGTAATGAACTTCTTGATCCAGACAGCCTTTTTGGCAGCATCGTTGGCAGCGATGTATTCAGCCTCCATCGTCGAGTCTGCCACGGTTTCCTGCTTGGAACTCTTCCAGCTAACCGCCCCTCCGTAAAGGGTAAAGACAAATCCCGAGTGCGACTTAGAGTCGTCCTTATCACTCTCGAAGCTCGAATCGGTAAAGGACTCTACTTGGAGTTCTCCGTTACCATACACCAAGAGCATCTCTTTAGTCCTTCGCAAGTACTTGAGAATGCTCTTCACAACTGTCCAGTGACTCTCTCCAGGATCAGCTTGATACCTACTCACTACACTTAGTAAGTATGCTACATCGGGTCTGGTACATAGCATCGCGTACATGATAGAGCCTACAGCCGAAGCATAGGGTATCCCTTGCATGCGAGCTCTCTCCAAATCAGTCTTGGGAGACATCTCTTTGGAGAAAGTGAGTCCAGAGATCGTGGGTAAGTTCCCATGCTTGGATTCTTCCATACTAAACCTCTTTAGTATGGTGTCAATGTACCTGGTTTGGGACAATCCCAATATCCTTTTAGATCTATCTCTATAGATCATAATTCCCAATATGCAGGAGGCATCACCTAGATCTTTCATTGATAATCTTTGTGATAAGAAGAGCTTGACCGATTGCAGCATAGGAATGTCATTTCCTATCAAGAGTATGTCGTCCACGTACAATACGAGGAAGACAACCTTACTCTCTGCCACCTTCTTGTAGATACAAGGTTCATCTACGTTTTTGACGAAATCAAACTCTTTGATAACGACGTCAAAGCAGATGTTCCAACTCCGCGATGCTTGCTTTAATCCATAAATGGATTTAAGCAGCTTGCACACCTTCCCGCTGCTCCCACTAGCTACGAAGCCCTCTGGCTGAGTCATGTACACGCTTTCTTCTAAATCACTGTTTAGAAAGGCAGTCTTAACACCCATTTGCCAGATTTCGTAGTCATGATATGCAGCGATGGCAAGAATGATCCAGATGGATTTAAGCATAGCCACTGGAGAAAAGGTTTCGTCATAGTCCACACCTGGTCTTTGACGAAAACCCTTTGCAACAAGTCTAGCTTTAAAAGTCTCCACTTTCCCATCTACACCAAGTTTTTTTCTTGAAGATCCACTTGCTCCTAATGGGTTTTACCCCTTCAGGAGCATCTTCCAAAGTCCATACTTTGTTGGTGTACATGGATTCTATCTCGGACCGCATTGCATCCAGCCATTTCACTGAGTCCCCACTCGTGATGGCCTGCTCGAAGCTAGTTGGGTCATCATCTATCATGATGCAATCCTCGCTCCCACCATCCATGAGAAAACCGTAGTATCTCTCAGGTGGGTGAGAAACCCTACTAGATCGGCGGAGTGGCTGGGGTTCATCGGGAACTACCGAATCCTCTGGTTACACTAAATCTTCAGTTTGAGTTTGTGTAGCCGGAATTTCTTCCAGTTCTACCTCGTTGCCACTAATTTCTTTTGTAAGAAATTCCTTTTCTAAAAAGGTGGCATGTCGAGAAACAAACACCTTTTGTTCCTCGGTATGGTAGAAAAGATATCCATGTGAATGTTTGGGATATCCCACAAACTTGCATAGAATTGACCGTGCCTCGAGTTTGTCCGGATTTTGCCTTTTGACATAGGCCGGACAACCCCATATCTTAGCTCGTTTAAGACATGGTCTCTTCCCACTCCATATCTCATATGGTATGGTAGGTACAGATTTAGATGAAACTTGATTCAATAGGTATGCTGCTGTCTCCAGCACATACCCCCAGAAGGAAATAGGTAACTCAGCTGTGCTCATCATAGAGCGCACCATATCTAATAAGGTGCGGTTCCTCCCTTCCGATACACCGTTGTGCTGTGGTGTATATGGAGGAGTTAGTTGAGAGAGAGTCCCATTCTCTTTTAGGAAGTCCAGGAATTCATTGCTCAAGTATTCACCTCCTCGATCAGATCGAAGGATTTTAATACTTTTCCCGGTTTGGTTCTCGACTTCTTGTTTATATTCTCTAAATTTCTTAAAAGCTTCTGATTTGTGTTTCATTAGGAACACATACCCTAATCTAGAGAGATCGTCAGTGAATGTAATGAAGTACGCAGAACCATTCCTACCATGTATAGACATGGGGCCGCATACATCACTATGTACCAGTCCCAAGAGTTCCGTAACTCTTTGTCCATGTCCCGTAAACGGGGTTTTGGTCATCTTGCCTTTGAGACATGACTGGCAAGTGTCATAAGATGAAAATTCAAACGGATTCAAATATCCATCCTTATGCAACTTAGCTAGTCGTGTCGCATTGATGTGACCCAGTCTACAATGCCACAAGAAGGATTCATTCATTTCTGAACTCTTCCTCTTGTGTGTGTTTGTTATGCTCAGAACTGTTGATTGATTTAGAACATAAATGCCATTGCACATCGTGCCTGATCCAACCAACTTTTGGTTTAGAAAAATGTTCATAAAATTATCCTGTAATACAAAATTATATCCTTCTTTACTCAACAAAGAAACCGATATAATGTTGCATATCAGGTTCGGCATGTAATAGTATTCGTTCAGAATCAATGTATTACCAGTTGGCAATACAAGGTGATATTCCCCGACGGTTTTAGCTGCAACAATTGCACCATTTCCAACCCTTATGTCTTTATCACCTTCTCCAAGTTCTCTACCTTTCCTAAGCCCATGTAACTGATTACATATATGAGATCCTGACCCGGTATCTAATACCCAGGACGTCGAGGAAATGGAGAAACAGTTCTCTGTAACGAACACACCCGAAGAAAATGCATCAACATGTACTTTCTTCATTCGGGTGGCATGGGAATCCTGGTATTCCCCTATATCCTGTTCAGTCTTATAACTTTTATAAGAAAAAATGGAACCAACGTTCCCCAGCACAGTATAACATGCGGGTTCGGTCAATACATCCATATTATTATCTTTATTAAGGCATGATATGGTTGCTACCTGGAGAAAGAGAGAGAAGAAAACACTTTAGCGTATGCTCTTGCAAGATCAGATTGGTTATTATTTTATCTAATCAGGATGGCTCCCACTGTTTTTATCAAATCTTCCTTCAAACCCTAAAAGGAAAGACTCGCCGGGATTAATTACACCCTACAATTTCGCCAATCTTTCAGCCAGGCCAGTGTCGGTACTTTGAGGGAGGTTCCCCTTGCTTTCGCACAGACCTAATTAAAGTAAACATCGTTTTCCCAGAGGCGTAACCCCGTTGACACCTTTCTAGACACCTTCTTGATCGGCTAATTGTCCTGTGTAAAACTCTCCCAGGAGTAACAATTACTCGCAGTGGGTATCGGGATCCAACTATCTCATAGAAGGTATGCAATCTCATTGCAAATTTCAACACTTGAAATTCCCGATAATATTTTGCCCCTAACCCCTATGACCTTGACAAAGGCCAACAAATCATAGGATGCTAGTCAAGTTAAACCCGTCATTTCTTGATTGAATCAAACCCACCCGCACGACCCTTGACAAAGGCCAACACGGTCGTACGACTACCCCAAAACAATCTGCATCATATGCATAAGCAGATAAGCACCATTCATCTACCGCACACTACGCCTTGACAAAGGCCAACAAACGCAGTACGAATACTAAATAGTTCTTATCTGAATTGACGGACGGCTACGACTGGTTTTTCTGAAAACCTATTGCGTAATGAACTTGATATCATCGTAGAATCGAGTGAATTTTGAAATGGAGTGATTTTGAGGCTTTCATTAGTTTTGCTAAAGAGGTCACTCCCGGTGAAGGGATCTCGGCTCTTTCCTCATCGAATAAGGTGCAGGACATATCATATATATCATTATACAAAGAAAAACTCCAAAATCAATAAAAAAACAAACCGATTGTTGTAGCATCTGACAGTTTTGCTAAAGAGGTCACTCCCGGTGAAGGGATCTCGGCTCTTTCCTCAACGAATAAGGTGCAGGATATATCATATATATCGCTATGCAAAGCAAAAACTGTAGCTACCCTTTTTGAAAATTTGATTCTACAACATATTTTAGGTTTCTTTTCTTTCATTAATCATATTAATGAAGTCCCATCATTTAAATCACCTAAACATCACAGATAAATATGACGTACACTTATGCCATCCGCATTCGCCTCGATGTCCCCTCGTGCACCGTTAGGTTAGGTAACTAACGGCAGAGCGGGGCAGGGCTAGCGCGGGTGTAAAACATAGGTAACGTCTATATAATATATCATATATACTATATACATTATTTATCACAACATATCAAATGATCACATCACAGATATCGTAGTAGAAGAAACATATGAAACATTGGATATACTAGGACGTCCGTGTTTTATTTTGAGCCTCTATAAAACACGGATTCCACGGTCACGATGAATAGCCAAACCCATACCCCTACACCCCTACGAGAGCGTCAAGCAACCCTACCAATTCTAGAGTTAGGAGACCCAGACTCGACTCCTCGAGTTGGTCTCCCACTGGACTCTAGAACCCGGTTACTTGTGCTCTCCTCCTTGGGTCTATCCTAGTGCGGAAAAGTAAATAATATACAAATGGTGACATCAACCTCATCCCGAAAGTGCCCCAATAAAAGAATATTACATACATTTAATTTTACATGAATGAAAATAAAAACCCTCATCTCACATAAAACCCCCGGCTATTCAAAACACGACGATCCAATATAACATATCCAGCAACACATAACATCACATGTCATCAACGTAAGTAAATATGCGCATCCCAATTGTCGTTGACATATAGCAACGAAACCGGCGATATCACATATTACACTTACGGTTGCAGAAAAGAAAGTGTAAAACTACAACATTTGGAATCCACAATCTCTTTAGACATCGTAAATCCGAAATATCACATACTTCGCATTTCATGCTTAACTATATGAATTCCACATATTGTATCACATTCCAGATAAATAGACAGCATTAAACTTTCCGATCGAATAATCAAATACCCAAGATTTCCTAAATAGCTCAACACTTGAGGGGAGTTTAAAAACATCCATCACATGCCACAGTACTAATGGTCCAGCCGTAGAAGGGTCAATCCAACGCCTTACATGTGGCAACGCCGTACTCCCCCAAACCCTAAGGTTCAAAAGGCAGTTCAAGACGGTCACATAATCGAGTTAAGGTTTGTTGTCTTCTAGAGGGTTCATTGCGTAACATGCACGATTTAGACGTTCTTAAACTACGGAAAAATCCAACACTTGGAAATTTTCCGGGTCGGAAAAAAGTGAGTTATTGATATCCGTTCGAACTTTTTAATACTTTCTAAATTATCCGGAAAAAAAAGAACGTAACTAAATTTTCTGATCGAATCAACGAACACAAAATAATCCCCAGAACACTCAACACTTGAGTCAGATTAAAAATACCCAGAAAATAGCACTTACAGAAATTGATATTACAGTGCAAAAACTAGTGCATAATTCCTCAGTACTGCCGCGGATCCGCGGCCCAAGGGAGGCACGGCCGCGGTTCCGCGGCGGTTTGTACGGATTGTGCACTCATTTTTCACCGTAGTGCTTATATTTCCCTGCTGAATTTTTAAGGTTTAATACAGAAAAATCCACATTTTTAGAAATTGTCCAGAGAGGGGGTTAAATTGACGTTACGGGGTTCGTTCGGAGTTTTAACTTCGTATACACGTCGCCTAATGCTCTAGATAGGCTCTGATACCACTGTAGGGTTACTAGGCACTCTAACAAGGGTTAAGAAAGCATCAACCATGCCCGATTAAAATTTTAGCCGTGCCTAACAACCCTAAACAAGATCTTTGCTAGAAAATTAGGGTTTCACATGCAAGTAAATAGTATCTACAACTAAGTGAATACGAAATACAACATTTGTAGATCGGTCCTTCACTTCTTTAGCTCCTTGTTGAAGTCCCTTCGCTGCGATCGTGGTTCTCCCGGACTCTTGCATGGCTTCACGAGGCTAAAGGAGCGTCCTTGCTTAAAGTTTTCGAGGCCGAAGATGATCTACGTCGAGGGGATGCCAACTCAAGCTTCTACTTCACTAACTAGAGAATTAGTGAAGCAAACACCCTAAACTAAAGTGCTAGTCTAGGAGAGGATGGAGAAATAGGAAGTGGGTTCACTTTAGAATTTATTTTCTCATAATGTTTCTCACTTTTGATCAAAGCCTAGAGAGCTCTTTTGCTCAAGGAAGAAGATGAAGGAAAATAAAGAGAGAAAGATAATGATCAAGTGAGAAAGCTAACCATGGTGAGTGAGTATCATATACTAACTCATGTAGAGACATAACCATGGCTAATCCTTATGGTTGGGTTAACAAATATCCATAGTAAAAACAAACTTAGTGGACTTAGTCAATGCATCCACAAGCTTCCACAAGCTTCATGCATTTTTCTAATCCTCCACTAATTTTGTAATTACTTTAAATATTAAAACCCAACATAATATATAGCATGGTGTAAGTCTCATACACCCATGAATGATGTATCAACAACCATGATACAAAAAGAAAACACATTTTAATATATATCATATATACATTAAAGTTGTGCACATGTGAGAAAAACCCTTAAGTGAACAAATGTTAGTTAATGTAAATTAGTATATCCAATATACAATTATACAATAAATTATTAAATCAACACTTGACTTAATAATCCGGTCATAACTCATATAACCGACTAACATCCAATGTATCGACTTATCGAATCAACACTTGATTCGATAACCCGGCTATATAACATATAACCGACCGATACAAAAAGTCGCGAGAATAAAATACGGTATCAAATACACGCATTATTCTCGGTCCCGCACATATCACATATGCGCTCCTATTTCGTTTTGCCTGAGCCAGTAAAATCTCTATGTAGGACTCTAAACACTCGTCAATACGCCGGCAGTAGGTGATGATCACATCAAGCACCCACAAGCCGTCAGCGGTACTAGCTGGACGTAACGGCTACCCGGGTATTGAGCGATCAGAAGATCAGCAAGCAAACCCGCTCCAACTCCTGTAAAAGCCAAACGGTAACACTTCCCGTACAGTCCGGTCTCCTCGTCTGATATGCCGCATATCAAGTCTAGGGGTGGTAATCGTCAGACCCCAATAACCGATAAGTCATGCCGATGTGAGGCTCATAACGGGTCGAGAAACTACTGGTAACACTTACCAGCAAATCTCTAAATCAGCCCTGGCCAGGGACTTCCCTGTTATGGCCAATCGAGCACAGCGCAACATCAACCCCCAATACCGGGAGAGACGAAACCCCTCCTATCGCTCATCGCCTCCATGTGACTCGGGACTGTACCCAAAAACCACCGTTTTGCACGCCCTCTTGGACGTGGTAAGGTGGAAATCAAAGCATAGTGGGAATCACACAAGACTCTATGACGATCTCGGGTCTACAGACTAACCTGCACAAGTGTCACCAGACAACTGCCATCTGACGTGAGGTATAATACCATCTGGGAGTTCTCGGCGAGTCCGTCCAGTGTACCCAGTCTTCACTGAGCACCCGTATACCATCTCTGATGTCAAACACCAATGGATATGGGATCATCCATCGCCCATCTCATGGGTCGAGAAGCGTATACGCTAGTCTACTCTGATATATCGATGCCCTGTCTCGATACACCTACGACTAGGAACATTAAATGATGTACTTATGGACTACTCTGTCCCCACTAGTATGATCTGCATCATAGTCCAGGTAGTCAAGTACACATCCTAAGGGCTTTACCAACATGTAACTATAAGACAGTATCAAGAGACAAGTATACATGTTAAGATAAAGAGCAACCAGATAGCATACTATCATATCGAGCAAGAAAGTCCTCTCTATATATGTCCAAGCATCCAATATAATATACATCATCTGTACAATACTGGCCTCTAGGGCATACATACAACTAACATCTTTTTCCTAGACAATTACTGTATGATAACCCTGTTTTTAGTTATCTACCATAAATAGGCAAGCACCCACTTTCTCCAGCTCCTCGAGGCTTAAGAGAATTGGTCCCGCTTAAACCTATATTTACTAGGGTCCTTATTGTAAATATATATAACTTGAGGGGGTTTTATGCAAAATAGTTTTGTTATATTTTTAAAATAGACCTCAAGTATTTATTTATAGTCCTTAGGGTTTTCATAGATGTAATTTTTAAATGTGAAGTAATTTCTAGTTGATATAAACCTAGTAATAATTGTATATGGTATTTTAATGTAATATGGAAATTGTTTTGAATTGTAATGGTAGTTTCATATAATTGGTGATTCTTCTCTTGGATTTGGAAACATGGAATATTTTATACATTTAAAATAGATATTTTGATAATATTTACATATATAAATATTTATTAAAAATATAATTTTATTTATTTCTAGAAATCTCGTTTTTCTTAAAATTGTAATAAAATTCCATCGAGACCGAATGCTCGTCGCGGAGGTCTGAATCTCGTCCTACTAGTCCGATAGATGTGCGATTATCTGCACCAACCAAGTCGGATTCCCCACGAATAGGTTGTAAGGACTTAATCGTATGGAATTAAGTATTACGCTTTCAACGAAAACGGTTTTTTAAGTTTAGGGTATTTTATTGTGAACTTGTAAATTTTCCACAAATATTGCCCAAAAGTAAATAGTGCTATGTCATGAATGAGTGTTGTGAAGAGGTAGGTCATTACCTCATGAGTTTTCTAAAAGTAATATAAGGGAATATGTTGAAAGTAAAGTGTATGGTATTTAACTATAAACATGCGATAAAAATTCCATAATAGATTATTCTGAGATGAAACTTGTTCTATTTTATTTATTAATGATTACCAAACAATATATTAAAAATTTGTAGGTTTGTTATTAAGAAAAATTGGATTTTTAAAGAAAAGCGAATCGGAAGCCGGATTAACTCTGCTTCCGACGAGTTTTGAAAAGGAGAAGTTTTAGAATAGCAAAAGAGAAGGGGAGAGGGGACTTACTAATTGAAAATAAAGAGAAGAGGTATAGAAAGCTTAGAGATGCATCGTGGAGTCATTTCGTTGCCGGATTCTTCTCGAAACGTCGCCGGAATTTCGACCTTTGCTAACTCCTCTTGTACAACTTTTTGGACTTAGAATTTTAGAGAGTTTTGGCATGAAATTCTGAATGAGGAGGGGTGAAATATAGTGTGGTATTTATAGGAAAAATTAGGGTTTAGTTTAATGACTTTGAGAATTAAAATGTGCATTAAAAATGGATTAAAGGATGATTTTTAATTCTTTGGAAATGTGCAGAGAATACAAGCAGTCTAGGGTTAGTGGGCGGAGTCCAAGGGGTGTAGGGTTAAAAGTTGGGGGCATTCCCTATGGATTACCCCAGTGGTGCCGGCCATATTGCTAATCTCGCCGGCTCAAAGCCGGTGGAATGGGCTTGGATTGATGCCATGTGTCCCTCTCTGTTAATATATCATTTTCCACATGTTTATTTTATTTATGACTTTTCATTTTACGTTCAGTGCACGTGCAAGCTTGTGGGCTTCTAAAAGTTTAAAAGAAAAATCAACAAAAATAACATGTGGCTAGGGGGATTTGAACACAGGTGCTATGTCTCAGCCACTTAAGGCTTTACCAATGAGCTACAAGTGCTTTCTTCCTGTTTAAAAGCAAATTTAATTTATAATTTGTGCTCAGGCTTAAGTGTTACTTTCTGTATTTTGAAAAAATTCGTACAGAAAGTTTAGGGTTGTTACAATGTTGACTTTCTCCACTATTTGCACAATAAGATCCGGTCCCAATAATCTTCTTTCTCCAATATCGTCCCAACAGATGGGCGAGCGACACTTACGACCATATAATGTTTCGAATGGAGCCATTTGATTAGTCTCCTGAAAACTGTTATTATATGAAAACTCCACCAAGTGTAAATGACCCTCCTATGAACCCTTGAAATCTAACATGCATGCTCTCAACATATCTTCAAGAGTTTGGATCGTTCTTTCTGAATGGACATCTGTCTGGGGATGATACGCTGTGCTGAACTTCAATCGAGTCCCCAAACTCTCCTGTAGACTCCTCCAAAAGTGTGATAAGAAGCGGGTATCACGATCGAAAACGATGCTCACAGGTACTCCATGTATCACTCTGCTAACGCTTCCGTCGACTGACCAACTCGAAACGGTATGAAATGAGTTGCCTTGGTTAATCGATCAACAATCACCCAAATTGCATTATTTCCTTTTAGACTCCGCGGCAATGCTGTCATGAAATCCATGGTTATATATTCCCACTTCTACTGAGAAATCGGAAGTGGTTGGAATAAACCAGCTACTCTTTGATATTCATCATTGACTTGCTGACATACCAATCACTTAGATACATAGCGAGCAAGCTCTCTTTTTATGCCTTCCCACCAGAAATGTTGTCATAGATCTCGGTACATCTTTGTGCCTTCCGGATCTACGGAATATGCGGAACTATGAGCCTCCTTCATGACTTCCTCACGAATATCTCCATTTGGCACACATAAACGGCTCCCATATCGTAACGAACCGTCTTTATGAATCAACAAGTTCGTTCGAAGTCCCGCTTCTACCTGCTCTCGAAACTTCTGCAATTTTGGATCGTGCTACTGCGCTACTTTAATATTATCGATCAAGGATGACTGTACTTGCAGCTGTATCAACTGTCCCGAAGAATGTGGTAATACGATTTCCAATTCAAATTTCTGAAAATCAACTATAAGCTCATTCTGTGCAGTCAACATTCGTATTGCTGGCAACCGACTTAGCGCATCTGGCACTACATTAACTTTCCACGGATGGTACTTTAGATCAAGATCATAGTCAGCATTAGCTCTAACCATCTATGCTGCCTCATGTTGAGCTCTTTCTGCGTGAACACGTACTTTAGGCTTTTGTGATCGGTAAATACTTCTACCATTTCGCCCAATAAGTAGTGTCTCTAAATCTTCAAAGCAAAAATCACTGCTGCTATCTCCAAATCATAAGTTGGGTAATTCTTCTCATGTGTCTTCAATTGTCTCGATGCGTAGGCTATAATCTTCCCATTCTGCATTAGAACACATCCCAAGATTTTCCTAGATGCGTCGCTGTGAATAACTAACCCTCCGGAACTGTCTGGCACTGTCAAAATAGGAGCGGTGGTCAATTTTTGTTTCAATGCTTCAAAAGCCGACGCACATTTATCCGTCCATATGAACGGTACCTCCTTTCGCGTTAGCTTAGCCGATGGTTCAGCTATTCGAGCGAAATTCTCCATGAACCTTCTATAATATCCGGGAAGCCCAAGAAAACTTCAGATCTCCGCTACGTTCTTTGGAATCGGCCAATCATGAACTGCTGCAATCTTTTCAGGATCAACCGCAATTCCATCTCCGGACACGACATGACCCAAGAATTTCACTTCTTCGAACCAAAACTCGCACTTGCTCATCTTAGCATATAATCTTTCTTGCCTCAACGTTTGCAGTGCGATCTTCAAGTTTTCTGCATGCTCTTCTTGGCACCTCGAATAGACCAGAATATCATCGATAAATACTACTACGAACTGGTCCAAATATGGTGAAAAGATTCGGTTCATCAAGTCCATAAATATCGCTGGTACGTTCGTGACTCCGAATGACATCACTAAGTACTCGTAATGCCCATATCTAGTTCGGAATGCTTTCTTGCAAATATCTTCTTATTTCACCCAAACTTGATGATATCCAAATCGTAAATCTAGCTTCAAGAATACCCTCGCGCCACTGAGTTGATCAAATAATTCGCCGATACGTTGGATTGGGTACTTGTTCTTAATAGTCACCCGATTTAATTCTCGATAATCGATGCATATTCTTCGTGCGCCATATTTCTTCTTCACTAGAAGAACTGGAGCTCCTCAGGATGAATTGCTGCTGCGAATCCAACACTTCTTTAGTAATTCGGCGACCTATTTCTTGACTTCTTCTAACTCCACCAGCGCCATTGGATAATACGCCTTTGAAATCGGCGCTGCTTCAGAAACAAGATCAATCGCAAACTCCACATCTCGTTTTGGCGGTAAACCCAAGATGTCTTCAAATACATCCATAAACTCTCGAACTACTGATGGCGCTTCCTCCTTATCGGCTTCCATCGACGAAAGAATGACCCTTGTCGGCCTAGCCCTAAATTCGACTGGCCCGACAGATCTGCTACCTCCTGAAAATATAAACTCCGGATGCCTGGAAATCTGGAAAATCACTTTCTTTGCCCTCCAATCGATGTGAGCATGGAAAGTGCCAAGAAAGTCCATTCCCAAGACGACATCATAGCCGCTGGTATCGATCACCAAGAAATCAGCGAATAACTCTTGTCCGCTTATAACAATCGGAAAATCCTTACACCCGCTACTAGATATAATTTCCTGTTCCCAGTATGTATGTCCCAGCAACTAGAAAGGGCCGCGTGTGGAATCGAGTGTGCAATGATAAACTGGATGACATAAAATAATGGGATGCAACTGAATCGAATAATGCTAATGTGGGAAAATTATGAACGAGTAGGATACTTGAAACGACTTCATCTGAAGCCTTGGCCTCCTCGGCCGTCAAAGTAAAGGCCCGTGGTTGATTAGGCCCCTGGGTAATCTGCTTCTACCTCTGGATCTGCTTCTGCAGTGGCTTCTGAATATCGTCCCTCAATCGTAGCTTTGAAGGACAAGCATTGATGATATGGTTAGCTGATCCGCAAACAAGATAGAGTCCAAACCTCCTTCGACAATCTCTTCGGAAATGACCCGATCGTTGGCAGTAGTCACAAAACACCCTTCCTTTCTTATAACATTTCAGAAAAATAAACTATTATTTTTGGGAATTTTTATAATTTAATAATAAATATTATGAATATTTTAATATTTCGGTATAATTAAATACCGATAAATCGGGAAATATTTGGAAAATTATAGAAATTACTAAAATGAGGGTGCTTTAGATGATTTAAGCAAATCATGAAATTTTATAATTAATTATATTCATTTTAATACTAATCGCGATTAAATATCGCTAATCTTGCATTAATCCGGTTTTGTACACATGACATGCACCATGTTACATTTACAAATACTTGTTACATTTTCTACCATGGATTTCTTTTTCTCTTCATGCTTTGTTTGGGTTTTAGAATGAGAAGAAAAGAAAAGAAAAAGAAAAGAAAAAGGGAAATAGTAAACAAATGCGTATGGGCATGAGAGAGAGTGAGGTGAGGGGTTCTTTTGACTTGGTCTCACTTCATCATCTTCTTCATTTTCTCTTCTCCTCTCCCTCTCATGCTGCTGCCCTCTCCCCCTCTCCCCTCTCCCTCCTCACTTCACCACTAAAAACATCTCAAAACTCCATCCCCACTTCATTAAAAATGTGCACAAGCTCACAAGCTACACTTTGGACTAAGAAAGCAATGATTTTGGACACTTGGGGCAACTCAAGAATTTTCTTGAGTTGCCAAATGAGGTATTCTCTTAACCATTAGCATAATATTTTCATTGCTTTTACATCCATGTTTGATTGGAACCGATTTAGTGTCGTTTAGTGAGGTTTGGAAATTTCTAGTTAGGGTTTGAGGAATTCTTGAGTGGTGATGTGTAATTGAGATTAGTAGTGACCTTAAACCCCCTTTAGTGATGGTATATTGGAATAAACCATAGAGTCAAACCCCAATCCATAAACTTAGAAATCCCCGACATCGGATTTTGTGGATTCTGTGAGGATATATTGGTATCTGCTATCTTCCGGGACACCTGAAAAATATTTAGCGAAGACTGAGAGATGTGCAGGCAACCTAGAACCTATACCCAAAACCCAGGACCCCAATTACTTTATTTGGCAGCAAATTTATCTATTTTGGTCACAATTTGCGGCCTGGGTAGGGTGGAAATGATCCGTGTTTGGTCCAGGGCTTTATCTTCAGTAAACTAGACCTCTCCCATGTGCAAAATTGGCTAATTTCAACTAGGGTAAAATCTGGGACCATTTTCTTGAGTTGCTGCATTGTTTTGCAACTTCGTTTTAATTTGGGATTTGGTATTTGATTTTGTGTTCCGTCGTGTGGCGTTTGGATACCAACGACGGGGGTTGTTTGGTTATTCTTGCATGCGTAAACTATAGGTTTTAACCTATGTGTGATATTCGTGCCGATTTGGTTTTCGTGCGTGATTTTGGTTTACGATATCTTGTGTATACATACGTAGGTACCCCTTGAGTGGACATGAACGACTAGGACGAGCGTGGCGTCATCGACTTCGGCAAGTAAGGATCAAGGTGAGTAGATATATATCTATGGGGGAAGTCGGGTGGATGGCGTATAGCACCCCGCAGTTCGTAGTGTAATACATGATATATATGTTATATATATGATTATGGTGTCATGAAACTTGGATGGTGAATAAGTATGACCTTAGAAATCGTGGATAATTTTAGTATAATGGGATGATAGTGTGGTTAGTTAGTTTAGTCGCGGACCCTAGAATAAGGTTTACACCCGCACGCACGCACACACACTTATATTGTTTTACTTGTGCGTATATGGGGATATATATATATATATATATATATATATATATATATATGGGACTATGTATATATATACGTATACCTATACATGGATGATGAGGATTGTACTTGGTATTTGGAGATGAGTCGATAAGATTGGGCATTTTGACCCTCTTGGTGTAGCATAACAGTGAGGACACTGTCCAGTTTAAGTTTGGGGGTATGCTCGGTAAGCCTTCTTCCTTCGCATTCATATGTACATTTTTTGCATTTGCATACTTATTTTAAAACCCATAAAAAATTGAAAATTTCAAAAATGATAAAAATTAAAGTATTCAATTTTGGCCAAAATTGACTTGAGTTTGACGAATAGGTTAACTAGCTAGGAACAACTAGATCTAGACTTAGTAAATTAAAAATCCTAAAAATAACCTTTCTTAAAAATTTAACGGTAGAAAGTATATGTCTTTCTAGTTTATTTGGAAGTAGGCAAATTTTGAGTTCACTTCTTGGGCTAAGTCAAAATAAGGAAAGAGTATTGATATTTTTATTAGAGTATAAGTTTGAAAAATAATTCCTAAGCTTAAGTCTAAATTCTGAAAATACATACCCTACAAATTGCACAAACACGAACCTTGAAACTTGGAATAGTAGAGAAGACCTTGAAATGCTATTGTCTAAACTCCTTAGTATGAAGAAAAAATAAAATAAAAATACAAGTGTGAATAAAGAGATATAAAAAATGAACACTGGTTTTTGTGATTACTTAAGGCTGCATTAATAGAAAAAATATTTAGCGAGGGTGCTTCATCACCTAATGCCTTAGACGAACTGGTTTGGGAGTCACTGCTAAAAGTCTTAGGGATTACAAGACTAGGAATTATGTCTTAATGTGCAAACACATTTTGTAATCGGTTGTTGGTACCTCAAGAAGTATTAACGATCGCATGAAGGATGTGTGAGCAATTTCATCTAAAAATTCACCAATTAAGAAGTGCTTTGGACAACGGACAAGAGTATGATTGCTTGATTTGAATTTCCAAGTGTAGGGGTGATGCACACACACACGTAGGGGTATGTGATTGGGGTTTAGATGAGAGATAGGAATGAAGAATAGGACTTGTATCTTTAGTAGAGATGATAAAAATTCCTAAGTTGAGATGGAACCCTAGAAGGAAAAATTAAGAGATGCCAAAAGCTAAGTAAGTCTACAGAATATATATAATCTTAAGTTAAATGATAAGGAAGCGTGAAGAATATGGGCGGATGATTTCTGAGTCGAAAATAATAGAATTCCTTGTTAGAAAACCTAATTGGAGAATAAAAGTCAATAGGCCGAATTGATAGGATTTTGTTGATAGTATCCGCTGAAAACCCTCAAGAGACAACACTCCTCCTACTAGGGACACCTAGAGGTTTAACGGCTTGTTGCACGAGCTCAGTGCAATCGCGTTTCCCTGCGAAAGTGTGGTTAGGTTTTTGTTGAGAATAAAACTAGGTTTGCTCGAGAACGAGAAAAAGATAAGTTTGGGGGTATTTGTTCATACCATAATTCTGCATTATTTTATTCCCCATTCTTATTCTTTTTTACAAATAAACAAGTGCTTTTGACCCATGTCTGCTACATAGTTACAGGTTATAGGTTCTCGGAACGAAAACAGTGAAAAAGATAAAAGACGATACAAAAGTGAGACTACGACCAACAAATAGAAGGATCTTAATCAAGCCTACACGAAGATCAGTTCACAAAGTACAAGGCAGTGCAAGGTTCAAGATTTCGACACGAAGCGAATGGTAAAAGTCCACTACATTACTCATTGTGGAGATCTGGAAGAGAAATAGAAGATATTCTAAAGAACCAACCAAAGAAATAGGAAGAAAAAGTCAAACAGAAGAAGTCCCAGGAATTTCAGCCGAAGAACCTCTTATTTGGCCGCAGAACCGCGGCCAAACCTGGCTTGCGGCCGCGGTTCCGCGGCCGTGCTATGTCCGTAGTGGCGAAAAATTTACCAAAACTCTTGGTGGCACTGACTAGTCTTTCTAGAGGTATTTTTATAAAAGAATACATGCGGCGATTGTAAACCTAGGGTTTTTTTATGTCCTATAAATAGAGACCCAAATTCTTGTATTAGGTCATGCCTCCTTTCATTAATAAAATTCAGATTTCTTTTGGAGAGCATCAATTTGTAAGTAGTTCTTTTTATTTGCCCTAGTTAATTTTATTATCTGCCCTAGGTAATTTCTTATCTGCCCTAATTAGATCTTTTATTCCTTGGCCTAGATAGATAGTTTAGATATGTTCTTCAATTCCCTAATGAGCGAGTAGTCTCCTCGCTTGTTAGGGTTAGCTTTGGGGAAAGTTTGAGAGATGAAGATCTCTCACCCCTTTCTTTCCCATCACATATAATTAAAAGGACTCCATGCATACATGCACACACCGCTCCCTACGGCACCCTATCCCTCGAGGTAGCGGTGATACCGTAGTATAAAGACCCGGTTGAGCGTGTTTTCCATGGAGGTTAGGGTAAGGATTAAGAAAGGAAGGACAAGAACCTAGAGGAAGAAACACTGTTTCTTCCCGATGGTACTAATCCCCTTTATTAATAATTACCATAACTCTTAAATAGATCTTAATTTGGGTATAGAAAGCGTTGAGATTTATTTACATTTCCAAACTTAACCTAAACTTAACCCTAGCAAGATTTAGATCTAGATAAATTTAGTTTTTAGATTTAATCAATCTGTTCACACCATTCGGAATTAACTCGTAAGAACAATTAGGAAATTCATAAAATCCCTGTGGACCGATCCGTACTCACCGACTAGCTACCAAGCGACGCCGTTCTTGATTGCGGTTAACAAATATTTTTGATCATTAAATCTCTTCAAATCAGGTACCACGAGATCGGTGATATGATTTGGTTCGTATTAGGAGATACGATATGATAGTATAGCGGATCTTTAGATGATGTGTTTTCAGACACACGAATATATAATTGGATGGTATCAGAATGTACTAGATTTAGATCAGTACCCTAAATCATGAGATGATAAGGATACCCGATAAATATTGAGATAAATGCGATATATGAGACAAATGTGATATTTGACTTGTACCCAGATTTGGGATGCCGTACGATGGATTTACTGTACGAGATATAATTATGATGATTTGATCCGCACTCTTGACTCGAGGATGTCAATGATATATATTTTATGATATGTGACGCTATTGAGGCGGGATCACCGACTATTATATATATGTATATCTCGACTCAGACTTAGGTGATTTTCCTTACCCCTTCGATTTGCCTGTTAGTTTAGCCTGTAGTTACCCGTAGATGTTAGACTAGACCGAGTCATACCTATTTCAAAATTAACGAATCGTGAGTATTTTAAAGACAAGACACGGGATACTACGGATATTTTAAAGGACGTACCTTTTCTTAAAAACACCGTAGCCCCTATTTCTAAACACCACGATTCCTGCAATTTCAAATGCCAAAAACTCTGCCAAAATTTTCAGAAAAGATTTGAGATTTTAAAATGCAATACTTCGGCTTATGATATTAAAACCACTTGTTTTAAAATAAGTTTTCTTCACTTCTTCTTTAAAAATGCTTTAGATTTTTGGGATTTTGGCTTACTTGAATTAGATGGGGTCCTATAGACTTCATATGATTCAAGTGGCAGTCACGTGCCATTTCGGGTCGTGACAAAGTTTGTATCAAAGTGCTAGGTTTAACCTTGGTTCGAGTCTTTGTTTGACTATGCGGAGTCTAGGGCGTATATTTATTCGGAACCTAGGCTTGACCTTACGGAACTTAGACTTGGTCGAGGGGGGTATTAGACCCAAACTTTCGTCGTGTAGGTTGACCCTTGGTTGATGGAGTAGGTGACTTAAGGAGAGTGACGTACCTTGTGTATGTTCCGCGGCATACTTACGATACGCTACTCCGCTTAAGAAACCTTAGGATGTACATTTCCTTGCACAACATTATATTCATTCCCATGATCTATTATCATCGATATCGGTTTATGGTTGCTGCCACGGTTACACAAGCAGAGAGAGCTACGGCTAGAGTTGTGTCAGCATGAGCTCATCACAGACGAGGACTGGCCAGGGCATGATTCCAGGGACATGTGTTCGTTGCCTACCCCGATGCGAGGTCATCAAATTGATTGATTCCATCTAGAGACGGCTTCACGCAGGTACGTTGAGAGTCGATAGAGACAATCGAATGTCAGGAACCCATTTTCCAAGTTTAAAGTATTCGGAAGACAATGCAAGTAATTCTATGGACCCTCTAGAAGAATGAAATCCTAACTCAACGTAATGACCAAGGAACGCCTGTGAACCTTAGGGTTTGCGGCAGTTCAGCGGTGCCATTTGTGAGGCTTGGATTTGCCCTTCTACGGTTGGTCCGCAGGTACTGTGGTATGTACTGGAATACTATTAAACTGGACTCAAGATGTCGAGCTCTTGAGAGGATTATGAAACCTTGACAAATCGATCGAAAGGTTCGACATCATTCGGATATCTTATGACGGGATATATTACTTGGGAGACTCCAGATATGAGCATAGCCGTTGGAGCGCAGTCCATGCAGTCACGAAGCGACGAGTCCGAATCAGTCGACATTAGAGAAAGGTGGAGTAAGAGGTTCGTACGAGATTTCGATGAGATGACGTTCCACTCCGCTAACATCAGAGATGTGATACGCATGCAGAGGCGTTGTACATGGATATATCTTCCAGACGGAGTCGCGATGAGTATGCAGCCGTTCCGGAACAAGAAACGGATTTGGTAAAGGGTGATAACTTCCGGGCAGTTCGGCAGAAACGAGATTTGGGAGAGACCTCGATAGCACCTTTCTGGAATACTATACGAGAAGACTTGAACCCAGGATCGGTCATATTGTGCACACACCGGCAGGCTAGAGTTTGGCATCGTCGACGAGACATGTTATGAGTGACCATGACAGTTGGCCAGAGATCTTTAGAGGACGTGCCAGAGCGGACTGCTTCCATTATCGTTTCCATATGGGACCGTTGAGCCGAGGAGCTATGCACTTCACAATCTGCAGTGAGAGACGAGGGCATAAGGGCACCAGGCGACAGGCCTTGATCAGAAGACAAGTGGATATCTTGCTCTACAAGCATTGGATGCACCAACACCTTCTCGAATTTGAAGGAAGGACATATCGACGACAGTATTTATGATTTGTGATTTGGTGATTCGACTATCACGTATCCGTCACTTTGGATTTCGGTATTTTGGATGATTTATTTGCATGATTGAGATTTTGTGCACCACAGTTGCACCTGACTTCGATTTGATATTATTCGAGATGTTTATTTTGATTTCATGCATATGATATATATTTGATTTGATTTTGTGCATGCAGATGCACGCGTTTATGAGTTTATATACCACGGTATACCTGATTTGGATTTTTGCGCATACTTGGCACGCTTAATGCGATTTTGGTGCACACCAGATGCACTGAATCAGGATTCTTCGTGCATATCAGATGCACCTGATATTGTTGTCAGGCACACCCGTTGCCTTTGACAGATATTTCGTGCACACCCGTTGCACTTAGATTTTGTTTCTGTGCACATGTATGGCACATTCATGGATTTCGATTTTCGTGCGCACCAGACGCACGTGGCAGTCTTATATACATTTTGGGATTGATTTTCCTTGAGCAATATGTTTTTATGATATTTACTATTTGATATAGTAGCTGAGCAGGACTAGTTAGAGGACAGTACCTGAATATATTTTTGCATGCATCGATTGTTATCGAAGGGATTTCCAAAAAGGAGCTATAGTCTCAGTATTTACCTATGCGTCCGAGATGACACGAAACATTTTATAAAGGAAACCCTTCTAAAATTGTTTTCAAAACGGCGGGGCGTGTATATTAAACAAAGAGTATATATATAGTTATTTTCTTACAGTAGACGTCCGCCACTGTGCCGTGATATGCGCATCGCACAGCGACTTGAAAGGGTTTAGCATGCATTTCTTCAGATGTTTTGATGAATTTACCACGAGTTTACACCGACGCGTACTATGTACGTGTTATAGTTTTGATGTATATCATGTTGATTTTCGTTTTGGGCTTTGACATTGGTGTCTTCGCCATAACTCCGATGATTGCAGGATGCCTGACGGAGTTTTAGATTTTGAGTTATCCGCTCATTTTTTTTCATGCGCATGCATTGCGCTACGATATGTTTTATGTATTTATGATTTCGGAGCCCCGACGACTTGATCATTTTACTGAAATGTTATAGTATTTGAGGGGTTTAAATTTAAATTCGGGGACCGAATTTCTTTAAGGGGGGAAGATTGTAACATTTCAGAAAAATAAAATATTATTTTTGGGAATTTTTATAATTTAATAATAAATATTATGAATATTTTAATATTTCGGTATAATTAAATACCGATAAATCGGGAAATATTTGGAAAATTATAGAAATTACTAAAATGAGGGTGCTTTAGATGATTTAAGCAAATCATGAAATTTTATAATTAATTATATTCATTTTAATGCTAATCGCGATTAAATATCGCTAATCTTGCATTAATCCGGTTTTGTGCATATGACATGCACCATGTTACATTTACAAATACTTGTTACATTTTCTACCATGGATTTTCTTTTTCTCTTCATGCTTTGTTTGGGTTTTAGAATGAGAAGAAAAGAAAAGAAAAAGGGAAATAGTAAACAAATGGGTATGGGCATGAGAGAGAGTGAGGTGAGGGGCTCTTTTGACTTGGTCTCACTTCATCATCTTCTTCATTTTCTCTTCTCCTTTCCCTCTCAAGCTGCTGCCCTCTCTCCCTCTCCCCTCTACCTCCTCACTTCACCTCTAAAAACACCTCAAAACTCCATCCCCATTTTATTAAAAATGTGCACAAGCTCACAAGCTACACTTTGGACCAAGAAAGCAAGGATTTTAGACACTTGGGGCAATTCAAGAATTTTCTTGAGTTGCCAAATGATGTATTTTCTTAACCATTAGCATAGTATTTCCATTGCTTTTACATCCATGTTTGATTGGAACCAATTTAGTGTCGTTTAGTGAGGTTTGGAAATTTCTAGTTAGGGTTTGAGGAATTCTTGAGTGGTGATGTGTAATTAAGGTTAATAGTGACCTTAAACCCCCTTCAGTGATGGTATATTGGACTAAACCATAGACTAAAACCCCAATCCATAAACTTAGAAATATCCAATATCGGATTTTATGGATTCTGTGAGGATATATTGGTATCTGCTATCACCCGGGACACCTGAAAAATATTTAGCGAAGACTGAGAGATGTGCAGGCAACCTAGAAGCTATACCCAAAACCCAGGACCCCAATTCCTTTCTTTGGCCGAAAATTTATCTATTTTGGCCGCAATTTGCGGCCTGGGTAGGGTGAAAATGATTCGTGTTTGGTCCAGGGCTTTATCTTCAGTAAACTAGACCTCTCCCATGTGCAAAATTGGCTAATTTCACCTAGGGTAAAATCTGGGACCATTTTCTTGAGTTGCTGCATTGTTTTGCAACCTCGTTTTAATTTGGGATTTGGTATTTGATTTTGTGTTCCGTCGTGTGGCGTTTGGACGCCAACGACGGGGGTTGTTTGGTTATTCTTGCATGCGTAAACTAAAGGTTTTAACCTATGTGTGATACTCGTGCCGATTTGGTTTTCGTGCGTGATTTCAGTTTACGATATCTTGTGTATACATATGTAGGTACCTTCGAGTGGACATGAACGACTAGGAAGAGCGTGGTGTCATCGTCTTCGGCAAGCAAGGAGCAAGGTGAATAGATATATATATCTACGGGGAAAGTCGGGTGGATGGCGTATAGCACCCCCGCAGTTCGTAGTGTAGTACATGATATGTATGTTATATATATGATTATGGTGTCATGAAACTTGGATGGTGAATAAGTATTACCTTAGAAGTCTGGGATAATTTTAGTATAATGGGATGATAGCGTGGTTAGTTAGTTTAGGACCCTCGAATAAGGTTTACACCCACACGCGCACACACACACACACACACACACTTACATTGTTTTACTTGTGCGTATATGGAGATATGTATATATATATATATATATATGCACACATAGGTATGGGACTATGTATGTATATACCTATACCTATACATGGATGATGAGGATTGTACTTGGTATTTGGAGATGAGTCGATAAGATTGGGCATGGTGCCACGAGATCGGTGATGTGATTTGGTTCGTATTAGGAGATACGATATGATAGTATAGCGGATCTTTAGACGATGTATTTTCAGACACACGCATATATAATTGGATGGTATCAGAATGTACTAGACTTAGATCAATACCCTAAATCATGAGATGATGATAAGGATACCCGATAAATATTGAGATAAATGTGATATATGAGACAAATGTGATATTTGACTTATACCCAGATTTGGGATGCCGTACGATGGATTTACCGTACGAGATATAATTATGATGATTTGATCCGCACTCTTGACTCGAGGATGTCAATGATATATATTTTATGTTATGTGACGCTGTTGAGGCGGGATCACCGACTATTTTATATATATATATCTCGACTCAGACTTAAGTGGTTTTCCTTACCCCTTCGATTTGCCTGTTAGTTTAGCCTGTAGTTACCCGTAGATGTTAGACTAGACCGAGTCATACCTATTTCAAAACTAACGAATCGTGAGTATTTTAAAGACAAAACACGGGATACTACGGATATTTCAAAGGACGTACATTTTCTTAAAAACACCGTAGCCCCTATTTCTAAACACCACGATTCGTGCAATTTCAAATGCCAAAACTGTATGACTCATTTATATAAATGCATATTTCCTATTGCTGCGTTTACTATTCATTTTTCCGCATATTCTTACTATTCGCATCGTATTGCATGCTATTTGTGTTCTCTGCAGTTATTATGAAACTCATGCTATCAGGACACCAGCACCATTATCGATGATGCGTATGCTTCACGTACACTTATCTGCCGGCTCACACACTTCATCATCGATAATTGCCATGTCACTACACAGTAGAATTGCTGCATCATGATATGAATTCCTATATAATTTACTAACTATAGTTACATTTGCACCTTTATACGATACTGCATTTGACTTTGAAGAATTTGGGGACCGCAGGATATATTTAAAAACCATGGTTTATTTTACAAGAGCGGTTTACACTTGATATGTGCATGTTACTGTTCCATGTTGCATGATATACGGATACGCTTACATTTCTTTTATATGTCGCATACATCATGCTTTATGATTTTACGCATTGTGATATGCTGTTTTCATGAGATTTCTGGATTTGAGAATCGTAGTTATTTCAAAAGAAAGTACGTATCGTTTTAAAAACCCGGTTTCTCTTGATATGATATTTCTGTGCGTCCACCATGAGTTTTATCGGTTCTGATATATATATCCCATGCGAGGAGGAGCCGTGGGCCTTGTGCGGGTACATGGTGGGGCCCGGTATGGTACCCCGGGGCAAGAAAGGGATGCTGTGTATACAGACGGTGAGCCTGGCAGAGGGACTACTACCTACCGGTGATTGCATTTGTGCTCGGCGGATATCCGGAGGATACCGACCGGAGTCGAGAGATGATACGGGCCGATCCGGACTGACGGAGCTTATGGGCCGATCCGGACTGACGGAGCCCGAGAGATATGAGGATTTACGTGCCGATGCTGGGCACGGGTTTCATGATGTTTTTGAGTGTCGATGCTGGACACTCTGGTTCCATGATTTTGATGTGTCGTGAGGGACACACGTTGATTTATATCCTCATACTTTCATGCATATGCTTTTATGATGCATACATACGTTGATGATATAGTCGGACGAGATCCACATGCATACAGACTTTGATCATATGGTTGAATGATATCCACATACTTAGACTCGAGTATATAGTTGGCACATATATTGATATGGTCACCCTAGATATCATAGTATTACCTTTATGATATGTTTCTACCTGAGGCACTGACACGAGCACTTGGTATTACACTTATATATAGATGTTTACCCTTGCCACCTTATCATGCTTCAAACTTTTTCATATTGAGGATATATATATTACTGATCGTATTGACCTAGGATTGAGTCATACATACGATTTGTTCTCGATGATGTTTTCTACTCACGAGTTGGCAACTCACCCCCGTTGTGCCACAGTTTCTTGCAGGTTTCGCCGTACAGGTTTCGTTGCGGCTTTGCTGGCACACTGCTTTCATTTCGGGTGATTGCTTTGGTAGGTGGGTTCACTTGCATCGTGACCACCATTGTACTTTTTATTTATATTCAGTTGCATCTAGTAAAACTCCATCAACCAGACTTGTATGTTATTTCAGACTTAGAAAACCAGTTGTTTATTCTTTCGATCTTAGAGTCGCGCGTTGTATTTTATGGTTTTCTTGATATTTTGAGTTTCCTTTTGAGTTTTGATCCTCGCCCTTCGGCGTTGTATATTATATTGCTTGCGTGGTTGTGACCACCTATTGGCGAAGAGCCAGCTCCTGCTTGGGGATGCCTTTATTCATAGTATGCTTGTTGTACCCTTTTGGGGCCAGTATTTACAAAGGAAACTCTACCGAAATTTTCTAGAAAAAATTGACATTTTAAAATGCAATACTTCGGCTTATGATATTAAAACCACTTTTTTTAAAATAAGTTTTCTTCACTTCTTCTTTAAAAATGGTTTAGATTTCTGGAATTTTGGCTTACTTGAATTAGATGGGGTCCTATAAACTTCACATGATTCAAGTGCCAGTCACGTGCCATTTCGGGTCGTGACATTTCTTCTCGGGTACAACGGGCTTCTTCATAGTCATAATGCCTCGCCTGTTCATCAGGATGCCTCTGCCTATAGGAGCTCGGTTTGGCGTAAACGCCGGCTTCTGCACTACGACGGCCTGCTGTTGAGTATCCTTCGCTTTCACCGATAGGCTTTGCTGCTCTGTGGCTGCCTTAAGAACTTAGGAGAAGGTGGTCAATCCCAGAGATATAATATGTCTATGGATCTCCACGTCTAAGCGATGCATGAACTTTCGTGCCCTATCTGCATCGTTGGCAACCAAAGGTTCTGCAAATCGACTGAGCCGAGTCCACTCAGCCCTATGCGCATCAACGGATCTGCCATTCTGCTTCAGGTTAATAAACTTTTCTTCAATTTCCTCACGAGCAGATTGCGGAAAGAACTTCTCTAAGAAACTTCGCGAAAATGCTGCCTAACGGATCGTCTTGGGTAGGTGGGTCTCCTCTATGATCCATCATCGCTAGCGTAATCCACCAGTTGGATGCGTACTACATCCACTCTCTTGTCCTCCGGAATCTGCGCGGCGATGAGTAGATTCTCCGTGTCAACTAGCCACTGCTCCGCTGGCAATGGCTCCTCCAATCAAGTAAATATGGACGGACCAAGTCTCCTGAAGTCTGCTACGGTGCCCTCACGGTGTGCTGGCTTGGGTGCTACTGCATCTACGGACTGCTGGACTGTCCACAGACCCTCTTGGAAAGTCTCGGCTTACAGTTGATTCAGCTCGGTTTGCCGCTTCTGGTTTTCCAGCATTCCACGTATAACTCCAAGTAATGCGATGTCATCAATATGCCTCTGGTACGATCACAAATCTTTATCGTCAAGATTCTGAAGCCAAGACATGAAAGAGGATTAGCAACGGTAAACAGGATTCAATAAACAAGATAGTTATAGATTCAAGAGTGGCAAGATAGTAATGTAGTAGAGCATGTTCCTAATTACGGGTTTTATGATTAATGTATTGGGTTTAATACCCAACTACAAAGGAACCAAACCCGACTAATCCTAAATCTTATGGTTTTGATACCAAACAAACCCTGTCATGCCCTGCTTTCCAGAGTGCGCAAACTATGGCACGTGACAGAGCCAACCATGCTACATATGGATAGGAATCATTTCTCTACAGCCACATTACGGCTGTCTATAGGATATCAAGAACAGTAAAATATAAAAAATTAGCTAGTACATGTCCATTTGCCATAATAAAAAGAGTCAAGAAAATATATAAGTGGAAACGAATCAAGATCCAATAAACAACATCTGGAAATACGTCCTAATTTGATCTCACATCAAGAAATAAAACTGCGGAAAATAACTAAACTAAATATCTCTAAATAACACATGTTTAATTCCTCACTGCTCGGCTTGACAGCTAAAGTACTCCTGTTCAGCATGCGATAAAGGTAGAGGAACTGGGCCATGCAAAACCCAGACGTCAGTGCGTCATAATATCAAAATAACAATAATAATCAGGATGTAACGATATAGGTAAATAAGAATATAAATAAATAACATAGATATAAACAGTGAGGTATGTGTATGTATGTGATGTGTGATGTGTAACCTAAAACTATACTTCTAGGTTATCTATTCTAAAAGTCTTTGAAATCAATTAATGTAATCCTTATTGTAACCCATCAGTCTATGCCCCATTCATTATCCACGGGACCACGGTAACAGGATTATTCCGTAACGCCCGAAAAATTGACAAACAGGATATTCCGTAACGCCCGGAAAAACGACAAACATATAATTATTCCATAACGCCCGGAAAAATGCCAAACAAGATATTCTATAATGCCGGAAAAACGGCAAACATGATTATTTCGTAACGCCTGAAAAAATAGCAAAAACGATATTCCATAACGCCCGGAAAAAAGACAAACATGTAATAAAAGTCTTTTGAGTTACGTTTCGGTTACATTCTTGATTTCCCCTTTACCCTCAGGTTTGTATTCAAGTCAGGTATTGCCAATATAGATCTAATGCCAACACATGATCAAGTAGGTACAGGTTTTCGTCTATGCAGACAGCAGGTTACGTCCGTCAGGACAACACGTCAATATTGTTGGCAGTGGTAACAAGATCCATGTAACAACTCAGTAGCGTGTCATGAACCTGTCAGGTGATGTATATGCATCAACTAGATATCCAATGTAAATTGTAACGAATATTGAAACACGGTTAATGCATGGATGCACATGTATCTATGATAACCTTTTATAAGTCCATGACTACATATGATACACATTAGAAAGTATGTTATACTAATATAACAGTAATATGATATAATGAGGTTTCGGCATGCAACTAGATATGCAATTGTCAGTACGGATACGAACGGGTATTGAAAAACGGTAAAACTATAATATCGGATGCATAATTAAAATACATGTATTATTTTTATTCATATGGATATAAATATAGTAACATAGCATGTAGCAAGATAAACTTGCCTGATCAGATCTCACGTCGGGGTATGTAAGTCATGTTCGACGTTGGGTAAACGTCGTGATGCAACTACACATGTACAGGACTGGACTTGGCTACTCAAATACGTAATCACGCTGGGTGAGGATGATGACTGGGTCTCCCGGATTGTCGGCGACGTGCGTGACTCCGGCGACGGCCGGAAAAACCAAGAATCAAGAAAGAAAGAAGAGAAGAAGAAGAAAAAGAAAAGTGGGTTAGCTAAGTTGTGGGTTTCTATGGACAGAGAACAGAGACGAGGCAAAGGCTGGGTTTAGGGTGGCGGTGAAGTCTCCGGCAATGGGTTCTTGCAGTGATCGGGGTTTCTGCAGTTGCTGGAAATCTGTCGGGGCTGTAGGGATGGTTGTGGTGGTGGCCTGAGGTGTCTGGGATAGAGAGGGAGAGGAGGTGGAGAAGGTAAGGCTGAGATGATGAGGTTGCGGCGAGGTCTGGGGTTGCGACGAGGTCGATGGTGAGGTCTGGGGCGCAGTGGGTTTCTTGGGTTGGCTCGGGTTTGTGGGTGCTCGAAAGTTTGGAGTTGGTTGTTGGGTTCTTGGGGATGGAGAGGAGGTGTAGGTGGTGGCGGGGTGATGCTGGCGACATCGGGGTGAGGGTTTGGGTGCAGGGGTCTCGTCGGGGTTGTAGGTTGCAGGGGTCGGGTTTGTAGGGAGCTCGGGAATGGAGGAGAGAGGAAGAAGAGGGTGAGGTCGAGGTGATGAGGGTGGTGAGATGTTGAGGGGAGGTCGTCGGCGACGTGAGGGATGGGGTTAGGGTTCGGGCGTGGGTTCTCTTCGCGAGAGGTGAAGAAGAGAGTTGCGAGAGAGAGGTATTGTAAAATATATTTTAGGTTTATATATATATGGAGAGAGACAGGCAGAGTGAAGAGAGAGAAGGAGATAGCGTGAAGAGAGAGAAGGAGATAGCGTAAGGAGAGAGAGAGAGAGAAAAAGAGGGTATATTATAAGTTAAAATTATATTTTATATATATTCGTATGATTTAAAATGTTATGGTTTTATAAAATATTATAATATATATTTTAGGATTTTATAGCTAATACAAAAATACTCCGAAAAATAACCGGATCTCTTCTAAAAATCTAGTTTTAAAATACGGATAATACACGTGCACTTAAAATTATAATGTGATGTCCGGTTAAATGAAATGCATACCCCCAAGAATGGATACACGTAAAAATACGTAGCGATCCAAACGAGTCTGTTTCATCAAACTGGATATGAACACGATATCTGGATGCACTCACAAGATATGGGGTATAATACAGGCCATGCTGGATGTTAAAAATATTATATTTGGTTATAATTTGTATTATTTAAAATATATGCAGACACTAAAACATATAAGTGTGTATTAAATCTAAATGTGCACGGATCCTTAGTACTAGCAAATATATAACGTAATCTAGAATCAAGACGGGTTTCAAGCATGCAGGTCGGGTCTAATACTAAACACAGATACCAAATACACTATTCACACCCAAAAACAAACATGAACTAAAAGTTGTCACAAGATTAGAAAAACCCAAATAAATTATGGTATAAATGAACTAGGGTGTTACAATATCACATTTGAACTATAACACTAGTCTAACCTAATATGCATGTCACTAACCTTACAATCTTTATGTCAGTTGAAATTGATCGAAGGAATATATCCTTATGTTTAGCAAAGGTCTCATGCATGCCCGAGACTACGGTTAAAACTATGCCTGGGTCATAACCATGTCAGCCGTGCCGCTAGGCACAACTAGCTAAATATATCACTATCACTTAATATCGAATGATCATCCTCTAAATAACTGAACCTTGCTAAATACGAGTTCAATTCCACCTTGATTTTCCTATTTTCCCCATGTTACAGTATATGTTCTTGTATTCGATGGGTTGTGTACATTTTATTTTATGGTTGCAGTATATGTTCAATTCCACCTTGATTTTCCTATTTATGGTTACAATCGTCTTGGCACATACATTGTTTTGAGATATATATTTTTATTTTTCGAAAATTCTAAAGGCTCACAACAGCATTCAACAGAGCAATTAGATTAGATTATCATAGTTAGCAAGTAGATTCTCTTGTATCTTTTATTACTTGTTCTCTAAACTTTTTTAGCCCTATATAAGCATATGTATAGTCTTAGGGTTTCATGTCTCTTATCTCTCTCATTTTTCTCATAACATTCAAGTTAGGGTTTTCAAAGAAAAGAGATCGAGTCTATTGTAAGTACTCTTGATTATGAATAAGATTTATTTTTCTTTTATAAACATGAGCAACTAATTCTTTTCTATGGTTTTGTTTGTATTTATTTTGTGGTTAGGTAATCTTTTATCTCTTCTTTTCTATGCTTTTATGATGAATGTCTTATAATTTAATTATCATCTTTATTGTTTTACATTTAATAAACTAATCTCATAATGAAAATAGACGCCTAAAATAAGATTAGTGAAAGGTGATAACACTAATAATGTAATTAGGTTATGGAAAATTTGACAAACTAGAAATTTAATTAGGGAAGATAAGAAAATAATTTAATCATAAGATATTCAACCTCGGTAGTTAAAATGGATCTAGAATAATTGACAAAACATTAATTGTAAACTCATGACCTATATATTTTTGTGGAAGATTAAAACTAGGTTGCTTCTAATTAACTAGAACTAGAGTTTTAATATGATCTAAATGATATTATAATTTTGATATGCTATATTTATAATTTAAATATAACATATACTTAGTTATAATTAATGGAAATATATTAGAACTAGATTAGAAAAGAAGATGAATATTTTAAACCAACCATAGAAATAAACCAAATAAAAACCCTAGATTTTTCTTTCTCTTGAAAACCAACTTTTATTTTATTGTGCATTTAAATCTTTAGATTTTAAAAATAACTCAACTTTAACTTTATTTAAAAGTAGTTAACACTTCTCTCTGTGGGAACAATCCTGAAGTACAACTATGATAAACTGTATACTTACAGTTAAATTCGGAGAATAATAATATCCACATCAAGTGCTGGGTAGAACGGAGGTGGATGCAAGAGGCGAGGTTGTGGCCGTTAGGGGAGCGAGTCAAGCTGAGAAGTTGAGAACAAGGGGGAAGGAAGATCGAGAGGGGAGAGAAAGAGAAGGAGAAATAGGAGAGAGAGAAAGAACCGGGTATAGGTTTTGGGTTAGGATTCATGGGCCGGTATGGTGGGCTTAGGGTTGGGTTTAGTTTAGGGTTAAGGTTAGAAAAAATATAAAAAAGGTTAGGGTTTAATTGATTAGGGTTTTAGTTTAGGAAAATTAAGAGGTAGGAATTAGAAGAAATGTATGGGAAAGAGTTTGAGGAAAAATATTTCAGAAGAAAATATTATTAATAATACGAATATTCAAATTTGAGATACCGGTTATTACACTATATCGCCTTAAAGAAAATTTCATCCTCAAAATTAAAAGAACGAAAACAACAAAACACGAAAACAAAGAAATCAACAAAACAGACAAACTACTCAAATGATGGGGAAGGCGCTGGCGGATCTCCTTCTTGTAGCTCTTTTCTCCGAAGGAAACCGTTGATACGATATTCACTGGATCCACAAATTAAACATTGCCCTTTGGCCTGTCGACAATCTTTCTGAAGGTGCCCCGGCCTCTTAAAATAACCACAAACCAGGGTTTTACGCCGCTTCTTCTATTGAGGTAAGAACGAACGCTTCATCTGTACCACTCCTTACATCATAACTGGGATCACTCCGCAAGGGGAAGCTGCTTCTGGTGATTAAACCACTGGGGACCTCCTATTTGCGGTTTGTTGACTTTTAGCTTTATCTGCCAACCTTTCTTGAACTCGAGCAGAGTTCAAAACCAGAGCGAAAGTCTTCATGTCAACTGAAGCTATTAGCTGTTGAAACTCAATATCAACCCCCTGCTGAAATCGTCTAGTTTTGTCTACTTCTGTGGCTACCATATATGGGGAAAATCGGCTCAGCCTGTTGAACTCTGCTGCATAGATGTCTACAGGGCGACCATTCCGCTTCAAGGTGATGAACTTTTCTTCCATCTCTGCCTTGGCGGTAGTTGGAAAGTAATGGTCTAGGAAACACTCGATGAATGTGCTCCATCTGATGGGCTTATCCAGTCTGCTCTAGTCAACGGTCCACCATGTGCAGGACACATCTTCTAACTGGATCTTTACCACATTCACTTTATCTTCATCTAGGATTCGAGCATCCGTCAGAAGATTCTCCACGTTGATAAGCTATTGTTCAGCTTTGAACGATGCTGCTACACCTGTGAACACGACCGGATGCAGACTCCTGAAATCTGAAACGGTACCGGCCCTAGAATGTACAGTTAGTGCAAAAGCACCCTCAGGGATGGTAAATACATCGGTAGATGTCCCTAAAACAGTAATTATGGAATCTTGCACCGCTTTTAATCCCTCAGCTAGGAGATCAGTCTTCTTCTCTTGTGATTCAACGATGGTCGTTAGCGCACTAAGGATCTTGTCGGTGCGATCGTAGGAACCGGTATTTGATGAGTGGTTGCCTGAGGAGGCCATATCGCTGAAAGATAAGCAGGGAAGGGAATCAGATAATAGAAGGAAACAAGAAAGGACCATATGATATCGAACGATGAGGTGACAATGATCATATGAAAGTGAAAGTCAATATAGTAGGATATGAATTAAGAGTTCCCTAAACTGAACTGTATTCTCATTCTAAATCTGGCACTGTGATACCAACAAAACCATGTTACATCCCGCATCCCAAAATATGGAATAAGAGGGGTGACTAGCAAACCCATGCTCCTACGGTCAAGGAAAGATCCTGCCGTAGTCACACTTCGGTTTCTAACAGTATATAGTAACCAGTAAACACTGCACAAGTAATGAGAATCATAATCACTAAATCTATCGCTTTTTAACGAATCATAATGCATGGATACAAGTAAAAGAGATAACTAACCGATGATAACAAATGTTCCTTGTTTGAAAGTAAGGGAAACGATAAGCTGGCGTCGTTGGTCTAAATCTCTGCAATCATCTCGAAAAAGGCAGGTCCACTTTTTGCTCTGAGCATTCATACTCAGATCGTCAGGTCGACACAATATAGCAATATAATAATATATCTCAATATGGTAAGGACAATAAATATGAAGAACTATAAAACAGTAACAAAAGAATGTAAATGTTGTGAACAGTAAGCAATATCACATTTGAACTATAGCACTAGTCTAAGCTAATATGCATGTTACTAACCTTACAGTCTTTATGTCAGTTGAAATCGATTGGTAGAATGTATCCTCATGTTTAGCAAGGGTCTCGTACATACCCGAGACTACGATCAAAACTATATCCGGGACATAACCCTGTCAGCCGTGCCGCTAGGCATAACTATCTAAATATATCACCATTACTTAATATCAAATGATCATCCTCCAAATATCTGAACCGTGCTAAATATGAGTTCAATTCCACCGTGATTTTTCCATTTTCACTAGATTACAATATATGTTCATGTATTTGATGGGTTATGTACAAGTACGTATCGCATTCACTATTCGATCACACTTTCACGCTTAACAGTATCACTTTCACTATTCAGTCACTGTTTCACTATCGGACTTATCACAACCCAGTCACTAACACTTATCAAACGACATTGCAATCATCCATTAGGGTTTCGATGCAAGCGGTCACCAAACAGTGGGTGTAAAACAATCACGAGATATGGTAGAAATACATTAAATAAACGTGCACTAAATTAAGGGAAGCCGATGTCATATAACTTGCAAAATTCATAATAAATCACACGTGCAGAATTTGAAAAAACATATAAAGGTATATAAAGCATACTTGATTTCTAAGCATTAAAATTAGTTTCATATAAATAGGCATTCAGGTTAAGTATTTATCATCGTTTTAAATCAGCGATTAGTTGCTGGAATTTTAGTTTCAGAACTTGAAGTCCAATTTCACACGCAGTTTACTATAGATTTTGTTTAGATTCTGTTGGGTTAACCTAGCACCTCATGAAGGGTTTGGAAGCATCACATGTACCAAAGATAGAATTTTTAGGGTGCTAAGTTAACAAATATCGGATCGTTCCTAGAAAAATTAGGGTTTCATAAACTACACTTCATCACATGAAAGAAATGCTAGGGTTTTGAGAGTACAACCTTTATAGCTCCCTACGCTAGCTCCTCGGCTACTTGGGGTTTGGAAACGGGTCCGCTTGAACTCTTCTAGGTCAACGATGATCCACCCGGAGTCCGCTTTGTCCAAGCTAGCAACTTCGCAAGATCAAGAATGAAAATTGAAGCTAACACTCTAAACAAGTGGGCAAGACTTGTGTAGAATGATGTTGTGGTGGCTTTTCTCACTTTAAAATCCTAACTTGATGAGTATTTTGCTCACTTGAAAAATCTAGAGAGCAATGGAAGGAGGAAGAAGATGGTGGCCTTTTTGAATAAGAGAAAAAAAAACCTCTCATAGAAAAAGGAAAATATATCTATATATATTTTATATCTCTCATCTCAAACCATGGTTGATCAAATAGGATATTATTGAACTTGAGTTAAAACCCAAAAGGAAAAGTAATCCATGGTTAAATGGTGGGTGAGCATGGTTAGGTCAAGAAGAGTGTAGAAAGCTATCCATGAATTATCCTTTTCTTTTCTTTTGTTTTAAATCAAATTCAATAATAATTTATATATAAATCAAACCATGGTGTGAGTCTAATATTGCCACCATTTTCATGTATGTACAACCATGAAGGATGTATGTATGTATGTATGTATGTATGTGTTTATGTACATCCATATGTGCATGAATCTATAAAGAAAGCATACATGCATGCATACATCCATCAAACTCAAGAAAGGATTTCAAGTGAGAAGCTAATGGTTAAATGATAAATCAACACTTGATTTATCAATCCGGTCATATCACATACGACCCCACCAAAAAACAAGCCGCCCGATCAATATACGGTATCTCATACTCGCATCTTAACCGGGTCCATGCGCATATTGCATACGCACACCACAACGTTTCTCCTGGACTAGGTAACTCCTTTGTGGGACTCTAAGACTCGTCAATACGCCGGCAGGGAGTGATGATCATATCAAGCACCCCCAAGCCGCAAGCGGTCAGCTAAACGTAACGGCCACCCGGGTATTGAACGATCAGAAGAGAACAAGCGAACCTGCTACAACTTCCGTCGAGCCAACCGGCAACACTACCGTGCAGTCCGGTCTCTTCGTCTGATATGTCGTATATCAAGTCTAGGGGTGGTAAACGTCAGACCCCAATAACTGATAAGTCGTGCCGATGTGAGGCCCATAACGGGTCGAGAAACTACTGATAACACTTACCAGTAAATCTCTAATCAGCCCTGGCCAGGGACTTCCCTGTTACGGCCAATCGAGCACAGTGCAACATCAACCCCCAATACCGAGAGAGACGAAACCCTTTCTATCGCTCATTGCCTCCATGTGACTCGGGACCGTACCCAAAAACCACCGCTTTGCACGCCCTCAAGGACGTGGTAAGGTGGAAATCAAAGCACAGTGGGAATCACACAAGACTCTATGACGATCTCGGGTCTACAGACTAACCTGCACAAGTGTCACCTGAGAACTGCCATCTGACGTGAGGTATAATACCATCTGGGAGTTCTCGGTGAGTCCGTCCAGTGTACCCAGTCTCCACTGAGCACCCGTATACCATCTCTGATGTCAAACACCAATGGATATGGGATCATCCATCGCCCATCTCATGGGTCGAGAAGCGTATACTCTAGTCTACACTGGTATATCGATGCCCCGTCTCGATACGCCCATGACTAGGGACCTTGAAGGATGTACTTATGGACTACCATTTCCCCACTAGTATGATCCGCATCATAGTCCAGGTAGTCAAGTACACATCCTAAGGGCTTTACCAACATGTAACTATAAGACAGTATAAAGAGACTGGTATACATGTTAAGATAAAGAGCAACCAGATAGCATACTATCATATCGAGCAAGAAATTCATCTCTATATATGTCCAAGCATCCAATATAATATACATCATCTGTACAATACTGGCCTCTAGGGCATACATACAACTAACAATCTCCCACTTGCACTATGGCCAGCTGCTGTAGTATCGCATACCGAGCATCCCGAAGAGTATCTCAAACTGTATCTGGGGAATGGTCTTCGTGAGTGGATCCACTGTGTTGTTCTTCGTGTCAACCCTCCTGACCTTGATCTCCCGGCGATCAACTATCTCCCGGATCAGGTGATACCGCCTCAGAATATGCCTGGATCGCTGATGGTACCTGGGTTCCTTGGCCAAAGCCACCGCTCCATAGTTATCGCAATACAAAGGTATTGGATGCTCAATGGATGGAACCACTCCAAGTTCAGTAATGAACTTCTTGATCCAGACAGCCTCTTTGGCAGCATCGTTGGCAGCGATGTATTCCGCCTCCATCGTCGAGTCTGCCACGGTTTCCTGCTTGGAACTCTTCCAGCTAACCGCCCCTCCGTAAAGGGTAAAGACAAATCCCGACTGCGACTTAGATTCGTCCTTATCACTCTGGAAGCTCGAATCGGTAAAGGACTCCACTTGGAGTTCTCCGTTACCATACACCAAGAGCATCTCTTTAGTCCTTCGTAAGTACTTGAGAATGTTCTTCACTGCTGTCCAGTGACTCTCTCCAGGATCAGCTTGATACCTGCTCACTACACTTAGTGAGTATGCTACATCGGGTCTGGTACATAGCATCGCGTACATGATAGAGCCTACAGCCGAAGCATCGGGTATCCTTACTTGCGAGCTCTCTCCAAATCAGTCTTGGGAGACATCTCTTTGGAGAGAGTGACTCCAGAGATCGTGGGTAAGTTCCCACGCTTGGATTCTTCCATACTAAACCTCTTTAGTATGGTGTCAATGTACCTGGATTGGGACAATCCCAATATCCGTTTGGATCTATCTCTATAGATCCTGATTCCCAATATGCAGGAGGCATCACCTGGATCTTTCATTGAGAATCTTTGTGATAAGAAGAGCTTGACCGATTGCAGCATAGGAATGTCATTTCCTATCAAGAGTATGTCGTCCACGTACAATACGAGGAAAACAACCTTACTCTCTGGTACCTTCTTGCAGATACAAGGTTCAACTACGTTTTTGACGAAATCAAACTCTTTGATAACGACGTCAAAGCATATGTTCCAACTCCGCGATGCTTGCTTTAATCCATAATGGATTTAGGCAGCTTGCACACTTTCCCGCTGCTCCCACTATCTACGAAGCCCTCTGGCTGAGTCATGTACACGCACTCTTCTAAATCACCGTTTAGAAAGGCGGTCTTAACATCCATTTTGCCAGATTTTGTAATCATGATATGCAGTGATGGCAAGCATGATCCGGATGGATTTAAGCATAGCCACTGGAGAAAAGGTTTCGTCATATTCCACACCTGGTCTTAGACGAAAACCCTTTGCAACAAGTCTAGCTTTGAAAGTCTCCACTTTCCTATCTACACCAAGTTTTTTCTTGAAGATCCACTTGCTCCCAATGGGTTTTACCCCTTCAGGAGCAACTTCCAAAGTCCATACTTTGTTGGTGTACATGGATTCCATCTCGGACCGCATAACATCCAGCCATTTCACTGAGTCCCCACTCGTGATGGCCTGCTCGAAGCTAGTTGGGTCATCATCCTCCATGATGCAATCCTCGCTGCCACCATCCATGAGAAAACCGTAGTATCTCTCAGGTTGGCGAGGAACCCTACTAGATCAGCGGAGAGGCTGAGATTCGTTGGGAGCTACTGAATCTTCTGGTTCCACTAAATCTTCAGTTGCGGTTTGTGTATCTGGAACCTCTTCCAGCTCCACCACTTTGCCACTAATTTCTTTTACAAGAAATTCCTTTTCTAAAAAGGTGGCATGTTGAGCAACAAACACTTTTTGTTCCTCGCTGTGGTAGAAAAAATACCCATATGAGTTCTTTGGATATCCCACAAACTTGCAAAGAACTGACCGTAGCCTCGAGTTTCTCCGGATTTTGTCTTTTGACATAGGCCGAACAACCCCATATCTTAACTCGTTTAAGATATGGCCTCTTCCCACTCCATATCTCATATGGTGTGGTAGGTACAAATTTAGATGGAACTTGATTCAATAGGTATGCTGCTGTCTCCAGCGCATATCCCCAGAAGGAAATAGGTAACTCAGCTGTGCTCATCATAGAGCGCACCATATCTAATAGGGTGCGGTTCCTCCGTCCGATACACCGTTGTGCTGTGGTGTATATGAAGGAGTCAGCTGAGAGAGAATCCCATTCTCTTTTAGGAAGTCCAGGAATTCATTGCTCAAGTATTCACCTCCTCGATCAGATCGAAGGATTTTAATACTTTTTCCGGTTTGGTTCTCGACTTCTTGTTTATATTCTCTAAATTTCTCAAAGCTTCTGATTTGTGTTTCATCAGGAACACATATCCGAATCTAGAGAGATCGTCAGTGAATGTAATGAAGTACGAAGAACCATCCCTGGCATGTGTAGACATGGGACCGCATACATCATTATGTATCAGTCCCAAGAGTTCAGTAACTCTTTCTCCGTGTCTCGTAAATGGAGTTTTGGTCATCTTGCCTTTGAGACATGACTGGCAAGTGTCATAAGATGAAAATTCAAACGGTTTCAAATATCCATCCTTATGCAACTTAGCTAATCGTGTCGCATTGATGTGACCTAGTCTACAATACCACAAGAAGGATTCGTTCAGATCTGAACTCTTCCTCTTGTGTGTGTTTGTTATACTCAGAACTGTTGATTGATTTAGAACATAAATTCCATTGCACAACGTGCCTGATCCAACCAACTTTTGGTTACGGAAAATGTTTATAATATTATCCTGTAATACAAAATTATATCCCTCTTTACTCAACAAAGAAACCGATATAATGTTGCATATCAGGTTCGGCATGTAATAACATTCGTTCAGAACCAATGTATTACCAGTTGGTAATGCAAGGTGATATTCCCCGACAGTCTTAGCTGCAACAATTGCACCATTTCCAACTCTTATGTCTTTATCACCTTCTCCAAGTTCTCTACCTTTCCTAAGCCCATATAACTGATTACATATATGGGATCCTGACCTGGTATCTAATACTCAGGACGTAGGGCAAATGGAGAAACAGTTCTCTGTAACGAACACACCCGAAGAAAATGCATCATCATGTACTTTCTTCATTCGGGTGGCATGGGAATCCTGGTATTCCCTATGTCCTGTTCAGTCCTATAACTCTTATAAGAAAGAACGGAACCAACGTTCCCCAGCACAGTATAACTTGCGGGTTCGGTCAATACATCCATATTATTATCTTGATTAAGGCATGACATGGTCGCTACCTGGAGAGAGAGAGAAGAAAACACTTTAGCGTATGCTCTTGCAAGATCAGATTGGTTATTATCTTATCTAATTAAGATGGCTCCCACTGTTTTATCAAATCTTCCTTCAAACCCTAAAAGGAAAGACTAGCCGGGATTAATTATACCCTATAACTTTGCCGATCTTTCAGCCAGGCCAGTGTCGGTACTTTGAGGGAGGTTCCCCGTGCTTTCGCACAGACCTAATTAAAGTAAACCTCGTTTTCCCAAAGGCGTAACCCCGTTGACAACTTTCTAGACACCTACTTGATCGGCTAATTGTCATGTGTAAAACTATCCCAGGAGTAACAATTACTCGCAGTGGGTATCAGGATCCAACTATCTCATAGAAGGTATGCAATCTCATGCAAATTTCAACACTTGAAATTCCCGATAATATTTTGCCCCAAACGATCTATGACCTTGACAAGGTCAACAAAGCATAGACCGTAAGTCAAGTTCAACCCGTCACTTCTTGATTGAATTAAACCCACCCGTACGACCCTTGACAAGGTCAACAAGGTCGTACGACTACCCTAATCCAATCTGCATCATATGCATAAGCAGATAAATACTGGTCAGCTACCGCACACTGCGCCTTGACAAGGTCAACAAACGCAGCACGAATACTAAGCAGGATTTATCTGAAATGACGGAGGGCTACGACAGGTTTTTTCTGAAAACCTATTGCGTAATGAACTTGATATCGTTGTAGAATCAAGTGAAATTTGAAATGGAGTGATCTTGAGGCTTTTTTATTAGTTTTGCTAAAGCGGTCACTCCCGGTGAAGGGATCTCGGCTCTTTCCTCATCGAATAAGGTGCGGGATATATCATATATATCACTGTGCAAAGCAAAACTCCAAAAGCAATCAAAAGTCAAACAGAGTGTTGTAGCATCTGCCAGTTTTGCTAAAAAGGTCACTCCCGGTGAAGGGATCTCGGCTCTTTCCCCATCGAATAAGGTGCAGGGTATATCATATATACCGCTATGCAAAGCAAGACTGTAGCTACCCTTTTATTTTAAAATTTGATTCTACAACATCTTTTAGGTTTCTTTTCTTTCATTAATCATATTAATGAAGTCCCATCATTTAAGTCACCTAAACATCACAGATAAATACGACGTACACTTATGCCATCCGCATTCGCCTCGATGTCCCTTCGTGCACCGTTAGGTTAGGTAACTAACGACAGAGCGGGGCAGGGCTAGCGCGAGTGTAAAACATAAGTAACATCTATATAATATATCATATATACTATATAAAGTATTTATCACAGCACATCACATGATCACATCACAGATATCGCAGCAGAAACATAGATATAATGTGGGATATACTAGGACGTCCGTATTTAGTATTCAGCTAACAATAGAAAATACGGATTCCACAGTCGCGATGAATAGCCAAGCCCACACCCTGGACCCCTACGAGTGCGGCAAGCGAACCTACCAATTCTGGAGTTTAGGAGACCCGGTCTCGACTCCT